>JACBWW010000016.1:24908993-24943374 GCA_020086605.1 Lanius collurio
GATGGAGAGTGCAGGCATTTGAGAGATGAGAAGCAAGGAAAATTTTGCAGAAATGTACCCAACTGGATTAATTCTTGTTAAAGGCTGAGTCTCCAAAGGATTTAATGGTCTGAATACCATCTTAGGACATTTCACTGTCTTTTTACTGACGGGCTCCACAGATCCCAATTATGGAGATAAATCCAAAAACCAGGTCAAATAATTATTCCATGAATCAAGTGGAAAGGCTGGATGCATTTCTGAGCACAGCAGCTTTCCACGTGCTCACTGCTGGACTTTTGGGTACTGTGGAAGGGCTGGGGGGGAGTTTAAAACATTAGTACAGAAAATGTGTAAATCTTCCACCTCGAAGGCTGCCTGTGCAGCTCAGGTAAAAAGGAAGCTCTGTCGTGTTTGTGAGTTGTCACCACGGTTGTCACTTTGTTCCTGTCTCCAGCGTGGCTGACAGCAGATGAGAGGAGCTCTGTGAAGTGGGGCTGGACGGAGCAAAGCAGCTCTGAGCTTCTCCCCTGCTTGAAAAGGCAAAAGTGCCTCTGGAGTCATGCAAGGAGATCCTCTGTTTAAGCCAGGATGGAATAAAGCCTGGCTCTGGCCAGCAGCCTCCTGATGCTCCGGCTCCGTGCGGATCCGGGAACGCTTTCCTGAGGGCTGGGAGCAGAGGTCATTTGTGGATGGGCCCCTTGAGACCCCTGCTGAAGGCTTGGCTTTGCCATCAGTGCTCTGGGAGGGGAGTGAAGTGCAGATTGCACTTAAGAGGGGTAGGAGATACTTGAAGATGCATCAATAAAAGATGGGATATAGGACTGGGATTCCCGTTCTGCTGCCCGTAATATCCCAGTGGGGAAATGGTGGAGCTGGACCCTGTGTTCCCACTTGCTGGGTGGAATTATCCCCTAGGCTGCTTCTGGGCAGGGAGCAGAGTTTGTCCAGAGGCAGAAGGGCTGGAAGGTGTCCTGGAGCCCCACCAGAAGGCACCAGTGTCTCTGTCACATGAGCCAGGCCACCACGGGCTGCCTCCTCCATGGGAGGCAACATCCGTGTGCTGCGGATCAGGAGAGGCACTCTGAGAAATGCTACAGGGCTTAGCAGGGCCTGGGAGAGCTGGAAAAGCTGAAGTGACACCGAACAGAGCAGCCAGGCCAGGCTGGGATAAAACACTGCCCTGGAGCTGGAATAGAAACATCTGTGCCGTGAGACAGCAGCGCTTCACAGAGCAGGTGCTGCCAAAATGCAGAGTGTGGAGCACCGAGCTGTTCCTGTGCCACCTGTCCCACTGGCCACAAGCCATTCCAGACTTTCCAGCAGGGAAAAGTGGCACTTTTCCCCCTGGGGAGGCTCAGCTGAGTTCCTCCATGCAGCAAAAGCACGGCTCATGTGCTGGAGGTTTGGTCCTGATGAGCTGTGGGTGGGTGGAGGGTGCTGGGCAGGAGCACCTGGAAGGTGAGGAGAGTTGTGAGTGCTGCACAGGGAGGGGCAGCAGAGAATCCTGGGGGGCTCTGGATTGGGAGGGACCTTAAAGCTCCTCTCATCCCCGCCCTGCCATGGCAGGGACGCCTTCCACTATCCCAGGCTGCTCCAAGCCCTGTCCAGCCTGGCCTTGGGCACTGCCAGGGATCCAGGGGCAGCCACAGCTGCTCTGGGCACCCTGTGCCAGTTGTACCTTGTTACAGCTTAGCTGGGCAGGAAGGGAAGCAACTGCTCCATCAGTTGTTAGCTGGAATGTTTTCAGGAAGAAAAAGCCCTTAGGAAATGGCATTGCTGCCCATGTTGGGAATGATCCCTCTCACATCCATACGTCTTTCCAAGCTCTGGAAGTAAAAACAGAGGTGGGGTGTCTGCTGTGTTTGACTGTGCCTTGCATTTTCCAGAGATTAATGGCAGTGAACCATTGGAGGAGGATAAAATAGCCCAGGAGGTACATTTGGAAAAATAACAACTGGATTTTTGCACTCAGGACTCCTTCTCTGGGGGACTTAAACAACCCCATGATGTTCACTTGTTACAGGATAATGTCGAGCTGCTTATCTGGGGTAAACATGAAAAGGATTACATTTTTTTGAACCCTTCATGCTAAGAGAGAATCCAAACTCATTTTCATCTCCCGCTGTACTTTTCCAGCCATCTCCTGGTGGCTGCTCCAACCTGGCACAGTGCTGGATGCAATCCCTGACCTTTGCTGTGCAAATCAGGAGCCTCCCCAGGGTGCTGCTGCTGAGTTCTGAGAGCTGGGAGGGCTCTGGAGACTCATTGTTATCTTGGGGTTCTGCTGAAAGTGGATTTGGGTTGCAGAGGGAGCAGCAGCAGCTCTCAGGTCTGTTTTGGGCTCCAGATGTGAGCAGAGCAGGGGCTCTGGTTGTTCTGCCTCAGTTGTACACACTGAGCAGGAGAACAGAGCAACAGAGAATGAATTGAAGTCACAGAATGGTTTGGGTTGGCAGGGACCTTAAAGATCATCCAGTGCCACCCCCTGCCAAGGGCAGGGACACCTCCCACCAGCCCAGTTTGCTCCAAGCTCTGTCCGACCTGGCCTTGAACTTCTTTATTCAGAGATTACAAAGTCAAGTAAACACATATTTTTGCTTCTGGATACACGCAGAGACTTAATGATGTGTTTAGCAGCAGCTGACAGTTCCTGTTGCAAACACTTCAGTCAGTGCTGCCGGGTTCCTGTGCCAGGCAGCTGTGACAGCGCAGGGAGGGGCTGCAGGGGCTGGGTGGGACACTGAGCTCTGGAGCCTGCAGGATCCTGGAACCACCGTTTGGGATGGATGGAACCTTAAAGATCGTCCCATCCCACCCCTGCCGTGGCAGGGACGCCTCCCACCGTCCCAGGCTGCTCCCAGCTCCAGTGTCCAGCCTGGCCTTGGGCACTGCCAGGGATCCAGGGGCAGCCACAGCTGCTCTGGGCACCCTGTGCCAGGGCCTGCCCACCCTGCCAGGGAACAATTCCTGCCCAAGATCCCATCCAGCCCTGCCCTCTGGCACTGGGAAGCCATTCCCTGTGTCCTGTCCCTCCAGGCCTTGTCCCCAGTCCCTCTGCAGCTCTCCTGGAGCCCCTTCAGGCCCTGCCAGGGGCTCTGAGCTCTCCCTGGAGCCTTCTCCTCTCCAGGTGAGCACCCCCAGCTCTCCCAGCCTGGCTCCAGAGCAGAGGGGCTCCAGCCCTGGAGCAGCTCCGGGGCCTCCTCCAGACTTGATCCAGCAGCTCCAGGTCCTCCTGGTGTTGGACCCCAGGGCTGGAGGCAGCTCTGCAGGTGGGGAATTCCCTGGATAAAAAAGTTAGGAGCCACATGAGGGACAAACCCAGCAGAGGGATTTGAACTTTTAAGAGGTTCCTGAGAACAATGAGGTTTTTCCTAAGTGGGAGAATGTCAGGAGGGGAAGGAGGTCAGTAATGCCTGTGGAGTTGTGAGCTGTCACCCCAGGGAGCCCCTGCCAGGGCTGTGCTCGCCCCTGTGTGTCCTATCCTGGGCCCATTAGGTGCTGATGGTTTCAAGCTCAGCCCTTTCCACATGAAAGATTGTTCAGGAAAAGCAGGAAGCTGTTGTGATAACGAGGAACAGGAGCACAGCATTAGAGAGTGGCCAGGCAGTGGAAGGAACAGCATTTTTCCTTGCTTAAGGTTTTAAGAATCCTGAGGGATGTCTTGGTGAGATTCAAGAATCTCTAAAAGGATCTTTATAATTAACAAAGTCTGTCCAAACCTCTGGAAATATTTTGGAAACATACTTGATATCATAAAGGTGGTACTGTAGATAGAGGAGTGATGTCCTCAGGAATGACTCTGGGAAGGCAAAGCAGATGGTGAACCTTCTGGGAGAGTCAGTGCTGTCATCCTCGGGAAAAGTGTAAATTCCCAGCATAAACAAAGATCCACGAGCCTGCCTGGTCTGCTGGGCTGAGATGTGTTTGTGTTTCATACTCCAGAGCAAACTCTCATGGGAGCCACCTGACTTGCAGTGACTGTTCAAATGACTCTGAGTTACATCCAAATCATGGCACGTTCCTGGCTTTTTGCTGAGTTTTGTCGTGTTCCCAGACTGCTGGTGGGCAGTGCTGGTGCAGGGACATCAGTTCCTGATGCTGGTGAAGGGTCTGGAGTGGAACCCTATGGGGAGCAGGTGAGGACACTGGGGTTGTTCATCCTGGAGGGGACTGAGGAGACTCACCAGGGTCTGCAGCTCCTCCCGAGGGGCAGGGGAGGGGCAGGCACTGATTGATTCTCTCTGTGACCATAGACACGATCCCAGGGAGCGGCTGGAGCTGTGCCAGGGAGATTTAGGTTGGATATCAGGGAAAGGTTCTTCCCCCAGAGGGTGCTGGGCACTGCCAGAGCTCCAGGAGCATTGGGACAGCGCTGCCAGGGATGCACAGGGTGGGATTGTTGGGGTGTCTGTGCAGGGCCAGCAGTTGGATCCATGATCCCTGCGAGTGGCTTCCAGCTCAGGATATTCTCTGATCCTGTAGCTGTTACAGTAACGCTGCAGCATTTGAACAGTTGGGGGTTGCTGTTATGATTCTCTTTGTTTGCAGAGTGACTCACGAAGCCTCGCTGTGTTGTACAATGATTTCTCCTGGCTCGCCGTTGTCTGTTCATTACCGTGTCTCAGCACAGGTCCAAGGCCGGTGCCCGCTCGCAGCTAACTCCTGCCACCTGCCGTCTCCATCCTCGCTTCTTCAGCTCCTGCCTGGTTTGGGAGCGCTGAGAGATGGAGGAGCGGAGCTGCCGCTGCCGTGCTGAGCGCGGCTCTGCAGCCCCTGCTGCTCCCGCTGCCCTGCCCCGCCATCCCCCGGCATCCCCTGCATGGGGAGTCCCTGCAGAGGAATCCGGGCAAAGGCCGCCTTTCGAGCTCCGAGATTGTCACATCCATCCCTTCTCACCCCTGCCCCGTGTCCCTGCTGCCCCATTTACACGGCTTTTAAATCCCTCCGGGAGTGGAGACCCCACGGCTGCCTGGGCGGCTGTGCCAGGGCTGCTGTCACCCTTCCTCCTCCGGAGCCAGTCTGGCTCTGGCAGGGCTCAGTTCCCTGAATTCCTTGGTGGCCTCCAGACACACGGGCACCCCTGCGAGTGTCCCAGCACTGGGAAATGTTGGTAATCAGATCTGATAACAGATTGGAGGCAGGCAGGGAACAGCATCAGCTCCCACGTGTCTTAGAGAGATCTGCTACGGAGACAGAGATTTCTGAAGGATTTATAGGGACCTCAGATAGCACATTTCTGACCCATAAGTTTAGATAACACAATTTATATCACAAATGGGGCGTCTTGCTGTGAGTGCTGTTGCTCGAAGATGAGCTGCAAAGGAAATTTTGGGTTTTTTGGTGCTTTGTACTCTGCCATCCTTATTTTAAAGTAGGCAAATGCAGCTTTTTTTCCACTTGGACAAAGCCTGTAGGGTGTGCAAACTTTGGAGAGGACTCTCACAGTTTCTGTGGTGTTCTGAACATGATGATGAAGTTTTTCCAGCAGAGCTCAGCAGTTAACTTCCAATTTAAAAAAAAAAAAAAAAAAGAGTGGGAAATGCAGGTCTGAGAGGGCAACTTTAGAATCCAATTGCAAATCTTGGTAAATTCCAGCAAATGTTTGTTTGGGGGATATTTTTGGAATCAGGACACAGTTCCAGGTGGATGTTGTGCAGACCGAGAGCAACTGGTGACAAACACAAGGTTAAGCTCCTGCTCTCTGTATCTCAGGTCACACTTTCCCAACACTGGATCATCCAAGGGGAGCAGTTTCCCATATTCCACTTCTTATAACTATTAAAAAGCCATGGCAGCAGAGTTATTCCTGGGTTTTGAGGGTCTTGCTCACAGGCTGTACCTCCAGGAGTGCCTGTTCACATGGGATACTCCTGGCAGAGGTAACTCCAAACTCTGGTATCTGTCACTTTTTGGGGGAATTTTCTGTTAACTTCTGACTGAGCACATGGGTGGCTGAGTGCTGGATCAAGGCCAAGGAAAAAGAGCCCGAGAAACATTGGTGTGGCTGCACGTTGGACTTGAGGAAAGGAATAAAAGCACTTTTCAGTTGGATTTACCACATGATCCGTACGGCAGCGATCCAGGTGCTGGAACAGGGAGCACGGGAAGTGGGCAGCCAGGAGCAGCCACAGTATTGCCAGCTGGGCATTGGCTGTGCCAGGCATCTCACTAAGGCAGCCTGGATGTGTCCACTTCATCCCAGTGCTGTAGAAGGGTGAAAAACTTGCAGGATTCAGGCAAGTTCAGGCACTAATACTTTCTGTGCTCCTCCTGCCACAGTTAAAGCTCTCTGCAGAGAGGAGGGAGACCTGGGGTCTTCCCTGCCCCTGTGCTCAGGGAATCTTCTGGATTAAAGAGTGGAGGGATTGAGACAGGCATGGCAGGGCCCCCAGCCTGGTGTCGTGGTGGAACAGCATCAGGCATGGCAAGAGGCCCTGGAGCAAGCACTCAGCTCCCACTACCAGCAGACAAAGCCTGACTTGCAGGGGCAAGGAAATGCCTCCTGAGCATGGCCATAGCTCACTTGGCTTCGCTGGGCCACGGTCCCACAGCTGGTGTTTCCATGAGGCCCAAATGCCCAGGCAAAGGAGGCCAGCCCGCTCATTTTCAGCATTTACAAGGGGTGTCACTTGCTAGAGTGGCCAGGGTGACTTCAGCCACAGGTTGCAGCAGCCAAGTTATGAAACCACAAGGAAGTGGTTGTAAAATGGAAAAGGACAAAGTTTAGTGCTTTGTTTTGGTTTTGGTTTTGGTTTTTAAACAGCCCTTCATTTTGCAGTCCAGCTGTTTAAAATTCACTGAACTGATACCTTGAATGGCTAAAACAAATTTGGGCGTCCAGCTCCCACAGCTGCCAAGTGCTTGCCTGTCCTGCAGGATTTCAAAGGCTTTGCTCCAGGGCTGGGCTGGAGGGTGGTGTCACTTTGTGGTGTCTTTAGTCCCTCTTGTGCTTGTAAGGCTTGGAGTGAGGTTTGGCAAATTGAACCCCAGGGCTTGTGCAAATGGCCTTGAGGGTGAATGCAGTGTTTTGAACCATGGAAACCTAGGATGGTTTGGATTGGGAGGGACCTGACAGCCCATCTCATTCCAGCCCCGGCCATGGCAGGGACACCTCCCACTGTCCCAGGCTGCTCCCAGCCCCAATGTCCAGCCTGGCCTTGGGCACTGCCAGGGATCCAGGGGCAGCCACAGCTGCTCTGGGCACCCTGTGCCAGGGCCTGCCCACCCTTCTAGGGAACAATTTCTCTGCCATCTCTCATCTAACCCTGCCCTCTTCAGCTACTGTGTGGTCATAACTGAGAGCTGTGCTGAGCTGGGAGAAATTCATGCTGAAGGCAGCGTGAGGAGGCAGTCAGGCCAGGAGCCTCCGGGTAAATGTTTACGGTCACGCACAGTCCGGCTTGCACACGAGAAACGTTCCAGCGGGTGGCTCCGGTGACCCCCCACCGGTGGCCGCCCGCCGATGACCGCCCGCCGGTGACCGCCCGCCGGTGATCCCCCGCTGGTGGCACGGTGCGAGGCGCGCTGAGGGCCACATGCCCTGCCAGCCCTCTTGTGGCAGACGAGTGACACGCAGTGTGTGTTCCGTTCACAGCTTCGATGTGGAAAATGGCCCGTCCCCAGGGCGCAGCCCGCTGGACCCGCAGGCCAGCTCCTCGTCGGGACTCGTCCTGCACACCACGTTCCCGGGCCACAGCCAGCGCCGGGAGTCGTTCCTGTACAGATCCGACAGCGACTATGACCTCTCACCAAAGACCATGTCCAGGAACTCCTCCCTGCCCAGTGAACAGTAAGCATCAATTCAGTTTGCATTTTACACTCTGTGAGAGCTTTCTGTGCTGCTCTCATCCTCAGAGCTTGTGGGTGATACACATTGCATAGCTGGAATGCACAAAACAGGTGCTGATCCAACATCTTCTCCCATCCCACCCTTCAAACATTCCCATTTTCTCCAGAATTCAGCAGAAGAGCTTTCAAAGCCGTATCCTGGAATGATAGGGAAGTTGTGCTGTACTGTTATTTACAGGATTGCTGTTCTCCATCCTGTTTTGGGGACTGTTCCCTAGAACCGAGTGGAAAACAAGCCAAGACAGATGGCTGAGCTTGACAGGATCAATACCCACAGAGAGTCCTGGATTCCCAGCCCTTCATTTTGAAAGGCACAATTTAAAGTTTTGAAGTGGCCATTAAGCTATAAAAAAGTGCTCATAAAAAGAAGTTGAACCGTTGCGAAAGTTTTGTCACGGAATGGAAATCTGAATATTAGCCAGATCCATGAGAATTTGGCAAGAAAACGTTCCTGCTGTGAGTTAAAATGGAGTAAACATTTATTGAAGGAACCACTTCAAATCATGCAAATAGTGTTTGGTGGAAACGGTGGGATGTAACGATTCCCAGCAGTGTGCTGGGGTGGGGGAATCCCATAATTTCCCCCAAATTCATGGCTCTCTGCAGCTGAAATGTCCATCCACTGTGGGCATTGAGGCTCTGCTAGCACTCAGGAGAGTCTCCATCAGTGGGGAGACAATTTTAATTAAGTTGTGGACTTAATAGCACTGATACCCAAGGCAGGACAAGGGGATGAGCTCTGTGGCAGCACAGCAGGGACAATTCCTCTTTGAAGGACACGTCTCCAAAGGGTCCTGTGGCAGCCTGGAGCTGACTCTGCTGCCCCCACTTAGTGAATCCTGCTATTAATTATGGGATTAATAATAGAAAAAGAGCTGGAGAGGGACTGGGGACAAGGAATGGAGGGACAGGACAAGGGGGAATGGCTTCCCACTGCCGGATGGGTATTGGGGCTATTGGGAAGGAATTCCTGGCTGAGAGGGAGGTGAGGCCCTGGCACAGGGTGCCCAGAGCAGCTGTGGCTGCCCCTGGATCCCTGGCAGTGCCCAAGGCCAGGCTGGACAGGGCTGGGAGCAGCCTGGGACAGTGGGAGGTAGCCCATGGCAGGGGATGGAACTGGATGGGGTTTAAGCTCCCTTCCAACCCCAACCGCTCAATGATTCTATACTCTGCCATCTCTCAGGTGCATCATAAAGGATTTTCCATACATGCACAAGTACCATATATAATACCAAAAAAAAAAGAAAAAAAATTCCCTCCTATTGCTGGCAATGGTGTATTTTGCTCAGAACTTCTGCTCAAATCTTCCATGATGAAAACAGCCGGACAAAACCCGGCGTCTGAACAAGATTAAAGACTGCGACAGAGATCAACAAAAGCCAGGAAATTCAAAAGTGACCTTTCCCCGCACCACTACGGTTGGTTTTTTTCCACCGTGGTGCGAGCGTGAGCCTTAACTTTTGAATTTCCTGGCTTTTATTGCCTGGCGTTCCCGGTCCTAACGCTCACTCCTGCCAGTTGTTTTGGATATACACAGTGACCTTTCCATTAGGATCAAGTTTTTATGTGGTGTTAACTAAATGCTGCGTGGGTTCGTTAGTGAGGAAAACCCCCTCAGGAAACCGCTCATTCCCTGAGGTGAATTTTGCTGTTTGAAGGTAAGTTTATACAGAAATTTATACATTTCCTCTGTTTTTCCTTAGGCATGGCGACGACCTGATTGTCACACCTTTCGCCCAGGTGAGTTGGTGGCATATTGGCCTCTAAAATAGTTTTTATAAAGCACTTACGCGGAGAAAGTGATGCCTGCGGTTTTGTCTCCCTCAGGTGCTGGCCAGCCTAAGAAGCGTGAGGAACAACTTCACACTCCTCACGAATTTACACGGCACCTCCAACAAGTAAGCCTGGCTTTTAAAGCTCCTTTCGTTCACGAGAGGAGGCGGCGGGGGCCGAGCAGGGGCGGCGGGGGCTGAGCAGAGGCGGCGGGGGCCGGGGCGCAGCGGCCGCGGTGCCTCAGGCTCCGCCATGGCCTCCCGGCTCCGCCGCGGTTCGTGCGCCACGCCAGGGGGCGCCATCTCCTCTCTCCTCATGGCGTCCGTCCCCTCAGCCCTTCGGCCCCTCGGCCCTTCGGCCCCTCGTCCGCTCGTCCCCTCAGCCCTTCGGCCCCTTGTCCGCTCGTCCCCTCATCCCCTCGTCCGCTTGTCCCCTCATCCCCTCATCCCTTCATCCCCTCATCCCTTCTCCCCTCAGCCCTTCATCCCCTTGTCCCTTCATCCCCTCATTCCTTCATCCACTCATCCCTTCATCCCCTTGTCCCCTCATCCCCTCATTCCTTCATCCACTCATCCCTTTATTCCCGTGTCCCCTCATCCCTTCATCTCCTCATCCCCTTGTCCCCTCATTCCCTCAGCCCTTTATCCCCTCGTCCACTCGTTCCCTTGTCCCCTCATCCCCTCATCCCTTCATCTCCTCGTCCCCTCATCCCCTCAGTCCTTCATCCCCTCGTCCCCTCATGCCCTCATGCCCTCAGGTCCTCCCTGAGGAGCCAGTGATGTGTTTCTGCTTGTGCGATGTCCACTGCGAATCATGGGGGCAGTTTGGGGCCCTGTGCCACAAAAAAAAAATACTGAGGGGTTGGAGAGTGAGAAGGGAATGGATCTGGGGAAGGGTTTGGAGCACCAGGAGTGGCTGAAGGAGCTGGGAAAGGCGCTGGAGAAAAAGAAGCTCAGGGGGGACCTTGTGGCTCTGCACAATTCCATAACAGGAGGGGGCAGCCAGGAGGGAGTTGGACTCTGCTCCCAGGAAACAGGGACTGGATGAGAGGGAACGGCCCCAGGCTGCACCAGAGGTGGTTTATTTGAGTATCAGTATCAGTTTCTCCCTTGAGAGGGCTGTCCACCCCTGGCACAGCTGCCCAGAGCAGGGGTGGAGTCCCCATTCCTGGCAGGATTTAAAAGCCGTGTGAATGTTGCACTTGGGGACATGAGGCAGTGGTGGCCCTGGCAGTGTTGGATTGGACTTGGTGATCTCAGAGGTCTCTGACAACCTAAACAATTCCATGATCTTCATCTCACATTGCCACCATGGCTGTCCCAGGTGTTCCACAAGTGCCCAGCTCCGAGCAGAGGTATCGTCTCTGTTCAGTCAAGCCGTGGTCCTACCCTGCATTTCCACCGCTGCTTCCCAAAGCAGTAATAATCCCAGAATTATCCCAGTTGGAAGGGATCCAGCAGAATCAAGCCAGCTCTTAACTGAATGGCCCATATAGGGTTGAAACCCACAACCTTGGTGTTATCAGCACCAGGCTCTACCCAACTGCGCCGATCTCATGTGAGTTTTCATGGCCAAAGGGCAGATGCCAAGGCAGGGGGCACCCCAAGCATGAGGCTCTGCAGACAGCAAGGATTTCCCAGCAGGACTCACAGCAGCATCCTGGAGCTCGACTCTGAGGGGGCTGACCAGGGAACTGAATCCCACATCACTTCCTTTGACACTGATTGCTCTGAATGAGGAAGGTGAGGCACTCAGGAGGAGGATGTTGTTTTTTCTACCTGCTGAACAGGAGAAACCAAACAAACTCCTTTTTACGCCTTTGTCCGGAACCACCACTTCCCCTTGGCTATTTATACCGAGCCAGTCATCGTCATCCCCTGGCCTGCTTTGCCCCAGGAGAGCTGTTTTGCCTCAAACCAACATCATTCATTCCTGGCGAGGGCTGGTGTGCACCCACCCATCCCACAGATCCCACCCTGGGACCGGCAGGCGCTGCTCGCTCCAAGCGTCCCACTGGCTCCAGGAGGGAAGGATGGGGTGCAGGGATGCATTCCAGTGGGACATCAGTGGCTCTCTCCACACTGCAGGTGGGAGTGGCATCACCTGGTGCCCACCATGAGCTCACAATCTTTATTTGTCATAAAGCTCAGCGTTTTATCCAGGCGTGAAGTTTTCCTCCTGTTGATTCCTGTTGGCAAATTTTGATGGGAAGGAACTGCCATATTCCAAGATAGAGGTTAATGAAAAACCAGATGGCTTAAATATTCCTTTTTTTTAAGCTTTGCTTTTTTGGACAGCTCGGGCATTTTGGCAGTTCCTATTGAGGAATCTGAAACTGGACAGGGCCAGAAGGAAGTGAGGGCGTAACCTGTAGGACACAAAGGCATCTCACAGTGTCCTTTGGAAAACATTCTCAGGTTTGATCGAGTTATAAAGTCCTTTGCCTGGCCAAAGTAAAAGTCATTAAATTTTTAAACCATCCTATGCCAAACATCCCAGTCCGTGGTGGAATGTGCTTCCAGGTGCCGTGGAGCTTCCTGCACAGTTTCCAAAGAGCTCTGCTGGGTTACAGCCATGCTGCCAGCTCATGATTTTATCATCTGTCTCATGATATGTGATATTTTACTTCTGCTTTGGGGACCATGAGAATCTCAGCTTATCTTTAACCCCTCCTCTCCTCTCTTTTTTCCTCTTCCTTCTCCACCCCTCCTCACCCAAGAAAGGAAAAAGAGGATGCTGTCCCACATATTTGCTGGAAAATATGAATGTTAAGGCCTGCAGGAAAACAAAACAACTTGCAGTCATATTTTTTGGACTTTAACGTCAGGGTTCTTGAGGCAGTTTCCTGATTGGAAAAGAGGAGAGGATGATTAATGGGTTTGGAGTGCCGGAGTTTGGCAATTGCAGCCCAGGACGCGGTCGGGAAGCATCCGGAGCCTGCTCCTTGTGATGCCCTGCGGCAGGAGGGAAGGAGCGGGCAGCGGGAGCCGTGTCCGGGGGAGCACAGGGTGGCTGAGAAGGGACGGTGCTGTCACAATCCACCTCTCCGATCCTGCGCCCTGCCTGTCTGGAAAACAGGATGGGCACGGCCAGGACACGGATTTGAGGATGGCAGGAGCTGTGCCGCCTGTGGAGCGGGGAATACCCCAGGGAGCAGCAGCTCATCCCTGCCCACCGCCCCAAAGGCGTGTCTGTGCAGCCCAGGGTTTGGAGATCCCTGGAGCGTGGATCCCTCGGTGCTGGCAGTGCTGCAGCCGTGGCGTGGTGTCCCTGTCGGGGAGTTTCGGTTTTTCAGAGATTTCAAGATTTGGCTTTTCAAAGGCTCGGCAGAGGCAGGTCGGGGCACATTTGTAGGGAATTCAGCACCCAACGTGTGTGCCCTGTGCTGAACCCTTCAGAGAACCCGGGTCCTGCCCATCCTGCCAGCACAGCCTTTGCATCGCGGGGAGGCTCCTGCTGGGAGCAGGCTGTGGAGCCCGGCGGGGCCGAGGGCTGGAAGCAGGGCTGGAATTGCCCCCCTTTCACCTGGGCAGCGAGGCCTTCCCGGAGCACTTCTGAAGAACCCCCCGGAGCTACAATTGCAGCACAATTGAGCAGCTCTGCCTGCTTTGATTCGAGCTTCAAAGGAGAGCTGGCGAATAATGGATGTTGCAGTTCAGTGGCTGGCTCCAAAATTTGGGGTTAGGAAGGAGGTTGTGGGGAAATCTGGCTTCAGTTAAAATGGATCTGAAACTTCTTGGGGAAGCAGAAGCCCAAAGTTTCATTTTTGGTCAGCCTGACATACTGCAGTCAATCCAAGCTGAAGTATCTTGATTTTGGTGTCAACTCCTTTAAAAAAAAGTCTCTGATGATGGTTTCAGCTTGAAAAATTAACAGTTTTGTTTGGCAAGTCTCATAGGGAGCTGTGTTGACATTTGGAGAGGATCTGCACCTTTTTCCAGTCAGACCCTGTTGGCTTGACTTGAACCAATTTTTTCAAATAGCTTTTGGCCTCTCCAAAATCTAAGAATTGCTGCTGAAATTGTTGCTCAGAGTCCAGAAAGTGTCCTTCAGCTGTTTCAGGGCTAAACAATAGTGACTGCAGTGTCTGCAGCATCTTCTTCCTCACTTCAGCAGCAGTTCCAGTGTTAACTGGAGGGTATAAAGACACACTCCTGGCCTTACCTATGGCACTGCCTTGCAGCAGTTTCACATCATTTCAGGGTCCATTCCACACTCTGTAGGGAAAAGCTTTGTGGGAAAAGGCCTTGACCATGGGGCAGCCACCAGAGCCTGGCCCTTGCTGCCTTCTGGCAGGTTTTGAGCAGAAAGTTGCAAGGACAGCATGGGATGGTGGCACATTTCTCCTCATTTCCAGCTCATGGGACAGGCAGGGAGCAGCCATGTCTGGCTTTTCCTAACACATCTATCAGTACTGCTCAACAAGTCAATGGGAAGTGTTTGGGTTTCTCTGGGAGAATGAAAAAGGATTTTTAACTGGGGGAGCTGGCAGAGTTTGGAAGGATAAAATCCTACCTACTGACAGTGTTCTTTATCCCTCTTAGGAGATCTCCAGCCACGAGTCAGCCCCCTGTGTCCAGAGTGAACCTGCAAGGTACGTGTGGGATTTGGGAATTGGCTGCCAGGCCAAATGCACACAGCATTCATTGCACATTTCTGCTCACAGCTGCTTCTCTGCCCCCTCCCCGGTGCAATTCTGGGTTCCTCCTGCAAAACCAATAGGAGAGAACTATCAGGCTCCAAATATTGTTATTTTAATCGTTTGGTTTGGGGTTTCTGCTGGTATATTAGCACAGGAGATGAACATGATTTTGGTTTGATAGTCATGGCCACAGTGGCTGCTGTTCTTGTGAGTCCCTGTGTGCACAGGCCTGGACAAGCCCCAGCCTACAAGCTCTGAACAGGCTCAGACACAGCTGGATCTTTTTTTTATTCTGTTTATTTCAGTTTGTTTCCATGTGATCTGTGTACTCAAACCTTTCCTGGGTGAGACTTCCTTGGCTTCCTGCTGGGAAGGGGGTGCCAGGGCAAGGTGGGGTGGGCAGCCCTGTGAGGGCTGCTTGGGCAGGGGGAAGGGTGAGGGTGAGCAGCAGAAACTGATTACTTAGGACAGGTTTATTCATTTTAACAGCTGGGTCTGTTGAAATGAATATTACATCATTTTAACAGCCAAGCTGAGGGTCTGTAGAGCCCTTCTCAGGAGCAGAGCTGGCCCTACTTGCACTAATTCAAAGGTTGCTCCAGAGAGAAGGAGATAAGATTTGGAGCAGTGCCCATTTGTAAGGTTTAATCGTGGCCTTTCCAATAATTACATGCTTGGAGGGACTAATAAAGCTTAATTTTTACAGCATGTGAAGCCTGGATAACTATCATTTCCTTTCCTGCTGTGTGTTATTTACTCTCAGGGGACACACAGAGTCCTGGACACTTCCAGATTATGTTCCTCCAAAATTCTTAATGGGAGGTGGAAACCTCTGATACAAAACCAAAACTGGACAACACAATCTTAAACTCCTTGTCTTGCTGTGAGAGCCAGCAGGAATGCAACTCATCACCTGATTTAAAGTTGGGTCTAGCAAGGCTTTGAATTTGTGCCTGTGTGAAAAAAAAATCATGGAAAATTTCCTAGGCTTTCCATAGATCTGTTTATGTAAGTCAGAGAATCTAATAATGAGGAGAGAATGCCCTTCCAGGAATTTTTAGGTTCATTTTCTTAACACTTCCCATGGAAAAAATTGCACTCAACTTTTTAACACTTCGGGGATATTTTTCTACAGTATTTCCAATGTGAGCTGTAGGACACTTGGTACTTTTTAGCTGATCCAAACTTCTAATGCTGGGAATACATTAAAATTCCTTTTGGAATGAAGTGTTTGACACACAGAATTGTAGAGCAAGTTTTGTGTTACCCTGGAAAAGTTGGATTTGTATCCCCTCAAGTAAATGGGTTTTTAACCATGAATCTTAGCTGCTTTTAGGTGAAACCTTCAAATAAAATTTTAAAAAGTGAGTTGGATCATTACAACTTAAGTAAATGGTGACACTTTGTAGGTAGGAAGGAGGTGCATTTTTGAGATTAATAGGAATGATGTTATTTTGTACATCAGACCAGACTACCAATATTGGCATTATTGGTAGAAAATCCTGGGGTTCTTGGTTAAATTCAGGTGATTTCCTTCCTCTGTCTCTTCACAGCCACTGTCACACTCTGTAACTCCTTTCCAGGCAGCAGAAAACAATCACAACCCTTGACTTTCTAAGGAAGTTTCCATGTAAATGCAGCAAGAACAGAGATTTTTAAGGATTTTTTTTTCAGTGTTTGCACCTTTTTTTTGTCCTTGATGGCTTCTGCTTTGGAAATTATGGACAGGAGGAGAGATTTTCCTATCAGAAACCTTGCAGTTCTGTGCCAGTGGCTGAGAGGATGCAGAGTGTTTTTCCTGAAGGTTTTGCAGAAGGAAGCAGACGTGTTTTGATTGGGACTAGGCTGCCTCACATCTCTCTAGATAAAAGACTTTGTTTGGAATGAACTGGGTTTAGATTCTCTAGATTTGTTGAAGCTTGGAATTTGATTTTAACCCTCCAGTGTCACCCATTGATTCATGGCTTTCCCACAATCCATTGACATCACTGTGAGCATCTCCTGGATGTCTCCTTTGATTTGTCACTGGTGGGATGATTTATATCCTGTTCTGAGAAGTGCAGAACCCAGGGTTTAAAGCAAACGAGCCTGCATTAATAAAATTACCCTGGAGGGACACAAATTACATCCAGCATTTGCGCTGCAAGGAATACACGCCAGCTGTTTACTCCAGCTGGAATATTCCAGGATTTTCCAAGCAACAGCATTGCTTGGTTGCTGGTGTTGCATCACTGAGGACCCAGGCCCGTGGTGAAATTAATGAGCTGTGGTGAAATGAGGGAATTCTTTTTTGCTTTCATTTTCTTCCAAGTAGGAAAATTTCTGGCCGGGTTTTTCCTGGGACAAAGGGCTTTGAAAGGCCTGGTGTCACCGTGAATTTCAGAGCTTTCTTAACCTTGCAAGCACAGCCAGAGAAGGAAGGGGAATAAGGATTGAACATCCTGTGTTTTGTCCTTGGTATCAGCTGAAGTAAATCTGGCAGGTTTTTCCTGTTATTTTGTTATAACTGCAGCTCACAGGAACGCACAAAATCGCTTTTATGAATTAACTGAGAAACCATGACATGGAAATAGAAGGCCATAGCAAAAGTCCATCAGTCCCTAGTTATGTGGTGAGGCCACAGCTGGGCAGGCTGATGGGAATGCTGTGGGGTTCCTGCGTGGTGTGTGGCATCCCCAGCAGCTGTGTAGGGCCGGGGCAGGAGCGGTGCTGCTCAGCCACCTCTGGCTTACAGAACAATGAGGGACACACTGTCCCTGAGGGTTCCTTCTCCCACTGTTTCTCTCTGCTGTTCCCTTTGTTTCTGCTGAGTGTGGCCTCTGCCACAGTTACTTTGGGTGACCTTTGTGCCACCTTGGGCTCAGGATATCAGCGCCTTCCCTTCTCCATCCAGCTCTCCCCTCCCCTGGCCCCTGTGAAAGGTCTGCAGTTCCTACCCAATGATTCAACCAATAACATCTTTAACCAGCAACATGTCTGGCTTTTCCTGCTTGGTTTTGTTCCTTCTTCCATATTTATTTCCTTCAGTGACCCTTATTCCCTCTGAATTAAATCGCCTTTTGCTGGCTGCCACTGTCAGTCAAAACTTCATATTCTTCCACAAATTTAGTACAAACTGTTCCCAATCTGTTTTGTTCCTGTGGCCCATGTGCCACACCGTCAATCCTGGGATGGACAGTGTTCTCCCATTCCTCTTTGATCCATTTAATGCCACATTTAATGTCACCAGTGGCCACAGGAGCAAAGCACGGAGTTATGGATCAAACAGCACCAAATTCTTCCCAGGCTGGGGGGGGTTTGCAGAGAGTCTTCTCAGGAGCCCCTTGGATATACTCTGAGCACTCAGTAATGACAGTTATCCTCACAGGGAATGATAAAATATAGCCCTGGGCTTGGGGGGTGTAGCCTTTTGGGATATGTCACCCACAGCATTTCAGGGCTCACGGGATTAAAGCTTTGTTCAAATTCCTCTCTGGGGATGGGAGGGAAGGACTGGTGTTTTTCTTGCTTGTGCCTTAGCTCTGCTTTCCTGTACCTCGGCACGTTTGTCTGCACTTCTCACATGCCTTTACACGACCTCCAAACTCATACTCTTTCATTTTTCCTGTGGGTGTAGGATGTACACAGACTCGTGCACGAACCTTTGTATAAAGCATAAACAAAGACTGGATAATGCTTGTGCTCCTGAGAGCCCCAACTTTCTGTAGGAGTTCAGGAGCCTTGTGCATCCAAGTGAGCTCTGGGTTACAAATATCTCTAAATGCCGGGTAATTAGCACAGAGCTGCTGCTCTTGCACCATCCTCCTCTGCTTGGCACGTGGAGATTGGCTCTGGGCACACACAGAGTAGGGGATTCATTCTGAAATTCTGTTTCTTTACTGGGAGTGTGGCTGAAGATTTGACCTTTTGATTTGGAGAGCGACTGTAAAAGTCAAGTGCTTGTGGTGCTTTGGGCTTTTGCAGGAGTTCAGAGGAAGCGCGTGTTCCTGAGCGCTGAGCTCAGAGTAACCGGCTGTGTGCACAAATGGAGGCTCGTTAGCACCTACAGACAGGATTTTTAAAGGATGCAGCGCTGGCATGAGGCAGATTATTCAGGAACTAAACAAAACCATGTAAGAAATCAGGTAGATAATGAGCTTAATGACGCGACTAAACGAGGGCTGCTGAATGCTGAAGTGATTCTTGCTGCTTGTCAGGTTAAAAGAGCGTTTCAAAGCGATTTTTAGAGTGGGGCTGATGAAGCTCCAGGCAGCACGGGGCCATGCCGAGACTCCTCCCGGTTCTCCGGGGGGAGTTCGTTCCCGCTGGAGTCCGCTCCGCGTGTTGCGCCTGCCTGCCTCGAACACACCCCCCGAAAGTTGGACTCATGCATCTTAGTAAGTATTTCAGTTATGCTATTGACGTCAATGCAGTCATTAAATAGATTGCCGGCCCTCCCAGCAGAGAACCTGTGCCAAAGACCTAGAGGCAGACACATTTTAAAAGAAGAACATCAGGTTTGCTTTTAGCATTTGGAGAGAATAAGGGAAAAGTTTCTTCTGAAGTCGCCCTTTGCAATGAGGGTGGTTTTTTGCTTCATTTTCTAAGGCTCATTTTCGGTGAAGATAATTGGCTGTGTTTTATTGAACACACGTTTGTGATGTTGCTGGGTGCATAAACAGCTCCAAACGAGACTAAAAAGTCATTTTTGTGACCAGCTCTGGCTGACAAGTGACACTTGTTTCAGGTCCCCTGGCTAGATTTATTTGTGTATCAAATGACGGGAGGCATTCAGGCAAACCTGCTTAGCCTTTGACTCCCGAAATTCTGCCAGGATTGATTTCATGACATCTATATAAGAAAATAGCCTTCATTTCTGCTCGGCAGGCTCTGAAGACACACAAGCTAATCACGACTCCATAGCAACGGATAGAAACTGTTTTCCCCTCCGCCCCACCTGTGGATGTCACATGAAGATGCTCCACGTGCTGCTGCCATCAGGAGCCTGTCACTCCCCGGGGCCAGCTGCCTCCTGCAGCCGTGGGTGAGCGGGACTCCCTGAGCATCCCCTGCTGTATCCCGAGGCAGGCTGGGCTGCCCGAGGCAGCCGTTCTCCCCCGTGGGAGATACCGGGGCTGGGGGCAGCTCTGGCCGTGCAGGTCCCTTCTCCTGGTCAGGAGTGGCTCTGGCCAGAGGCTCCCGAGGGGCCGGGAGCTGAGCCCGGAGGACACACATCCTTAGGCAGGGACAGGGAGCAGCTTTGCTCTGCCAGGAGCAGCAGCTATGTTGTGACAGCAGCAGCGATGTGTTTTGAAGAAGTCACGCAGCCAAACCTCCAGGTTTTGGTGGGGTTGTCATTTCTCTGATGATCCCACACGCAGCTACGGAGGATAAACCATCAATCCGTTGTGGGTGATTAAAAGGGTTTTATCTGATGGGTGGCTTCTTTCGGAGTGACCCAGGCAGCTGCAGCCCCCACGGTGGCGGTGCCGGGACCTTCGGGGAGGCACGGTCGCGTTGTGTCCCTGACTCCGCTCTTTAGGGCCGGGTCGGGCCCTGGCGGCTCCGCTCCCATCCCGCTCCCGTCCCGCTGCATTGCGCAAGGGCCCTGCGGAGACAATCGGGCTCTGCCACCGCTGCTATCAGAGCTGATAAAATCTGTGTCTCTTTTGTTTGCTGCACAGAATTATCAGGGCTGCTGGGGGGAAGATTTTGATAGCGCAGTCCTCAGCACCCTGAATCAGTTCCAGATGACAATGAGAGATGTGTCCTCGGTCAGAGGGAAAAACAACCCAAACCAAAGCACCCAAACCAAACCTCTGGCAGGCCGGGTTATTGTTTAGGTCGCGGGGCACAGTCTGTGCACGCCTTGGGGATGAACAGCGTCCTTCAGTGCCCCACTGCTTGAGCCCCTTCCATGTCACAGCATTTCCAGGTATCTCCATTTGGGGAGCTGGAGGGAGCTCCCCAAAGCCCTCAGCAGAGCTCAGCCCCACAGCTCTGTAGGAGTTTCTCCTTCCTCCCCGAGGCTGAGCTCAGTGCAGAGCGTTGTGTCCCCAGCACAGACGGCCACGGCAGTGGGAGAGGCTGCATCCAAAATCCCCGTGGAGGCATTCCCAGGAAAATGCACTGCTCAAATGCCAGAGCTGGCCCCAATGGCCAGACCTTTGTCTTCCTGCAGGATCTGATTCCCAGGGGGAGTTGCTTTCTTCTTGTGTTTTAAAAAGTGTTTCTAACGTTGTGTTCTGATTCTCAGCAGCCAAATCATTTGGTTCGTAGTTGGGCAGGAATTCCTAAATGGTTTTCTGTATTTATTAGTCTTGGTGGGAGCAGAGGTTGGTTCTGTGTTGGAGGAGAATATACAGAGGGGAGAGCACTGTTCCTGGTGGACAGAATTGGAATTTGCTGTCCTTGGCAGGGACATTCTGCCCACCAAACTTAACTCTACAATCAAGGCAGATTAAAATCAAGGTAGAATTAAAAGAGGGAGCAAAGGGTTGCTCTGGAACTTTTCCCTCTATTCCATATGGAATTGCATCCATTCTGATTCATACTCAGCAGTTGCCACACAGTGACATGAACAATGAACATATTGATTGTTTCGGTGTTCAAATCAGCCAGAAATGTTCTGGTTTTATCACCAGTTTCATCTCCTGATGAACTAAAAATGATTTCTGTAGCCAGGCAAGGTGTGCTAATTACTGTAACCATCATTGTGCAACAGGGGAGGAATGTTACACCAAGAGTTAATGAAACATTTCATTGTAATATTTGCTCTAAGAAGTGCCTGTAAATGACAGCCTTAAGGATGCTTTAATTGCAATACCTTTTTTGACAGAAAGGAAACAGCTGCTAATTATTTATGGTTATTAATCAAACCTGTCAGTTTATTCAAAGTTCATTCAGTTCACTGTAAATATGTATGATTACCAACATTTAAATGTTTTAAGCAGTAGCCTTTTAAAACTATTTAAATACACCTCTCCCTGTGGGATATATTCTCACATCTAAAGGTAGCATTGATTTGCTTTGCTGTGCACTCAAGCACTGAATCATTTTAGGAATTCAGGATAAAAACCCCTCCAAAATCCTTTAGGGTGTTGATTTGACAATTAATATCTTTTGATTTTGTAATCAGGACTGTGCCTCTGGAAGTGACAAACATGAGCCAGGAGCAGGATCTGACCCAAGGTTTGGGTGTTTGCTGAGTACTGAGTGCTAAGGAACTCCATGGTTAAAGGGAATTTTAAAGGAACTGTGCATTTTAATGTAGCTATTCCAGTATAAATATCCTGCTGTCAGAAATCTCCCTTTCCAGGAGCAAATTAATCATCTGTGCATGCTAAACTCCTCCACCACACCTTCACACTCTTCAAAAGCGTTCTGAAACAGACTTTTCCCTGTACCTCAAAGCCTCCAGTTTCCAAGCATTTGGAGAGAGGCTTTGGGTGCAGCTTGCCAGGTCCCTTGGAGCATATTCCAGACACCCCAATGTTTTCCTTCCAAGTGGGTTGAATCCAGTCAGACCTTTCATGCCTCAAAGCGTGTGTTTAGGGAGGTTTGACAAGCTTAGCACTTCATCCCAAAATGCTTCTGAAATGTCACATTTTACAAGCAATGTCTTTTTCTTTAAATATCATATATTAGGCTGACAAAAGCAGGAGCTGGTCAGAGCAATCTTTGTGTTCTCTGAAAAACCAAGGGAGAATTCTGGGAAGTGGAAAAGCCAGCCTGTTTTCCTGCTCCTCTTCCCTCCCTCCCTGCCTCACTCCCTGGATAAATTTTACAAGAAGTGACCCAAAATCGTGTCCCTGCTGTTACTGACTCAAGAACAGGACGTTTGGATCCATGCTGGGAGCATTTGTGCTGGTCTGGGACAGCCCAGGAGGATGTGGGATAATGGCTGTTCCGTGGGGATTGTCACTGAGCACAGCGTGGGGCCAGTCCTGCTCAGAAAATTCCAAGAATAAACACACACGAGTGCAGGGTTTGTTGGAAATGGACTTTGCTGGCATTGGACAGCTGTGAAATGTTTTCCTCCTTTTTCTTCCCAAAGATCCTCTTGGAGAAGAGAACTCTAGGGAGAAGTTTCCAGTTGAACTGGAGTGTTTCTGGTTTAGACTTTATGGGACATGCTCCCCATCCAGCTCCTCCTCAAATGCTGCAGGGCCTCCCAGCTCTTTGGGCAGGGCATTTCCCCAAAATTCCCATTGCTGAGCTGTTTGCAGTTTCCTGGGTTTCAGCTCTACTGCATGGACCTTTCCACCATCTCCATCCCCTTCCAGTGGGAAGGTCCCGTGCTGGTAAAAGCCAAAAAGCTGCTCCTCACCCTCTCCACATCAGGAGGGAGGAACCCGAGCACAGATCCTGCTCTCACCACATTTTCCAGCAGCAGCAGCTGCTCCCTCTTTTGTAACACTTCCAGATGTGGCTGTGAGTGCTGCTGGAACAGCTCCTGGTGCACAATGCCTCCTCAAGTGGGGACTCGTGTGCTGCCTAAAATCCACAGAAAATGTGGGAATTGTGCTGAATTTACTGCACTGGCAGCTTGAGTGACAGTGCAGAGACCTTGGCCAAGGCTGACACGAGGTGCCTCTTGTGCTGCTAAATGTAAGAACTTCTGGAAGGTGCCCCAGAGTATAAAACTTAGAGCAGGAAAAGTAACCCCTGGGATAATCCCCTGCAGGCCAAGCCATAGCTGACCTTCAGTGGGGAACATTTCCATTTCCATGCCCGTTCAATCTGATATTTGAGCTGGGATTGTTAATAAGAGGTGCTTTTAACGCTGACATTTTGATTTCCTTGAACTCAGATCGAGGTGCTTAAATAAGTGTATTTTTGAGGGCTTTAATCAAATGGTTTTTGAGAGTGAAAGGCTGTTCTTACCTCTGCTGGCTGCAGCCATCTGGGGTGTGGTTACACTTTCAAGTCTGCCTGTCATTACTGGGCCAGGTTTGTCCCCATCTGCCCCTTCCAGGCATCTCTGTGGTGTAAACAACCTGATTTGGGTCAGGACTGACCCCAGGTATAAGGAATGTTGTCATGCAGGACTCAGACCCTCACATTTGGCTAAAATAGTCCAGATATAGAAAAAAAACTATAAATAAATTAGTATCTGCTATTCTATAATATCAAATTCTGATCATGGATAACCAGGGAATGAATCTGATGTCGTTTCCCTGGTAATTTCAGAGAAAAAATGGTGCCATGTTGCAAACACCCCTTTTAAAATGCCAGGGTGTGCTGGCCTCAGCTCACAGGCAGCACGTGCAAGGTTTAATATGGAACATTAAAAGCTGTCAAAACAAATGATGCTGGTTTGTAGGATCCTGCCATCTCCCTCTTCCTCCCCACCCCATTCCCCGTGGGACTCACTCCGTGATTTTCAGCAGATTATTCCGAAAGCTCTGTGTGCACTTGGGGAAGCAGAAAGGCCAGTGAGTCACAAGCTGTGCATGGAGGGAGATGAATACCCAGGATTAGCACAGGGATGTTTTAGCTCTGCTGTCAGCCACTGAGGAGCTGGAGTTTGGGACCTGAGGCTCACCCCAAAATCAGGGTTACAGCGTGGCAGTGGCAAAAGCTGTGTGTTTTGGGGAGCCACCACAGAGCTCTCTGGCTTCACATGCAAAATACCCTGCATTTTTAAAAGCTGTAGGGCTGTGGATTAGGAAACAGCTTTTAATTGCTGTGCTGTGAGAGTGTCCAAGCTCTGGGTGCTGGTTGTGCTCCCTGTCCCACACTGCAGCCCCAGCTCCTGACTCACAGCTTCACCTCACAGCCCAATAGGTCCAAGCAGGCCATTTTTTGCAACATTCTGCATTCTTGGGTGAGTGCTCCGTGCAGATATCCCTGGATTTCAGCTGGGGGATGACAGTCCCAGGCATTTTGGTGAGAGGCAAGCCGAGGGCACGGAGTTCAGCTGAGGTGAATCGGTGAGGTTGACGTTTCCCCTTGGGTACACAAAATGTCCATTGGAGGAAAACAGATTAAAATTCCAAACTAAAGCAGGTTTTTAAGCTGCTATCCTAAAGGATAATGCTTTCAAGTAATTACATTTAGCCATGACAAAACCACCATTTTGTTGTATTTTATAATTAATATCATTGAAATGCTCACTCAAAATGTAAGGGGTGACTTTTTGTTCTGTCTTTCCATGGCTTGAGCAAGGCATGAGGACACAGAGGGTGCTATGTGTCCTAAAGAATTCCTATGGATTATAGCTGGGATGCTTCCAGAAACCACACTCTTAACTTTCATATTGAAAACCTCCAGGAAATTAAATTTGAAGGAAATAAAGGACAATTTAGTGTTGAACTGCGACCTTTTAACCTTCCCAGGAGCCAAGGAGGCTGATTTAAACAGGTCTAACATTTTACTCACGTGGCTGAGGTGATGTGGGCAGCCTTGCTCTGACCCTTGTCTGACATTTCTGAATAATTTTCCTCATGAAGAGCTAAGGATTGTTAATAAACTTTGTCTTTGCATCCAATGCCAGTGGCCAAGTGGAGCTTTTCAGGTAGATCTGGCATTGTGCTTTGAACTTCCAGGATTCATCCCTGAGGTTTCTCCTCCATTTCCTACTCCAGCATTTGTTTCACCACAAAGGACTTTCACTCTTGACAGCCTCTTTAGAGCATCAATTTTACTATTTCCAGGTTAACCCAGTTCAGAACTCAGTTTAATGGCTCCAGACGGGTCTGGGGATGAAAGCAACACCTGGATTTGGGGGCAGATGCAAGCGAGGACCTTTCTGCTCGTGGTTTGCCAAACTCTTGTGAAACAGTGACACAGAGCACAGTTAATCCTCTGCACCTCTCAGACTCTGGGGTTGTTTTTTCCTCTGGTTGAACTCAGATCGTTGCTGTGTGGTCTGGCTGGGGAGTTCCTTCCGTGCCGTGGGCCTCTTGTGAAAGTCAGCTCGGGGTTTCAGAGGAGGAGTTTTGGGGCGGCTGCAGGGGTGCAGGAGGTGTTTTTGCACAGATAAGGATGGAGGGAGCTCAGCATGGAGGAGCTGGGGATGGGGGGAGCCCCTGTCCAGCACAGGCAGCTCCCGGTAGGAATCCTCGGCCGGGCCGTGGCTGAGCCAGCTCCAGAACCCCAGAACCGGAAGCTGTCCAGCCACAACAGCCCAGGATGGTGCCCCACCTAATTAAGGCTGTTGAAAGGCAGGGCTAATTAGTTTAGGTGGAGCAGCTCGTTAGCACAAGGATGTTGCTTCCAGGATCCAAGTTGGTTTCCCTGCACGTGTGAGCTCCCCAGCGCTCCTGGAGCCGGCCCACATGGAGCAAATGAGATAATGCAGTGGCCAGGTAAATCCTAGGTGGGTACCGAGGTCATTGCATCATCATATCCTGAGTTTTCCAGGGCTTTCTCACACTCCTGCACTCACATGTGCTCAGGAAGAAAACACTTCTGCTCACACAGTAAAATGTTCCTGCTGTGACCCAGCCTGGCCTCGTTTAGTTAGAGAAACAAAAACACAATGTGGGCACGCTGTGATTTGCAGGAAGCTGGGATTGGGATTTGAAATCCTCAGGCTCAGCTCTGGGGCTGAGCTGGAGGCTTCCTTCCCATCCAGGATAATGGACATCTCCATCCCAGCCTGCAGCTCTCTGGGCTCTTTTCACTGCTCTTTGAGGACTGTGGAGTAAAGGTGTGATGGGGATTGACTTAACTTAAAAATTCATCATGACCTTGAAAATTCTGTCTTCAGAAATGTGTTCAAAGTGTGTTAAATTCCCTACAAAGTCATTCCCGTTGTTCTCCTTGCACTGTCCATCCTCGTGGGCACTGTCCATCTTCTGCACTCATTGTTAGACCCCGAGGAGGAGAATTCCTCTCTTGCTTCCTATTTTTCCTCCTGTCTTGTGATTAAGGCAAGAATCCTCCAGGGCAACGAGGAATCAGCGTGGTCAGTAAGAGGATAATGTGCCAAACCCTGAGATAAAGTTGGAACTGTGGAATCTTTCCCGTTCATCCGACAGGCCAAGATTAGATTCTGCCCCTCTTGCCATTTCTGCTTCTCCCTCTCGGTGAACCGAGGAATTCCTACTATGCAGGCAAATCCCGTTCCCAGATTCCCCGGTGATGGCGCTGCTAAGTGACATCTGACAGGATGCTTCCTGCATTTTGTTACTTCCATTTGGCACCATAAAAGCACTGTCACTTACCCCTCTGATTTGTGGCACCTCTGCTGCATTGTTCCCTCCGGGGGGAAGGACAGTGGGAAACGGGATTGCCTTGTGGTAAAACTCTCCATCCCACCCTACAGGAGATCCTATCTCCAGTTGAAATCCTTCCTCAGAACTCTCCAGTTCTCCTTCCTCGTTAGCATTTCAGATTAAACCCCTGGGCTTATCTCCACATCAGAAATTACCTCTCTGGGAAGCTTCATCAACTTCTGTCAGCCACCTTTAGGTGTTCTTGGTGTTCACGCCTCATTTTTGCACCTCATTGTCATGCAGAAGGTGCAGTGGAGCTTTGCTTTGGGAATCTGGAGCTTTCATCTCTTCCTGTAGCATCTTCAAAAGCTGAGCTTTACACGGCTGAGGTACAGTTGGACACACATTAAAACACACAAAATAGATATAAAAGTGCCTTTTTAATTTAATTCAAGACCAAGACTTTTTATTAGCTGGTCCTTTCCAAGCATTCCCAATGCTCTGTTGGAGATGTTAGTGTGGTTTATTGTGTGGGAATGAAGATTCCTGGTGAAACATCTTCTGCAGTGCCCATCGAAGCTCAGGTCCTTCGCTCCCAGCAACATCTGGGACATCCAGATTTTGGAAAGACAATACTTGAGTAGCTCCATCTCTGCATTCTTCAATCTGTTCTTAAGGTATCTGTGGGGGTATCCCAGGGTGTCCCTGAAAAACTGCAGCTGGAGCCCCAGTGGGCTCTGTTGGTTCAGAGCTTCAGTTTGTGGTGCTTGGCCAGGCACTGATCCAGCTGCACTTACCCAGGGTGATGTCCCGGCTGCCTCTTCCACGTCATCCTCCTCTCCCAGAAGGAGCCTTCCCATCCTCTCTCAGAAGGGGCGATGCTGTTGGCACTCTCAGTGCCCACCCCGGGGGACCCTGAGCGCTGCCACTGAAGGACTGGCTCCGATGGGCAGCGCCTTTCCCACCAAGCCTGGCCAAAGCGAGGCCTTTGCAGCTCTGGAGATGATCAGCCCCAGTCACGGTGCTGAGCACTCACTGCTGGGCAGCCCTGCTTCCTCTCGCAGTCAGGGAGCTGGCAGCCCGTGGTGGCCTCAGTGACCCCATTCTCATGACCTGGGTGGTGATCCAGCACCCCAGCCAGTACTGGTGGGTACAGTCAGGACTCTGCAGGTTTGTCCAGTTCTGCCCGAACCGGCTTCCTCGGGGCTTGGCTCCCGCTCCGGGCTGACCTCCTGGGATGAGCTCCCTGGAAATGCTTCACTTGTGCTTGCAAACAGCGGCTGGGCCCCCGTGACTGATGTCCTGCTGCTCACCCTTGGGTGGGTTTAAGGAGCTGGGATCAAACTGGGACTGGTCAGCACCAGGGCTCTGCAAGGACTCCTTTGTTTGCTGCCCAGGCCTTCTACTCCTGCTGGCTCTCAAGACTGTCATTGTCATAAGATTAATTTCACCGCACTTCAGCCACCTAAAAATTACAGACCAATCTTAAGTGATGGCTGCTTTTTGAAGAAAATCTATTGTGAGCTTGGGAGCAAACCATCCTGTTGTGCAGGAAGATCAGGAATTTCAGTGGAAGCCAACTTGGTGAAGCGAGGAGCTTCTCCAAGAGTCAAAATGCAACAAGAGAGCAGGCAAAGAGTGAGAAAAACTCACAAGAGAGGCATGGAAGACTTTGGGCATGTGGGGTGAGTTGGGCTGAGCAAAGGCTGATGGAGCTGTGAGTGGTGAGGGGACTCCAGTGTGGTTATGGAGTGGGGAAAGAAAATCCAGAAAAAAGTCTCGGTCCATGGGTGAAACAACCTAATGATAACTGGTACAGGAAAGGCCGGAATAGTCAGTGTTTTTTTTGTCTCAATCTTCATCCCCCAACCTGCTTGGGAAGATAAGGGATGGAGAGCAATGAGGGAGCAGCGAGTTAGGGACAGCCTAGAGGAGGTGGAGGTGTCCAAGTCCACATCATTGGATAAGAGTCAGAGCTGTGGAAGAGCTGTGAGGTCAATGTGAGTCGCTCATGAAAATTGTGGTGCTTAGGAAGGTCTGTGACAACAGGAAAAAGGTGCATCTTTGAGAAAGGTAGAGCAGATTTGGGGAACTATGAATTGGTCAGACTCTTCTCATCACCGAGAGGTCACTGAGGGTGTCCTGGAATCTTTTTCCAAGCACGTGAAAGACAAGAAAGAAAATTGGGAATGGTAGATGCAGACTTGTCAGAGATACTGTGTTGGAAAGGCCCAAGCTCGTCCTGCAAGGGCTGGAGGGTGGCCTGGCCCTGGGGCCATGGAGGGCCGTGGCTGGGTGTGCAGGGAGCACTTTGGCACCATTTCCCACAGCATTCCCACCATGGCAGCTGCTGACAGGGCCGGATCCTGCTGGACACCAGGCTGCAGGGTGGGGCTGAGGGCTGTGTGTCCAACTGGTGGCTGCTGACAGGGAGGCTGTGGGGTGTCCAGGAGTGCCCTGCAGCTACTTGGGCATCAGGCTGGTGCTGGGGCTGAGCTGGGATGGTCCTGCTGCACGTGGGAGGCTGGGATGGGTGACCTCAGGGGTCCCTTCCCGTGGCTGGGGCAGGGGGTGCCCCCCGCAGTGAGCAGAGAGTGACAGCACCTCCGGAGGGGGATCCAGCCCATCCCGGTGCTGAGAATAGAGCAGGATCACCCCTCGGAGCTCCCAGCCACTTTCCACTGCTGCACGGGGGGCTTAGGTGATTAACTTTGGGCTGGCTAAAGATAGCCCAGCTGGGCCCCCCACGGCAGTGACATTTCTGCAGGCAGAGATCCCTGCTCAGATTTCCCCGCAGCTGGCCCAGGGCTCAGAGCTCGCTGTTGACTCAGAAACATCACTGCTACTATGGCACTGAGCGGGTGCCCAGCTCTGCTGCTCTTCTGTCCCAGCAGGAATTCCTGCCCTCGCTGGGAGCCTCTGCTTCCCAGCTGGGCCTTCTTCCTTCTTGGGATGCTGCAGCCCTTTGGTGTTGTGGCATTCCCTGCATCCAGGAGGTTTTTCCTTCTCCTTTTCATCCCCCGTCACAGCCGAAGTTGGGGCTCCTTCTTACAACCATTCCCTGAATCCAGGAGGTTTTTCCTTCTCCTTTTCATCCCACATCACAGCCGAAGTTGGGGCTCCTTCTTACAACCATTCCCTGCATCCAGGAGGTTTTTCCTTCTCCTTTTCATTCCCTGTGCCTTCATTTGGTGAGACATCTCCTCCTGCTTCCCGGAATCTTTCCAGTTTGAACCTGGATGTGTCCTGGACGTTCTTGGTGAGTGCTGTTTAATCACTGCCATGACGTCTTCAGCAGTTTGGAGCTGTTTTTCTTGGGGCTGAGTTTTCCCAGCAGCTGAAATGGTGTGTCCCAGAAAAGAGCTGTCTTTAATTAGGGAACTTAGAATACCAGGCTCCTCAGCAATCCAACAAAAAAGTTCATTTCTCCTGCTCCCTGTTGTTTGGAAAAGAGAAAAGAAAATAAAAATGCCCCCCAAAATCTTGGCTGGATTTTGCCAGAGGCTGTAGCTCATGTCAAACACTCTCATACCCAATTTCAGTCTCCCACATTATTCCTGGCAGCTCCAGCTCACTCATTTCCTGGCATTTTTGCCAATTAGCAGTAGAAAGCTTTCACTTCATTTTTTTGTCTCTATCTTCCCCTCTCATCTCTGAACCCAGCCTGAATACAGGCTCCATTGTTCCTGCTGCTCTGGAGCCCCTGTTAGGATTTTATCCCACAGCTGGATCTCCTCCAGTGCCACCTCGGCAGTGACCCCCTGCCAGTGGCTTTGCCAGTTCATCCCATCGCCTCTCTCCGCAGGGATTTCACTTCCCAGGCCTTCCTGCCCTCATCTCATGTATTAACGCTGGGTAACAGAGAAAAATCTACATTCCCAAAGTATATTTTTGTTAAAAGAATAACTCTGAGACAACTCTGTGCTCATTTGCATGCAGTGCCCGAGCCCGCTCTGGCTGCAGCATTCCCAGCTCCTGCCGAGCTCTGGCCCCTCTCCACAGGCAACAAAAAGCCCTTCCTCTCACTGCCACCTCCCCTGCGCCCGGAGGGAGGCTGCAGGTGTGAGAAACCTGAGAGGGGACGGCTCGAGTGACTGGTCAGACTGGAGTCCCAAAAATACAACGAGGGGAGAAGGGCAGGCTCGTCCATTTGTTGGGGAGTTGCTCAAGAGCGTGGTGGCTCCACCTGTTCCGCGGGCGCTGGGGCTTTGTGCCTTTCTTGGCACATCTGCACTTATCTTTGCAAAAGATATAATTAGGCTGCGTTGCACACAATGGGACAGTGGGGAGGAGGGGGAGTGCAGCGAAAGGCTCCGTGGTTCCCAGGATTTTAGCTCACTCCTCGTTCCAGCCCTGCGGTCCGGCGGATCAGGAATGTGTCCGTAGGAGCTGCAAGAGGGAACACGTTGGGCTCTGCAGCAGGCACGTGTGGGGCTGGGTGGTTCTGCTGGATGCAGCTTGCTTTTCAATCACATCTTCTTCAGGTGCTCGTGTGGCTTTTGTGCTGGGAAAAAAAAAAGGCTGGGAATCTGTTCCATAGATTGCCTGGATATTGGAAGGCGCACGGGGGATCTATAAAAGAAACCTGCAATTACAGGATTTTTTCAGTGCTTGCAGTTTGGGAGATGGTGCTGTAAGATTTGGACATTTCATTGCAGATTTAAAGTGAATCCCGGGGGTTGTGCTCTGTGCCTTTGGTTGTTTTCCATGTGAATTTCCAGACCCGTCTAACTGAAGGATTTCCACGGCAATATTTTCTGGATCTGGTAGAACAATGCTTTAATTCAAGGAAATAGCTCTCAGAATGCACTAACAGGATACATTAAACAAATAAATCACTCGGTGTCAGTTATTCCCTCGGCATTGTGAGGGATAAATATGTAAACATGTCCACACGATCCGTGAGCAACCACAGCTCCATTAGGGAAGGCAAAGGGTGAATGGCTCCCAGCCTGCACAAGGCCCTTTTCCATCAAGTTTTGGCATGTCCTTTGTTGACAAACCTGTTTTACTCAACATGCTCCAGGCTTTTGGAGTGATGCTAGGCACTGGTAGTAATTAACGTGGTGCAATATTGCTGCTAATGAACCTCGTGTTGTGGAGGTGAAATAGCCACTTTCTGACACTGCTTAGTAATTAACGTGGGGTGATACTCCTGCTAACGAACTTTGCCTTGGAGAGGTAGAAGAGCCATTTGCTTTTGGTGAACGGGAGGGCCTTTGGTCATCTGGATTAGTGGGACTTTTATCTGAGCCGTGGCCACATGGGTGCCTTGGTAAATCACTCAGAGCACCCTTCTCCTGCTCCTTCTCCTCCTCCTCCTTCTCCTTTTTTCTCCTTCTCCTTTTTCTCCTTCTCCTTCCCCTATCTCTGTCCCTTCCATGTATCTTCTCCTCCTTCTTCTCCTTTTCTCCTTCTCCTTCCACTCTCCATCTCTTTTCCATTTCCTTCTCCCTCCCTTTCTCTTCTCCCCCTTCTCTCTCCTTTTTCCTCCCCTCTCACTGGCCTCAGGAGTTAAGATCCCACAGTTCCCAGCTAAGCCCAGGTGGGATCAGCTGCTGGATCAGTTGGGATGGACTCTCCCCCAGAAGGGCCCTCTCCCACCTTCCCCCCACACGAGCTCTTAGTCATGAGCAGCCCAGGAGGGAGGGATGCAAACGAGGCCCTCAGTGACATTAATGAGATCTATCAGCTCCCAAATAATCATCTGCCATTCATGTGATCAACTCCAGCATCTGCCTTCTCTTCTGAATCTTTTGTGTCATCTGCAATAATGACAACAATTAGGATAACTATAATGAATAGAGAATAATGAAAAATGGGCTGGTTTAAGGTCCTGTGATGAATGCAAACTCTGGGCTTGTGTCCTATGGCTTCACCTGGGAATTAGGTACATTTTAAAATTGCACCCTCAATGTGTTTTCCGGTTGGGAATCTGGGGTTGTGCTAGCAGACTTTTCCTAAAGCAGAGTTTTCATGCACCAGGATAAACATTTCCACCTTCCCCTACAAGGACACGAGGACTCCAAAATCCTCATCTCACCCAAGAGCTGTGGCTGAGCTCCAGTTCCCAAACCTGCTCCCTCTTCACCCAATTCCCTGTCACTTCTGGAGGGAGGGAAGCATTTTCTCATTTAATACTTGGATTTTAATCTCTGGGGGTTTTGAGTGTTCGTTTGCTTTAGGTTTTCTTGAATTTTATCAGCTTGTCCAACACTGGGGGAACATTTCAGTTCCACTCTGTCCATACTGGATTTGGGAATAAATCCAGCATCAAAACCTTCCCAAGGCAAAAGGGAGCAACTGCTCTTATTAATTTTCCTTTTAAAGGAACAGATTTGATCCTGAGTCTAAACTGTTGAGGTAGGGTTTAGATAGAGTGATAATATTTTATTAAATCAGTTGGAATCATTGGGAAATGACTTTGGTGATCTCGAGTCTCAGCTGTTGTTGCTTCAAAGGCAGCTGGAGCTTGGGGTGGGAAGGACGGCCTCAAACACTGAAGAACTTTATAAATAGTCCCAGTTTGTTGCAGCCAGGATGCCATGAAAAGTAAATAACTTAGAGGATGTCTTATGACGCTGTAAACAAGTGCTGTGCATGTGGAATAGGATGGATAGACTGGGTAAAGTTGGGAAAACTGCTGGAAGCTGCAGGGCCTCGCTTGTAACCTTCCCTGTGAAAGTTTCTCTTGCAATTTTTAGACAGCCTGTTTTGACAAAGTCTGTCAGATTTTTTTTTTAAGTCTTAAGCTCCACATGCCCAAGGTTTACAAGGAAAGTTGTGATCCATTAGAAGGAATTACTCTTTTTCCTTGCAGAAGTAGAAATGAAGACTTCTACCAGTACAGAGCCCACAGTTTGACCTTTAAGAGTTAAGGAGAGCTGAGTTTGAAAAGATGTTGGCAAATATTTGTCTTCAACATTTCATGTCCACCAGATTGGACAATCTGTTCACAGCTCAATCCCACTGGGAATATTCCTCCTATGTTATGGAAAGTTTAGTTATGTGGCAGCTGGAAAGGGAACCACAACTGCTCTCCAAGGTTTTTAACTTACCTGCTTGGGATGTGGCATTTTGGCCATTGCTAAAACTCATATGGCTTTATGGCCCTTGCACTTCCCTCCAGAAGAAATCTTAATGTTTGTATTTATCGGGACTGGGATGACAAGTGAGAATCATGAGGGAATCAGGAGAGAGAAAATAAACCCCACTTGAAATTTTGGCATTTGGATCTCATTTCAAAATGTTTCCTAACTCGGTTCATCTCCTGTGGCAGTCGAGGGCAAAGCCACCAATCCCTCGTGCAGACTGGAGACTCTGCCCCCCATCCTGCCTCGCTGTGGCCCTTGGCACAGGATGGGGACAGTTTGTGGGTTAGGAGAGGAACTCTGCAGCTCCAGATAATGTTGGCCTCGTGCTCAGATCCCTGCAGGCACTGAGGGGCCCTGCTGGGAGAAGGATGGCACAGATGGGATTTGGGGGGAGCCACGGGGGAGAGTTTGTCCCTTCCACCCCCTTTCCCAGCTGTGACACTTCATGGGCATCCTGGTGAAGTGTGTGCCTGCTCTTACACTGAACTGCTCCCAGAAAAGAGGATGTGCTCCAAAACCTTTCACTTTCCAAGTACTGAAGAAAGACAGAAGGCCTCAAGTCCACACTGATGAGCAGCTCTCACTTCTCCCATGTGCCCAGCACTGGTGAGGCCACACCTCAGATCCTGGGGTCAGTTTTGGGCCCCTCAGGACAAGAAGGACATGGAGAGGCTGGAGCATGTCCAGGGAAGGGAACAGGAGCTGGGGAAGAGTCTGGAGAATTGCTGAGGGAGCTGGGAAGGGGCTCAGCCTGGAGCAAAGGAGGCTCAGGGGGGACCTTGTGGCTCTGCACAAGTCCCTGACAGGAGGGGGCTCAGGGGGGTCGGGCTCTGGGAACAGGGACAGGGACAGGAGGAGAGGGAACGGCCTCAGGCTGGGCCAGGGCAGGGGGGATATTG
>JACBWW010000016.1:24959814-24993351 GCA_020086605.1 Lanius collurio
TGGACCCTCCGGGACTGGGATCCAGGAGCAGGCAGGAGCGGATCTGGCCCCGCAGGGCACACGGGGATTTCTCCAGGTGCCAGCTCAAAGCCGGGCAGGCTCGCCTTGCCCACACATGACACACCAATTTTCAGGGAAGCACAGCGCTGGTTTCTCCATGACCTGAGCCCTTCCCCCGCGGCCGAGGGGGATTTTCCTCCGCAGTGAGTAACACCCGGAGCCTGCTCGGGAGTGGAGAAATCCAATCTCGCTGTGGAGCAGCACAAATCCCCGGCGCTTTCCCTGGGCAGGCTCCTGTAGGGAGTTTTTCCTTTCCGGTATTCGGAGCAATTTGCATATTTCGAGTCTCATTTGGCTGGAAATGAGCTGGAAATGCCCCAGTGCTGCAAACACTCAGCTCGAGCTTCCAATTCATCACTTTTTTTTAAGCCCCGTGTTGCGTAAATCCCGTCCCACCCAAGGGAGGTTCTGCTGCTCTCAGAAATGCTAAACTTCACGGGGCAAAATCTGAATATTGTTCTGTCTACATCAGATAGATGTTGCTTTCATGAGCAGCCACATGCTGATTTATGGCAACCTGCTATTTATTTATCAACATTTACATTGTGGATTCCTAAATTATTCTAATAACATCAGGCCAACAAGTTGGTCATGATGTTGCTCCTTTAAAGTCTTCCTTTGAACGTCTCTATAAATCAAGGCTGCTTTGATGTAAAATTGGAGATTTCATAAGCCTCTGTTTACTTTTGGGTTTCAAAACTCAGCTGAAGGGAAAACAAAAAAACCCCAAAAAACAAATAGTACTTTGTATCTCATTAAAAAGAGTTTCTAGCGCATTAAACACGATATTGTTTTAGGAAATAAGAACTAGAAAGAGCTGAAAAAGAAATTTGATTTTTTTAATGACTGATAGTTGACTGCAACCATTCCACTTTTCTCCAGGCACTGAAATATGGCTGGAAACTTTCTCCTTTAATGCTGTTTAGTGTGAAACAGGCTCATGTTGGGGTTTTTTTTTAATTTAAGCATTAAATACACCTCCCATCATTCTCCATGGAGTGCCCAGGAAGGAAAATCAATGGGAATTATGAAGTAACAAGGACAGCTGCAAATTTGTTTGCCATGGTCCTTTCTGTAAGTGATGTAACAGGAAAACACAGATAAGCAGGGTCACTGCTCCTCCAAATCCAGGAATTTTAACTCTTCACTTCCAAACTTTCGAAGAAATGCTCCACACTTCCCAAATCCAGGAGTCGGGGTCGGTGCCTCTGTGCAACGCAGGAATGGCACGTCAGGACGAGAGGGCCGGGAATAACAAATACTCCTTCAACAGGGTAGTATTAATCCCATTTTTTTAACCCGGAGTAGAGCGTCACATCCATCCCAGACAAAGGATTACACATTCCCTGTCTGAGCCCAGTGCACGGATGAGTAATTTCCCTCCTGTGTGTAAATCATTTCCGACGGGACTCGGGCAGGTGAGGGGTGGCTCCTCCCAGAGCCGGGCATCCCCCGATTCCCAGGAACACGGGTGCTCAGTGCAGTCCCACCGAGCTTTAATTGCGCTTCTGGACCTGCACTAATTACCCGGGTAATTAAGCAAGGAGGATTCAGCCCGGCTGCCTCAGCGAAAGTAACCCTGGGCCCACAAATCCTTTTGTTCTGGGGATTTCGAGGAGCGCTGGGAGAGCCAGGGGTGGAAGCTTTGCGTCAGAAGGGTGGGTCGGGAACAGCCTTTATAAACACTGGAGATCTGCAGCGAGATTCCTCCATCAAAGTTGGGGTGGGACCCCTCTGCAGAGCCTCTCCAGGCCGGAGCCCAGAGCATCCGAGCTGCTCTTTTATCTCCAAATCACCGACTGGTTTTAAGCAGCCTCTTTGCATAAGGACTCTTGGCCTCGGGGAACCCCAGCTGGTCTAAATCGACTTCAAAGGGTTTCCATCAGCAGCAGATCCCTGCTCCTGTCTTTATTCTGCCTGTGATGCGCCAGGAACACCTCTCCAAGCTCCAGAGGGAATGGGAACAGGAATAACAGCAGGATTCAGTGTGAGACTGGGGAGGCCCAGAGCTGTGGGTGCTTCTTCATGGCTGTCCTTAGGAGGGGAGCAGAGTTGTTCTTTCCCTAAAGAGACAGAAAAGTGGGAATTTCCACACAAAATCATCAGGGAGGTTTTCCCAATGCCCATCTGGGTGATATCATTGAATCCCAGAATGGTTTGGGTTGGATGGGACCTTAAAGCCCATCTCATCCCAAAATAACAGGCTGCTCCCAGCCCCAATGTCCAGCCTGGCCTTGGGCACTGCCAGGGATCCAGGGGCAGCCACAGCTGCTCTGGGCACCCTGTGCCAGGGCCTGCCCACCCTCCCAGGGAACAATTCCTGCCCAAGATCCCAGCCAGCCCTGCCCTCTGGCACTGGGAAGCCATTCCCTGGCTCCTGTCCCTCCAGGCCTTGTCCCCAGTCCCTCTGCAGCTCTCCTGGACCCCCTTCAGGCCCTGAAAGGTCATGACAAGGTCACCCTGGACCCCTAGCACAGCTGGGCTCCTAAATCTGGCAAATTCGATCATAAATTAGGCTATTTTTTCTTCCATTGGGCAGAAATGAAGCACACTTGGTCAGGATGGGGTGCCAGGGCAGCTGCCAAGCGGCTCCAGGAGCTGCTGTGCCCTTGGTGCCAATGTCACCACCTTCCACAGGCCCTCACCGAGGATTTCCATGTCTGGAAGCAGAGCTCAGCAAAGGAATAAATGTGGGGAGAAGCCCTGAGCAGTGAGGGCCTGGTGTGGGCAGCAGGAGGGGAACTGGGAGCGAACTTTCCCACTGGTAATCAAGGAAATTCCCGCCCACACCCCCAGCTGGAGAGGACCTGTGATTCCCTGGAGCAGAGGATGCATGGAATAGGGTCACTGCTGGGAATCAAAGAATGATTCAACTCTGGGAGACTTCATTTGGTGCAGGTGAGTTCTGCAGTCAGGCAAAACAGGAGATGCTGGGGCCGCTTCTCACCCAGCGCTCCAGAAGCTTCCAGACTCACTGGGAATGTCGGCGGAGCTGGCACGTGCCTTTGGGTATGGCACATGGCACTTGGGCTTTGTCCTATTTGTGTTCTCTGCACCTCTCTCATCAGTTAAAGGCGTTCATGGCAGAGTCCTGTGGGCAGAATTTGGGGTGGGGGGAAAGAAGCACTGAGCCCATTTCCTGATTTTCTTCTTTTTAAGGGAACCCCCCTGGAGCTGGGGCAGGCATGCCCTCCTCATCCATGCCCTCCTAATTCCCGTCTCTTAGCGAGCTTATCAGTGCTGATTTCCTTTGGAAAAGGCGCTGGGATCATTATTAATTATGAAAATTAATGGAAATAACAGCACGGGTCCGCGTGCTGCTAATGGGCATTACCGTAATTACCGGCGTGGCTGCCGGGCATTACCGTAATTGCACGCGGGGCTCTCCAAAGCCCCAATCCCTGCGTTTACTCCACGTGGAGCAGTTGGAATTTTCTCCTCACTCCCTGCAATCTGTTTGTTTTCCCCGTCGCTGTCGAACCGATTTAAGGACGGGATTGCCACGGGGGAGGGTTGCTCATGACATCAGCCATTGATCACTGCAGAGGCAGCAGCCTGCTTGCTCCCTGAAAAGCATTTCCCAGGAAGCAGCGTCGCTCCAGAGCATCCTGACATCAAGGAAGAGCCCCAAAAACCCCCCACGAGCTGTGGAACATCTGAGATGCCTCAGTGTTTTTGAAAGGGGTTCATGTAATTAAGTAAATCTTGCTTAGGTGCCAGCATGGTTGGAATGGCAAATCCCAAAAAACTTTGCAAATCCTGTGGGAATTCCCACAACTCCGGGAAGCTCAGCTGGGTTTGACCCTCCCAGTCCTTTCAGCAGTGCTGTGACTCTGCTGCCTGTGGTTGTAAAATGCTGCTGATTAAAGAGCTGGAAAAGTGAGGGAGATTAAGGCTGTGGGGGGCAGATTCCCACTTCCAGATGGGATACGAGGATCCCGAGGATTTTTCTCTGCTGCAGATGGCTCGGGTGACCTTGTGGAGGCCACTTCATTGCTCTGTGCCTCTGTGGAGAGGCCGTGGCCTCCCTTTGTGCTTTGTGGGGCCACTTGTGAGGTAAAGCCATTTTTATCAGCTGTTTGTCCACTGCCACTCGGGCTCGCTGGTCTGAAAGGGGCCATTGTGAGGAAACCCGAGTGATTCAGGGGTGCTCAGCCGTGGTTTGTGTGATCCATCTGCTGACGGTGTTTCCCGGTGTGGATAAAGGCCGGGATGCAGGGAAATGCTGCAGCACATGCTTGGCTCTGGGGCCGTGGGGGGCTCACGTGTCCTGGCTGCCACTTGTGACCGCTGCAAAGACGTCACTGGGAGCAGAGATGGGGTCAGGGCTCCCCTCGCCTGCCACGGGCTCGCCCTGCCTCGGGTTTCACTCCTGCTGCCCCTCCTGCACCTCCTCCAAGGTTTCAAAAGGTGGTTTCCAAAGGGCTTTTGTCCCTCGTGGTGGGCAGGGCGTGTAGGGGAGATGCTGTGGGACAAAATCCACGGCCCAGCGCTGTGGGGGGTGTTCCTGGGCAGCCAGAGTCCTTCCCATCCCAATCCTTCCTGGATCCCATGGGATTCCAACCTTCACATCCTGCTCTTTCCTGGATCCCATGGGATACCAACCTGCTCATCCCTCTCCTTCCTGTATCCCATGAGACAGGGTTTAAGCTGCTTGAGTTACCTGGAAAGTGAGGCCTCGCTGTGTGATGGTGAGAGTAGGGCTGGATGGGATCTTGGGCAGGAATTGTTCCCTGGGAGGGTGGGCAGGCCCTGGCACAGGGTGCCCAGAGCAGCTGTGGCTGCCCCTGGATCCCTGGCAGTGCCCAAGGCCAGGCTGGACATTGGGGCTGGGAGCACCCTGGGACAGTGGGAGGTGTCCCTGCCATGGCAGGGGTGGCACTGGGTGGGCTTTGAGGTTCTTTCCAACCCAAACCATTCCAGGATTCCCCGTTTCAGTGACACTGGCAGGACAGGGCAGGAGGGGACAGCAGGCACAGAGGTGGCATTGTCCCAGCAGGTTGCCCCCCATGTTGGGCTGCACAGGTGAAAGGGAGGTGCTGTCAGCTTCCCACCTCTGCTTATCTTGAGTTTAGGGGAGGAGAAGGTGGCTCACAGCTTCCTTCACTCCATGTGGCCGAAGGCTGAGCTGGAATCCCATCTGGATGTTCTGAAGCTGTGCCTTGTCCAGCCTGGGCTGTCCGTGGGAGCAGGAACCAGGACTGCAGGCTGTGCCCACACCTCACGTGGCCCACAGCACGTGGGGACGCCTCGTGCCAGCCTTCCAGGAGAGGCTGATAGCTGTGAAGGCAGCTGGAGACAGGAGACGATTTCACAGCAAAGATGGCCCTTTTATTTTGGGAATCCTGGCCTCTGGCATGTGCTGTGTTCCCAGCACAATCAGCAAGGACGTCCTGAGCAGCGGGAGAGCTGCTCATCCCAGTGGTCCCGTGCTGGGAGCTGTGTGCAGGCACAAGGGATTGTCTTTGGACTCCATGTCAAGGACAGCTCCAGCTCCCTCAGAGCGGGACTGCTGGTCCTTTTGAAAGAAAAACTGCAGGAATGATTAAATCTTGAAATTTGGATTGTGGATCACAGGAGGGCTGGGGCTGGGGAGGACCTTAAAGCTCTTCTCATTCTAACCCCTGCCTCAGGCAGGGACGTTACAGGAACATTCTTTTGAGAATGAATGTATGAATTTGTGAATTGCAGTTACAGGTTTAAGGTGATTATTTTTCATACCTTTTAGCTGAAGGATATTTCCAGTTTGGAAAAGGACATTTTGCTGCGTTGCTGCATTTTGCCCTTTACCACGTAGGAAGAAAAACCTGATCACACTGAAAATGTGAAAAATACTTTGAAAAATCCAGCTGGGAATACTTCAAATATCCCAGTCCCTGTAAGGAACAGGATTAAAGAAAAGCAGGAATGGAGAGGAGACCGCTGCCTGCTTCTCCCTTATTTAAATATTCCCGAGCTTCCTCCATTTTAATTTTCCCATAAAAACATGGCTGTATTAGCAGAGCTGGCAGCCCCTCCAAAATCAGCATCATGTTCCTGGCCCTGCTCAGCTGAGTGGGGCTCATGTGGAGTGGGGACCCCCTTCAGGAAGTGAGCGAGCAGCACGATCCCGAATTCCCCAGCGCCTCCAGGCTGGCGGCTGCATCCGTGCGGATCCGTTCCCGGTCCTTTGTGCATTCCCGGATCTCATCCCTCTCTCCCGGGCGCAGCCACCCACGGGCAGCCTCGGCAGGGATGCGCTGCCAGGCTGGGCTTTGGCTGGGATTAGCAGCTGCTGGCTTTTATGGGATCTCTGCCTTGGATGGACGCTGATTTTTGGGGATTGGGGAAGGGTCCGGGTGCCCCAGAAGCTCCCCCGTCGGAGCGGCGATTTCTCCGGGAGGATTTGTGCTGGATTGCAAGGAGCTTTCCAAAATGCCTGAAGCCAACTATTTGTTATCTGTGTCTTGGGGTTACATTAAGGTGGGTTTAATTCCTGAAGGATTATTAATTCCTGAATTATTAATGGCTGCTTTTTTTGTGCTGCGTTGCTCGGAGAAAGCTGCTGTGAGGAAAATCTGCTTTAAAAATGCTGATTTCTGTGTGTTTGGGCTAATCATGTGTGTAGTGTGCATGCAGAATCCATGGATGTCATTTTTTGGGGAATTCAGGGTTGCAGGATAAAATGATGCAGCAGTGAAAATGTTGGATTATAAAAGCAGGAGGATCACAGCGTGAATATCTGAGGGAATAATGCCCAAATCCCACATTTTGCTGTGTGATCTTCAGATTTAGGGCTTATTTCTCCTCTGGATATGCAGCTGTCTGTTTGCATCATACAAAATGGAGCAACTTTAGAAAATTCAGAACAAAAGAAGGTTTGGGGATGGGCAATCTCAACGTGAGGTGAAAGTCGGAGCTTTCAGAGACATTCATCTGAAACATTCTCTCCTTGCTTGTGACAGTGACAATTAATGAGCATCTTTAGAGGAAATCAATTCTGTGGGCTGAAAAGAAATATCCAGTCATGGTGATGCCGAGCAGGATGGAAATGAAACCATCTGCTGCTGACTCCATCCCAAATATCCCCAGAATTTCGCTCTCTAGGGGAGTCTCCCGTGCGAACGCTGCATGGATTTGGGAAAGGATTCCATAAAAATGCCGGGTTTTTCTGTGCTCTTCCCCCCACAGTTCAAGAGGATGCTGAACCGGGAGCTCACACACCTGTCCGAGATGAGCCGCTCTGGCAACCAGGTGTCCGAGTACATTTCCAACACTTTCCTGGGTAAGGAATGCAGCCCCCGCTCTTTGTGGCTCCGGGAAGGGTTAAGGCAGCCTGATCGCCCCCATTCACAGCTCCCCTCCTCGGGCTTTCACTTTCAAATGGCTGCGGGAAGGGGAAGAATGGTGTTTGGATCAGTGGATCCACAGAGGAATTCCTTCCCAAGCCATGGGATGTTTCTGGGAGGATTCCACGGTGGCTGCCTTATGCAATGCTGGGGTTTGTGGTGACCTTATGGAAAGGACAAAGTCACCAACCCAGCTGCAGCCACTGCCTCACTGAGCCTCACCTCCCCTTCAGAGATGGGCTTCAGACTAAACCATCCCCAATATTTTATTCATTACTTTGTGTAAATCTGCTCATTTTGCACCAGAAGGCAGAAAAAAAGGGATTATTTTGCATTTCATTCATTGTGTTGGAGCTCACAGCTCTCTGGACATGAATGAACCCTCTGTGTCAGCATTTGTTAGGAGAAGTGGGATTTTCTCAGGGAGCAGCTTTAGGATTTGGGACCGTTTGTGTATAGAATGAGCAGCCTCATATTTACAGATATCCCTGAATCCAACAGCTCTGAAGGTTGCTGGGGCTTGTGGGGATTCGTGCCCTGAGGTTGGAATGGCCCGGAATGCGTTCCCTTTGTGACACACAATTATTCCCATTAGGGATTTCAAAGTGATCCCAATAGCCAGCTGCAACTGGAACTGCTGCCTGCATTTAGGACACAGCACAGCATCCCTAATCCATGGAAGTTTGGAGCTGCTTTGTGGGAATGCATTGGTCTTCTTGCTCAGCTAAATCGGGACATCCAGAGCATGGATTCAAACAGGGAATGGGAGCAAGGCTGGGACACAGAAGGGCAAATCCCGGGATTTGGCTGGAGGCCAGTGCTTCCCAGCAGCCACGTGAGTGTGGAGCAGGATGTGCTGAGCAGGAATTGCCAATGTGGCCACCAAAAATAAACCCCACAAACACTCAAGTTAATGGGGCCTGAATCCCAGCAGGGGCTGACGAGCCAGAGCTGCTGCCAGTGCTGGGGGGGTTCTTTTATCCATGGAATACCAGGCTGGTTTGGATTGGGAGGGACTGTAAGGATCATTCAGTGCCACCCCAGCCATGGCAGGGACACCTCCCACTGTCCCAGGCTGCTCCAGCCTGGCCTTGGGCACTGCCAGGGATCCAGGGGCAGCCACAGCTGCTCTGGGCACCCTGTGCCAGGGCCTGCCCACCCTCCCAGGGAACAATTCCTGCCCAAGATCCCACCCAGCCCTGCCCTCTGGCACTGGGAAGCCATTCCCTGGGTCCTGTCCCTCCATCCTTGTCCCCAGTCCCTCTGCAGCTCTCCTGGAGCCCCTTCAGGCCCTGCCAGGGGCTCTGAGCTCTCCCTGGAGCCTTCTCCTCTCCAGGTGAGCACCCCCAGCTCTCCCAGCCTGGCTCCAGAGCAGAGGCTCCAGCCCTGGGAACATTTCCATGGCTTCCTCTGGACTTGCTCCAGCAGCTCCATGTCTGAATTCCTGCTGTTCCCATGCCCAAGCAGCTCCATTTCCCTTGACAGGGCTGGACAATGCTCTGTTCATTGCTGTCCTGCTGCTTCTCACGTGCCCAGTGCCGGTGCCATCCCCATGTTGGGTGGCAGCCTGAGGCCACTCGGGGCCCTGGCACTGCTGAGGGGGCCAAGCTCTCCAGTTTGGGCCAGATTGCAGCCTGATTGCTCACCCTAAAAAAAATGAGGAACGCTTTTAAAAGGGTTATCAGCTGTTCCAGGAAGTCGTGCTGTTATGGGTTTTATGAATCAGCTTTTTCCTCCCTAAAATTTCTACAAGTGAGGAGGTTGAATGAACAAACAAACAGAAATTTGTGGGTAGGACACTCATTGATCTCCAGAGGTGGGGATAATTCAGAGATGTTAAACCCACATCACGTGGCTTCATTCAGCCTTTTGGTTTTATTAGGGCAAGGAGTGACAGGGAATGGCTTCCCAGTGCCAGAGGGCAGGGAAAGATGGGATATTGGGAAGGAATTCCTGGCTGGCAGGGTGAGGAGGCCCTGGCACAGGGTGCCCAACATCCCTGGCAGTGTCCAAGGCCAAGCTGGAGCAGCCTGGGACAGTGGAAAGTGTTCTTCCCATGGCAGGGGGTGGAACTGGATGATCTTTAAGATCCCTCCCATCCCAATTTATTCTGTAATTCCATGATGAAATGAGCTGAGAAGGCTCCAAGAAGGAGCAGAGGGTCCAGCCCTGCAGTGTCCATCAAGGACACGGCGTGGGAAGGTCAGAGATGACCAGCACTGGTTTCACTCTGGCCACATCACTTCAGAGGGCCCATCACGCTGCCCGTGGGTCACACGCTCTGCCCCGAGGGCTGGGTGACGCTGCTGCCACCCCCATGGGGGCATGATGGAACAAATCTGGCATTTCTGCTCCAGAATGGCCATTTGATGCTGCCTCAGTCATTGCTCAGGAGATTATGGAGAGGAAAGTCCTTGAGTGGTTCAGCAAAATCCAGGGAACACCCAGCGGTGTCAGCCAGGCTTTGCTGTGAATAATGACTCCTTTCCTCCTTGTGGTGCTGCTGCTTGGGATTTCAGAGGGGTTTAATTAAGTCCAGGCAAAAGCAGCTCCTGCATGGAGGCCTCGTCCCTCTGGAGGTCCTCAAGGTGTGCAGAGGTTGTGGTGGAATCCATGGGAAATGGTTTGGATGGAAGTAACGAGCCCCTGGGTCTGCACTTTAATAAATCAGGGCAGTCAATAACAGGTTTAAGGTTTATTTATTTACTGAACACATCTCCACGGCCAAGTTTGGGCCCCTTCATGTGCACTGAAATTGTGATTATCCCTGAGGATGGCAATGGGAATTCGGCCTGTGCTTTGGATATTATTCCCTATATATTTGTGAAGGATAAACCTTTAATCAGTCAGTGACACATGCTTGTTACTGGTTTTAGGGGGTATTGACCCTAAAAAAGTGAAAATAGGAAAAATAGATGTGGTTTTACTTTCTTCAGGAAAAATGTGTTGTTTGAACATATCTTTTATTTTTCTGAAAATAGGTTATGAAATTAATTGGGTTTTTCCCTAAGGAGAACCTGGTACCCTTCTGGCATGGAAAAATCAAAGAATCATTTATGTTGTAAACCATGGGGTCCAACCATTCCCTCAGCACTGCCATTCCCAGCACTACTCCATGTCCCCAAGTGCCACATCCATGCACAGAGAGACATCCCTGGACATGTCCCGTGTCCCCAAACCACACAGTGGCTGCAAGAGAGCAACCACAGAATTTGGGACTGGGTTGTTTTTATTTTCATTTTTGAGTCCCAAAATGAGCAGACCCCCAGCAGAAAGCCCTGGGTTTGAGCAGGGCTGCAGAGGCAGCAGCTGAAGGGTTGATTTTGGGGGATGTGCTGGGAGCTCACGTTGTGCTGACTCATTTCCCCCTGCTGTGTTCCAGACAAGCAGAACGATGTGGAGATTCCTTCTCCCACCCAGAAGGACAGGGAGAAGAAGAAAAAGCAGCAGCTCATGACCCAGATCAGCGGGGTGAAGAAATTAATGCACAGTTCCAGCTTAAACAACACCAGCATCTCACGGTTTGGGGTGAAGACAGAAAAGGAAGATCATCTGGCCAAGGTATGAGCAATTCCTGCTCTCCTGGGAGAATCTGGAAGCTGAGGATGGATTGTTCCCCCTTGGAATCGTTATCCCTGAAATGATGTGGCCATTAGAAATGCTGTAATTAATGGCAGCAGGCCCTAACAGCATATTTATATTTAAAAAAAACATGAAAATAGCCCTAAAATAAAATAAAAGGTGATGAAGGCTGAGGAGGGCCATTATGAAACACAAAATCAGCCCTTCCCAGCTGCTCTGTGTTCATTAATTCACACGTTCAGCACTTACATCATTACAATAATCATTAAATTTGCATATTTGTGAACTTTTGGGAAATGGCAGAATTGCCTGGAAAAACATGAACCCACTCTCTTTTTGTGCTCTCCACAGGAGCTGGAAGACCTGAATAAGTGGGGCCTCAACATCTTCAACGTGGCCAGGTACTCCCACAACCGCCCGCTGACCTGCATCATGTACGCCATATTCCAGGTGTGTATTCCCAGCCTGAACCTGCTGCTTCCAGCACTGGTTTCACCCCTAATTCCTCTCTGCCTTGTCCAGCATGCTCTGATGCTCACTGGGGTGCTTGTGCTCTGACCCCACAGGAGCGGGATCTGCTGAAAACCTTCAAGATCTCCTCGGACACGTTCGTGACGTACATGATGACCCTGGAGGACCACTACCACTCAGATGTGGCCTACCACAACAGCCTCCACGCTGCTGACGTGGCCCAGTCCACCCACGTGCTGCTCTCCACTCCTGCCCTGGATGTGAGTGCCCTGCTTGGCTTGGTTTCGAACGTGGGGTGGGCACTGGTGGCTCTTCAAAGCGCTCGCTTCGCTCCGGGGTCTTCATTGTTAGGGAATCTCAGCAGCATTTGGAATCTCTGCTTTATCTCCTTGTCTCAGAAAAGCAGCTGAAAAAGCACAGTTTGTGTCCCTAAACCAGCTTCCCCAGCTGCTGAGAGGTGAAACCCCTCTGACAGATCCCTGTTGTTCCATCCTAGGCTGTCTTCACGGATCTGGAAATCCTGGCTGCCATTTTTGCAGCTGCCATCCACGATGTGGATCACCCTGGGGTCTCCAATCAATTCCTGATCAACACAAGTGAGTTCTGTTCTGAATCGCTCAGAATTTCACCCACCAACTTGGAAATCCATGGGAATGCTTTTTCCATGCCACAAATGACAACTTGGAGGCCGTGCTGCCCTCTCAGAATATCCTGCAGTAAATGAGGGAGACGTTTTGGAATCAAGCAGGAATTAAAATGCAATCCCTGACAAAGGCAGCCACTGTAGCACAATTTGTAAAGTCAATATTTACTGCTTGCTAACACATAACAGGTCTGCCAGCCCTGGGTGCAAACTTTACCATTAAGATAAGATAAATAACCCTATTGCTGCTGACAACCAGAAAGCCAAATATTTGGCTTCATATTGTGTTCTGCCCCAGGCTGAGCAGGGATCTGGACTCCAAAACGTGGGGATTGTTGTGTTTTGGGAAGGGTTTTTGCAGGATTCTCTTGTCAGTGATTTGTAACTGAACATTATTTTGTCACTAGGACTGAGCAAAGGCTGGTTAAGTGCTGGGGTTGGCACTCATGGAGCTAAAAAGAATTCCAGAATCCCAAAATTATCCAGTGTCCCATGGGCAGGGACACCTTCCACTACCCCAGGCTGCTCCAAACCCCATCCCTCCTGGCCTTGGACCCTTCCAGGGGTGGGAAAAGGAAACTTTCCCCCATTAAAACACTTCAGTGCCCAGGACAAGGAGTGCTGGCTGTTGGAAATCCCACACTTCCCAGGCTGGAGTTTGGTGTTCCTTCCCCAGATTCCGAGCTGGCCCTGATGTACAACGACGAGTCCGTGCTGGAGAACCACCACCTTGCTGTGGGCTTCAAACTGCTCCAGGAGGAGCACTGTGACATCTTCCAGAACCTGACCAAGAAGCAGCGCCAGACCCTCAGGAAGATGGTGATTGACATGGTATGGCCATTCCCTGAGCCTCTTCTTAACCAAAAATGGTCATTTTTGTGGATTCCCCTCCTGAACTCCTGTTTTTGCCCCTTCTGGCAAGGTGTTGGCCACTGATATGTCCAAGCACATGAGTCTGTTGGCTGATCTGAAGACGATGGTGGAAACAAAGAAGGTGACCAGTTCAGGAGTTCTCCTTCTGGACAACTACACAGACAGAATACAGGTGAGGCAGCCAAATTCCCTGCATTTGGGGTGTTTGGTCAGGATGAAGCAGCCACACTCCTGCTTTCACCCTGGCTTTTGAATTGAGCATATAGAGAAATTCGCAGCAGTCGTTTCCTTCTGCACTAAAAGAAGCACAAAGTGGTCCCATATTTTTTAGAGGAAGGGAATTAGGGGTTTTTTAACACTTGGAGCGTGGAACTGCAAACGTGGCACATTCTGAGGTCAGTTTTTGAGGGCTCCTAAATTTCCCTGCTGCTTTCTCCCTTTTGTTTCTCCTGTTACAACCAGAGAATTCCCAAATCTGAAGCAGCTCAGAGGGAGCTGGAATTACTGATGTGCAGGCTGTTCCCTAAATAATTCAATCCTTGATTAGCAGAAATGACCAGGAAATGCTGGAACAGGGTTGTGGATGAGCAGGACAGGATACATCCTGCTCTGCTCTCCACTTTGATGACCAGCTTCTTAAGGACAGGCTCCTGGGAAAACTCTTTAAATCTTTATTTCAGACACTCTGTTGCTGCCTAAATCCTTGTGGCTGCTTAGTCAGGCCCGTTCTGTGTGTGTGTGTGTAAGGGATGTTACTCATTCCTTAAAGTGGGAGCACTCAACCCCTTTCCCTGAGAGTGTGGAAGTGGCTTTTGAATGGTGGGAAGCAGCTGGATTCCCAACCAATCCTGTGTGGTACCCCTGGCACTTCCACAACTACCCCAGGTGTGAGGCTTGAGTTGTGGGAGCACCAGAGAGCACATCTGGCCTTGGGGCTGTGGCAGCTGAGCTCATCTGGGGAGATGGAATCACAGAATTCCAGACTGGTTCTTGTTGGGAGTGACTTTAAACCCATCTCATCCCACCCCGACACCTCCCACTGTCCCAGGCTGCTCCAGCCTGGCCTTGGGCACTGCCAGGGATCCAGGGGCAGCCACAGCTGCTCTGGGCACCCTGTGCCAGGGCCTGCCCACCCTCCCAGGGAACAATTCCTGCCCAAGATCCCATCCAGCCCTGCCCTCTGGCACTGGGAAGCCATTCCCTGGGTCCTGGCCCTCCAGCCCTTGGAATGGGATCTCCTAGAGCCCCTTCAGGCCCTGCCAGGGGCTCTGAGCTCTCCCTGGAGCCTTCTCCTCTCCAGGTGAGCACCCCCAGCTCTCCCAGCCTGGCTCCAGAGCAGAGGGGCTCCAGCCCTGGGAGCAGCTCCGTGGATTCCTCTGGGCTTGCTCCAGCAGCTCCAGGTCTTTTACGTGGTACCATGGAATACTTTTGATATTTTTATATCTGTTTCATAATCAGAGAGTCTTCTGGTGCGATGTTGTACAGATAGAGCTTGAAACCCCCCTGTTTTTGCAGCTGATGAGTTTCCTGGTGGCTGTAATTGCAGGTGCTCCGGAATATGGTGCATTGTGCAGACCTCAGTAACCCCACCAAGTCTCTGGAGCTGTACCGGCAGTGGACGGACAGGATCATGGAGGAATTCTTCCAGCAGGGAGACAAAGAGCGGGAGAGAGGCATGGAAATCAGCCCCATGTGTGACAAGCACACAGCCTCCGTGGAGAAATCCCAGGTAATGGGCCCTGAGCTGCTGCTTTTGCTGCCTGAGCTTGGGGCTTGAAAGCAGAGACAAAATTCAGCTGCTTTTGCAGCACAATTAGGAGAGGAGGCAGCGGTTCAGAGCATGGGTTCTGATCCACCCTGACACCCAGCTCTGCCTGGGGCTGTCACAGGCTGGGGAGGCTCTTCCAGCTCCTCTCATCCCCCTTGGCCTCTCCTCATTCCCTGCTTGTGTCCCAGTTTCCAGAGGGAGCTGGGTCCTTTTGTTCCCCAGGCTGGAAAAGGGCAGTTCTGCTCTGCCCACCCTGTGCCAGGCCTGTCCTGCCCTCACACCCTCCTAAACCCTGCCAGCCCCTCTGACCTGCAGGACTGGGAGCTTCTCCCTGCTGAGATGCACCTCAGGACCCTGGAAAACCCTGGATGTCACTCATGATCCAGGACAATTTTGCAGTGCCCGTGTCCAGTTGAATTGGCAGCTTTGGAGCTGCCCTGTGCATGGTGAATCCCAGAAATACTCATTTATGTCCTTGCAAACCTTAAACAAGCTGGATTTGCCCCTTTTTTGGGATTAACTGGCTCATCCCTGGTTCTGATTCATAAAATGGTTTCAAGGTCAGATTTTGTTCTGACCTGTGTAGCACAGGCCATAAAATTTCACCCGGATAGTCTGGAATGAAACCAGGAATTTACGTTTGTCCAAACAGATTCCAGCCTTTATATAAAGCTGTCTTGGATGTTGTTTTTGCATGACTCCAGCAAGTCATCACTGAGGTTTTTCAGCTTGAACAAGTAACAAAATTGATGATAATTATTTCCAAATGTCCTCTTGGGCTCAGCCAAGTGGTTTCAAAATTATTCACTCAAGCGCATGGTGATTTTGTTGGAAAAATCTGATTTCTTAAGCTAGCAAGAAATGAATCCTCCATCCAGGCTCTTCCATGTGCTCCACATGAGAGCTCCAATCCATTCTTTGCTCCACATCTGCACTTCCCAGAGGCTTCCAAATGGCATTTTTGCCATGCAAAAAAGATGGGAATTGCACAAAATGGCCATCATGGAATGGCACAGGAGAAAGGGAAGGAGAGAAACAAGGAGTGGATTGGAAACTCATGCAAATGTTTCAAAGCTTGAGATGTCCCCTCTTCACATCCAAGTATTTTAATATCAGTGCAGAGCCATGTGGCCAGTTATCCAGGATTTGGGATGTTTTGAAAGGAACAGTGACCTGAAACAACAATTTAAAGAAACGATGATTAATGAGCACTGATTTTTATCCACTGGTGCCGTGGAGCCTTGGAGCATTTTGGGTTCCAACCATCCCAAACCCTTTTTTTCCCCACTTTCCCCCTGGGCAGCAGGAACTTTTCACCCCCTTTTTGCTGGAGCTGCCTCACCAGCCGGCTCCACTTGGATGCTCCCGGTGCTGTTGCCATCCTGTTGTGTCTGAGGGAGCCCTCTGGCATTCCAAAGCAAACATCTGAGCCCGGCTCTTGGGAGAGCCATTTCCCTGCTGCACTCAGAGCCGTCCAGCGGGGCAGGGAGCAGGGAAAGGCTCTGCCAAGACGGAGGAATTCCAATCCCCCTCACGGCCGTTCCGCCGGCTCCATCCTGGACGCGGTTCCTGCCTGAGTCAGGCGGAGGAGGAGGGCTGAGCTCAGCGGAAGGGCTGACGGAGCAGCGCATCCCTCACTCTTTCCACCGCTGGAGCGTCACCCCGGGGGCCGGGCAGCGGCTCCCGCCCGCCCTGGGCCGAGCAGCATTCCCGGGATGAGCGGGGACTGCCCCTGCGTGGGAACACGGAGGCTGCTTGGCAGAGGGCAGGAGGAAAACGGGCATGTTGGAGGTGCAGGATCGTGGGATGGTGCACAACAGAGACAAACTGCACCCCGCAGCAAAATACACCCCAAGCTCCAAGTTCAGCCTGTAAAGGCAGCTCCCCTTGGGAGCACTGGGGTATTCCCAGCTGCCAGGCACGGGGGAGCCCTGGGATAAGGCCATAAATGCACCAGCCTTGTCCCCAATGCCCCGGGATTCTGTCTGAGAGGAGGGGACTCTCCCAGTGCTGAGAGTCCCATCCAGTTCCAGCTCCATGGCAGGGACACCTCCCACTGTCCCAGGCTGCTCCAAGCCCCAATGTCCAACCTGGCCTTGGGCACTGCCAGGGATCCAGGGGCAGCCACAGCTGCTCTGGGAATTCCATCCCAGCCCCTCCCCACCCTCCCAGCCAGGAATTCCTGCCCAATATCCCATCCAGCCCTGCCCTCTGGCACTGGGAAGCCATTCCCTGGGTCCTGTCCCTCCAGGCCTTGTCCCCAGTCCCTCTGCAGCTCTCCTGGAGCCTCTTCAGGCCCTGCCAGGGGCTCTGAGCTCTCCCTGGAGCCTTCTCCTCTCCAGGTGAGCACCCCCAGCTCTCCCAGCCTGGCTCCAGAGCAGAGGGGCTCCAGCCCTGTGGCCCCCTCTGGATCCACATCCCTGTGCTGGGCCCCAGGGCTGGGGCAGCTCTGCAGGTGGGGTCTCACCTGAGTGGGGCAGAGGGGCAGAATTCCCCCTCTCCTTTCCTGCTGCCCATGCTGGGGGATCAGCCCAAGGCTCCATGTGCAGAGTTTCCTGCTGGCTCCAGCTTTTAGTGAAACTTCCACCCAAGGTTTGATTTTGGACAAGACATCAGCCCAACCCAAAGTTGTGGGTGAGTGCTGCTCTGGATGTCAGATGGTTGTGTCTGCATTAGGCTGTGCTGGTTTGGGGACTTGCCCCTGGTATTTTGCTTGTAAAATTATTACAAATATGAACTTCTCACTCTTTCACCTTTTCCTGGTAGTTCCCTTGCCCTGAGTGTGCGTCCCTTTGTTTTCCAGGTGGGATTCATTGACTACATCGTCCACCCGCTCTGGGAGACCTGGGCTGACCTGGTGCAGCCCGACGCCCAGGACATCCTGGACACTCTGGAGGACAACAGGAACTGGTACCAGAGCATGATACCTCAGAGCCCATCCCCTCCCCTGGAGGAGCAGGGCCAGGACTGCCAGGGCCTGATGGAGAAGTTCCAGTTCGAACTGACGCTGGAGGAGGAGGATTCGGATGGGCCGGAGAAGGATGGCGAGAGCCTCGGCTACTTCAGCAATACAGAGACGCTCTGCATGGCCCAGCCGGGGGGGGAGGAGCCCCAGAGGGAGGCCACCATCGAGATTGTGACAGAAGACACGTCACCTGTGGACACATAATGGCCCGGCCCCGCGGGAGTGGCTTTTAAACACTTGCGGAGCTTGGAGCGGCCTCCGACAGCCTCTTGGGCCGGGTCTGAGGCCTCTGCCACGGGGTGACAGATCCTCCAGCTACTTGAGATTGGAGTCAGGGTTACAGATGGGGTAGGGAATGATTGCTCAGGAAATGCACGGGTGATTGGCGTTGTGGTTTGAGCCTTGTCAGCCGAGAGCATCGCGGTGTCCCGGAGCTGGCTTGGGTCGGGCCTGAGGCGGCGATGACACACAACTGAGAGATTTTATACTGTTAGCTTTGGAGTTTATACCGGCTAGACTGATAGAAACTACTGATCAATAACTCATATCCAACCTGTCCACCCGACCACCTGTCTGCAGACCTGTGTGCCTTCTTTGTAAACACTTTCATGTCTTTTCGAGAGTCTTTCAATCCAACACACAGAGTTTGGTAGTTCAGAAGCAACACAAAGTGTTTCAGAATTGATGGCTCCTTTTTGGATTCTTCCTGTTACCAGAAGCAGTCTTCCTTTTTTTCCATGGGCAATACCTGTCACTTTATTGCAGTTAATCACTTTGACAGACTAAACAGAAGGGGAAACCCTCTGCTTTGCATTACTGCACCTTTAACGTGTTCTCAATCCCCCCGGTGACCTGCTGGGAGTCACTCGGTGCCGCCGGGCACCGTGCCCTCGCTAGGAACAGCAGGGTTTTTTCCTCCCCGGGGTTTGGGTTTGTGGTGAGCAGGACAGAGGGCAGATTTTTTTTCCCTGGCACAGCTCAGTCCATCCCTGAGTAAGCGTGGCAAGGCAGCGTGTGACACGCCTTCCCCCTCGGCAGCTCCCTGGAATTTGCACGCTCGGATATTTGTGTTTCTCTGGCCTCTCGTCCACGTTCCCTAGGTTTAGGTCCACCATCCTCCTCCTCCTCCTGCACTGCCTCGAGCTCTACCACCTCCATTACTGTTTATAACAGTGTATTTATTACCTACTGTACATACTGTAATGTTTTGTAAGTTATTAATTTATATGAATTAGCATCGCCTGTCGGCGGCGATGTTAATGGGGTAGAAAACTCGGAATAAGAGTTGCCTTTTTTTCTTGTAACCTTTTGTATTGCATAAAGTCCCAGAACCTGAACATAGCTGAAGAGACAGACACAACCCAGGAAGGGCATTCGGGTGGCAGCCGCCCGTGGGGAGGGAACACCACATCCCAGGGCAGCAAATTTGGGAATTTGCCAGGAACGCAGAGAGGGGGAACCGAACAAAGAACTCCCCACGCCCGGGCTGGCTTTTCAATGTCACAATGTTCCAATTTCTGAACAACCCAATGTGAATCTCTATGACAAAAAAATGTGAACTGATGTAATAATTGTGCTGTGAAACTTCCTCTGACAAAGCTTGTCCGGCATCGTGAGCGGTGTCAATCTCAGTTTGTAAAATACGTTTCAAGCTTTTTGGTCCAACTCGTGACTGATTAGTTCATGACAATAGCACAGTTGTGCATGATCAATGGGTTTGTTTGTCTGTTGAACACTGCATTGTTCCAGGTGGTTATTTTATTGTTCCCCAGAGTTTCACACAATGTATGTTATAGTATTCTATATTGTGTTCAGATGCATTCTTAAGAGATTTTTATATGAAGTGAATAAATGAAAGCATGACCCAGCCTGCGGCTGCTCAGGAGGCTTTTGTCACCACTGCTCAGGGGACAGAAAATGGGACCCTCCAAACCCAGAACCCTCCTGGAGCCAAAACCCCAAACCCTCCCGTGGCCAAAACCCAGAACCCTTCAATGGCTCAACCCCGGCGCCTCCCGTGGTCCGTTCCCGGTGCCCCCAGCGGGAGCCGTTCCTCAGGCACGGGCAGAGGAGGTCCCGGTGCCGCGGGCACCGTCCGTGGCACGGCTGGGACCTCGTCCTTCCTGCGGGGCCGGGGCAGGCGACAGGAAGGCGGCCGCAGACAGGAAGCGGTGGCCGCGCACAGCCCGGCCCGCGGGAGCTTTCATGTCCCGGCCTGACCCAAAACAAGCGACTTTCCAGTAAAAAACATCCTGTGCCAGGGCAGGAGCTGCAGGAGAGCGGGTGACACGGGCAGTGTCCCCTGTGGGGCTCCACAGGCGTTCCCTGGATTCGCTGCCTCCGAAGGGAAGCCGCAGGAACGAGTGTGGATCTCATCCCACTCCTTCCTTCCAGAACATCCCTCCGGTCCCAGCAGAAGGGGCTTCAGCCAGCGGGTCCTGGGGGATTCTCCCAGCTCCTGGGCAGGGTTTGAACCTCTGGAAGCCCTCGGTGAAGATTCTTTGGTGGTGGATTAACGGAATCCCAGACTGGTCTGGGTTTGAAAGGACCTCAGAGCCCACCCAGTGCCACCCCTGCCATGGCAGGGACACCTCCCACTGTCCCAGGCTGTTCCAGCCTGGCCTTGGGCACTGCCAGGGATCCAGGGGCAGCCACAGCTGCTCTGGGCACCCTGTGCCAGGGCCTGCCCACCCTCCCAGGGAACAATTCCTTCCTAACATCCAACCCAAACATCTCCTCTTTTAACTTAAACCATCCCCCCTTCACCCCAACTCATCTTTCCCATGTCCTTGTGCTGTGGCAGCCGCATCCTGCCCCCCGTGGCTCCGGGGATGTGCAGGGGAGGATTGGGATGGGAAAGGGGTTATTGGGGTGGGAAAGCATCGGCATTTCGGAGGGGGAAAGCGCCAAACCAGGAGAGAGCAGCAGCTCTGGGGCTGCAGGGGAAGCACCCACCCCGTGACGGGGGCAGGCAGGTGCCAGGGCGGGTGCCCGGGTGCGAGGGTGCTCTGCCCGTGCCCCCTCCCCTGCAGCCCTCGCTGGCTTCATTCCTGTGCCTTCCCTGACCTAGTTCTGCCAGGCAGCTTCCTCGGGATCGCAGGCGCAGCTCTGGAGCCGGGAAGAGCCGCCTTTCCCTGCCCCTTCCCCGCAGCAGGAGCAGGGGAAATGTTCCAGTGGCCGCTGCACGGCAAATCCAACCCGGACCCTTCTGTTTCCCCTCCAGTTTTAGGGTGGAAATCCCAGTTCAGGCGCTGGGAGGTTCACTGGCTCAGTGTCCTCGTTCCTCAGGGCTCTGCTTCACCATCCTCACATCCAGAGCTCCCCTGGGATTCGCATGGATTCCTTCGGCATCGGAAGGCATCAGATGGAGCAGGGATGTGCTGCTTCTTTCCTGCTCTGGAGTGGAGCTGCTCCCCCTCCCTGGGGGTCCCCCAGTCACTTCCAGTGACTCCCAGCAGCTCCTGGTGAGGGACCCCAGCTCGGGGTCCGCAGCTCCCAGGACACGGACGCGCAGGGGTACGCAGGGATCTGTCTCTCTGTGCTGCCAGCATTAACCATGGATGTCACCCAGAGCCCCGGGGTGACAGCTGGCCTTGTCCCCAAGGACATAATTTCCCACTGAGGCCATGGAGCTGGGATTTCAGGGGGATTTCCACCAGCCATAACCCACCCAGAGCAGCAGTCCTGGGGATGAGCAGTGGGAGCAGATCCAGCCCTTCCCAGGGCGTGGGACGAGGGTCCCACAGAGCCCCTGCCACTGCCAGGAAACTTCTGACCCAGAGGTCAGCGTTGTTCACAGAAACTGTGATGCAGAGAAATAAAATAATCAGCCAGCCCTGCTGCTTTTTCCCAGCTCAGCCTGCTCTCCTGGAGCTGCAGCTGGATTTCCATGTCCTTTTCCCCCCATTCCATGGGAATCAGGGACGAGCGTGGGTGCTCCCACCTGCCCAGGGATGTGTGACAGAGCCAGAGCAAGGGACAAGGGACAGGACAAAATGGCCTCAACTGGTGCCAGGGGAGGTTTAGGTTGGATATTTGGGAACATTTCTTCATGGAAAGGGTGGCCAGGCATTGGAACGGCTGCACAGGGCAGGGGTGGAGTCTCCATCTCTGGAGGGATTTAAAAGCCGTGTGGATGTGGCACTTGGGGACACGGGGCAGTGGCTTTTCCACCCTCAGTGATTCCAATTTCTCTGTCCCTGCTCCACAGCCCCGTGTCCCTCTGTTTGTGATGGAGCATTCCCAGCCAGGAGGATCTGCAGAGTGCCCGGAGCTCTGTGCCAGCCGAGGGCATTTGGGTGCCACTGGGGCAGAGTTCACCTGGAAATCCCGCAGATGAGAAAAGAGAAGTGAAAATGGGAAGCAGCGACAGCTCTGCAGTCAAAAACAGGAAGGAGCCGGGGCAGGCGCACAGAGCCCAGATTTTATCAGAGCTGGAGCGGGGCCGAGGGCTCCCGGCACCAGCAGCTTCCATGGGAAGGGGAGATGGGACACCAGCGGGACACGGGGATGGCCAGGAAGGACAGGGCAGGTTTTGGCCCCGCTGATGTGGTTTAAGATGGGTTTAGGAGTTTCAACTCTCACAAAAATCCCATCCCTGCGAATTCCCATGCCCAAGGTCTCCCTGTCCCCAAGAGCTCCCTGTCCCCAAGCCCTGCTCTCGCTGCCCAATTTCCTGCCCTACTGAGGATATTTCTGCCACCCTGGTGTGCCACCATCCCCACCGCTGTCACTGCTGGGGACGCGGGGGACAGCAGAGCTCTGCCCACATGGGTGCAGGGTGGGCGCGGGGGGGACGGCGGGACCAGCTGTGCACGGGGTGCCTGCACATCTGTCCGGCCCCGGCCCGGCCCTGCACAGCTGCACAGCTCCATCTGCTGAGCTCCCGGCGCCGCGCAGGGCACGGGACGCTCCAGAGCCGGGAAGTGCCCCGGGAATGGGGAATGTCCCCTCTGGGGACACGGCGGGAACAGGCGGGGCTGGGTCGTGCCCTGCAGGGAGACACAGCTGGATCCCCGCACAGCTGGAACCCGGCACAGCTGGAGGCAGAGGCTCCAGGGCTACACCGGCATCCCTCTGCCTGGCCCCTCCCCATGCCGTCTCTTTTTTGTGAATAACTTAATTTTAAGAAGAATTAAATATTTATTATCGGCACTGGTCTGAGCAGATGGGCCCAAAGATGATCAAGGTGGTACCTAAAGGTATCTTAAATTTTAATGAAAGACCCCACCAGGATGAGGTACGTGATGTGAAGCAGGGGTGCTGGCAGCGGCACCCCCGGGCCTGCACGAGGGCTTTGCCAGTGTTCCTGAATCCCTTCTATCCCCAAAAAATAATGATGAATCGGTTATGGATATTCCGGAGCATCCCGGGGCAGCTGCACCTCGTCCCCATCGCGGGGTGGTGCTGAGGTGCTGCTGCTGAACCTGATTAGTCCTCATTAGCGCGTGTTTATCAGGGCTGAGGGTGGGCGCCGGGAGGAGCTCCTGGTGCAGCAGAGGAAGAGCAGGAGCAGAGGGAGGTGTGGTGGGGTGTGCAGGGGTGTTCCTTGGGGATTTGGGGGCTGCTGGTGTAGTGGGCGTTCCTGGGCGTTGTTGCAGTGGGATTTGTGGAGATGTGGAGCAGGAATCCGGCTGCGCTGCCAGGAGCAGCTCCCAGGGGGGTGTGGGACCCTCGCCCTTTGTGCTCCGGGCACGGCCCGGTCACGTCCGGTCCCGAGGAAACCCTTAAATGAGGCAGCGCTGGCCCTGGGGCTCTTAAATCCCTCCCGAGCGTCCCCACTGTGTCCCCACCCCACCCGTGCCCCGGGGACGCCCGGCTGCCACCCGGCAGAGGGGCCCTGCTAGCCAAAATATGAGGTTTGGTGGCCCCGAGCAGAGCTGCTGGCACGTGGGGTGCCACCCTCCCTGCCCCTGCTCGGTCCCACAAATGCTCGGCTTTAGGGAACCCCTGTCCAACCCCAACCCCTCTGTGCCGGTGCCGCGGCTCTCCTTAGGGAATTGCTCGTTCCAGGCATGGATTGGGCTCCCATGGGATGTGCTGTGCTGGCTCCCAGCCCGGGCTGGGTGTTTGGGGGATGCAGAGCATCTCCAGGGTCCCGCTGGAGGACAGGAGAGGTTGGGGTGCAGCTGTGATCCTGCTGCTCCCCCGGGGAGCCCCTCCGGGGCTGGAACGTGGCTGTTCCCTGGATCAGGGTGCACCGAGTCTCTCCAGGAGAATACATTCTCCCCGGAGCTGTTCCCCAGCAGGAATCCCACCCCGCTCTCCTCCTCTCCCTCCCGTGTCCCCGGAGCGAGGGCTCGTTCCCGGATCCCTCCCGGGAGCGGCTCCCGGGATGGAAGCGGCTCCGCGGCTCTCGGTGCCGCTGAGGATTAATGGAGCGGAAGGGATCGGGCTCCGCTGTGGAGCTGGGAGCTGCTCTGGCCCTGGGCACCCCTGGGGTGGGCTGGGGGCTGGCAGGGAACGATCCACGTTATTCCCATGGATTCCCCAGGCTGCTCCAGCCCTGCTCCTGCTGGGATAATCCGGATGCACCTGCAATGCTCTGGTTGTGCAAAGCCCAGCACGGTCCCAGGGGCGTTTGGGGTGCAGCCTCTGCTGGTTCAGCTTCCCAGGCAGTGGAACCTGGGAGTCTCTGTGGTGCTGTTGGGTTTTGAGGATGCAAGTACTGGATTGATCCCCTCTGTGCCCTCCTGAGCTCCTGGAGTGTTGGGTGAGCTGCTCCTGGAGGATCTCCCCTCTGCCAGCCTCCTCCCATCGAACACCCTGTGAGGAAAGAACCCTGCAAATAGGCCCGAGGGAGAGCTCAGAGCCCCTGGCAGGGCCTGAAGGGGCTCCAGGAGAGCTGCAGAGGGACTGGGGACAAGGCCTGGAGGGACAGGGCACAGGGAATGGCTTCCCAGTGCCAGAGGGCAGGGCTGGCTGGGATCTTGGGCAGGAATTGTTCCCTGGGAGGGTGGGCAGGCCCTGGCACAGGGTGCCCAGAGCAGCTGTGGCTGCCCCTGGATCCCTGGCAGTGCCCAAGGCCAGGCTGGACATTGGGGATGGTGGGAGGTGTCCCTGCCATGGCTCCTATAAACCCAGATTTATAGGGAATGAGGCAAACGGCTGAACTTCCCATGAAAGTCCATCCTGCAGTGCCCGGGGCTGTGGAGCCCCTGGACAGGAGCGGCTGCAGCTCCGGCCTCTCCCACCACATTCCCGCCAGGAGCAGCTCAAGGCTGAGCCCATTCCCTTCCAGGTTTAATTATGGCCGACCCAAAGGGCTGTGGGGCGCTGTAAACAACCCTTGGCTGCTTTAATGCCGGGGATTTGCCAGGGCCACGTCCTGCCCGAGGCTGAGGATTGGGGTTTTATTTAGCAAATCCCATCGCTGCTCCGGGGCCAGGCCCGGCTCCTGCGCGCCGCTGTCACATGGAGCTGCGGCTGACTCTGCCGGGGGATGAGTAATGCACTCCCTGACTCATTTTCTGCCGTTTTTATTTGGATTTTTTTTTCATCTTCAGGCCCTCGACTTCATCTGCTGCCGGTTGCTGGCAGCTCCTTGCACGTCTCCTTCGGGAGCTGCCAGAGATTTCCAGTGATTTTCATGGGAATCGTCCCTGTGGCTGCTCAGTGGGGTTGGGAGGCGCTTGGAAATCAAAATGCAAATTCCATAATTTGGAAAGATCAGCTTTGCCTCGGAAAGAGGGGTTTGGTGGCCGCTGCCCTCGCCAGGGATGCGGGCACGCTCATGCAGGGACCCGCCTCTTCCTGTGCCACCTTTTTTGGGGAAGAGCCTGTTCCGGGAGCAGCTTCGTGGTGTCCTGGGTGTGGGGTTAATTTTGCCTGCAGGGAGGGGAGTTTTGGCCTTGCCCCATGGCAGGAGCTGTTTCATAAGGAGGAGATGTCCCACGGACCCAGGGAAAGCTGGAGCTGCGCTGGGATGAGCAGCAGCCAAGGGATTTCTGGGGGAGATGGGGAGGCTGCCCAAAGCCAGTGCTGAAATGAGGGGATTTGGTGAAAAGGACTTTTTTTATCCGTAGTCCAGCCTGAGAAGGAGTTTGCAGGGATATCTCAGCTCTCCTTGCTTTTTTTTTTAAGGAATATCAGCCCTCTGGAGCTGTGGGAAGGGGGCCCTGGGTCTGTCCTGGCTGGCAATGGAGCCACAGGTTGTGGGGTCACAGAATCCCCAGGTTTGGGTCGGAAGGGAGCTTAAAGCTCATCCCATTCCCGCCCTGCCAGGAATTCCACCAGGATGGCTCCAAACCCCGCCCAGCCGGGCCTTGGAGCCTCCCAGGGATGGGAATCCTGGGCCGTGCTCTGCTGTGCAGCAGCTCCGTGAGTTTTTGGGGGATTGGTGTTGTTTTGGTGTGCTCAGGAGGAATTTGGACGCGGAAATTACCCGTCCATCACTGGGACATCCTTCCACGCGTGCCAGCCTGGGGTGTTTTAGGGCTGGGCTGAGGGGACAGTGGAACCACATTCCATGGGTTGTGCTCAGCCTGGGATTACAGGCGGAATTCCCGAGGGCTCTGGGCTCCCTTCCCCGTGCTGGAAGCACTGCAGGCAGCTCACAGGAGCTCCTTGCAGGGATTAAGGAACCATCTGTTCGATAATCCCGTCCCTGTGCCCGCTCTTGGGGCATTTCCCACCCTGCTGAGGTGCTGCTCCCTCACCGGGGTCTCCAGACCCTTGGAGGTGCTTGGTTTTGGGATTAATCTTTAAATGGGAAGGGGAAACAATTTATTTATTTATTTATTGAGAAATTTTATTTTAATGGGGAAAAAATATGTTTTTCATTAATGAAAAACGTTTTGGTTTTGTTTTGGTTTGGTTTTTTTTTACTGGGGAAAATGATGTGGGCATTGCTGCCCAGGAGGGACAAATCCTGACGGGCACCTGGGGCTGCCGGGGGTGATCCCAAAGATGCTGATGCGGGGTGAACGGCAGAAGGGAAGTTTTCCATCCCCGCTCCGCGGTCACGTTGAAAAGCCGCATTCGCGGCGCCGGAACGCGCGGGTTGTCCCCAAAACGCCGCTGTCGTGCCCGGAGGGCAGAGGAGGGGCAGAGGCAGCTCCTCCATCGGCAGCTGGGTGCTGATGGTACCAATCCCGGTTTTCCCGGGCGCAGGGATGCGGCGGTGGCCCCGGGGACGGAGCCCGGGCTGCCCCCCGGTCCCGGCCAGCCGCGGGCGCTGTGCGGGATGAGCATCCCGGGGATGCGCGTGGGAACCATTTCAGGAGAAGCCTGAGGGGGGTCAGCGCACTTTTCCTGCCAGGAAAAAAATACACCTGGACTTTCGGAGCTGCTGAAAGCCAATTTCGCCAGAAACGATTTTAAATCCCACATTTTCTTGGCTAAACGCGGCGGTATCCCTTAACTCGGGCTGTGCCCCCGGCAGAGCCCCCCGCTCCTGGGGCAGCTCTGGGAACAGGTTGGGCAGGGGGTGAGGGACCCCCATCCCCCGGGGGCTGCTCCAGGGGCAGCTCCTGCCGGGGGCGGCATCGCCGGGGGCCGCGGGCACCGCCCGGCCTCGGCTCTCGCAGCCCCCCCGCCGCCTCCCGGCCTCTTTTGTTCCCCGCTCCGGCTTCCCTTCATGCGAGATTAATTCCCGGGCGCTGCTGGAAGCGGTCGGGGAGAAATTTCTCCCGCATCCTCCTTTCGGGGCTAATTGCTGGCGCTGTGACGTCAGCCGATGGATTTGTCCCTTGGATGGCTGCGGAGAGGCGGCGAGGAGGGCCCGGCGCTGCCGAGCTCGCGTCCCTGCGCTCGCACCCGGCTCCGCCGCCTTCTGCAGCCGGGATTGAGCCCTTTCCCCATCCCCAGCCCCGCACGCTCCTAATCTGACAGCGGCCGGGAATTAATCGGGCTGGCCCGGGCGCTGCAATAGGATTAAGGGAGGGGAAGTGCGTCACGAGGTGCGGACAGGGGTTCTGCTTTTGGGGAAAGTGGCGGTGGTGGGGAGGGTGGGAAAGGGGGGAAAAAAGAAATCTGGGAAATAGGTTGGAGTGTTCCCGGGGGGTGTGTCGGGAGCGAGCGCGCATGTGAGGAGTGCGGGGCGGGAGGCGAGCCCGCCTCGTCCTCCCTTTCTGCGAGCATCCTCCGCGATGCCATCCTGGAGGTGATACAGGCACAGCAGCATCCATGGCCTGCCCGTAGCCGCTGCACTCCCGCCTCCTCCTCCTCCTCCTCATCCTCCCCGCTGCCTGCGAAGGGCTGACGCCGAGCGCCTGCTGACCGGGATCGTATTCTCCTGGATTTTTTCAGGCTCCTTGGAAATTGAGGAATGCAATTCTGCCACCATGATGGAAGGTAGGTGATGAGCCGGGCGCGTTCTTCCTCGGGGAGCGCCCGACTTTTTAAAGGAGGAGGCGCCGAACCCGCGCCGGGCGGCGTTTTATCCTTTCCTAAATAAAATAATAATAATCATTAATAACCATAATTAAATCAAATCCTCCCCTCCCCCTAATCCCAGGCAATTCCAGGCTCTGCCGAGCGGGAGGGGGGTGATCTGATATCGAGCCCATCCGATTATTTGCAATTCCATCCCCAGCCCTGTGTAGGCAGCTCCGGCTGTGCAAACGCCCGGTTTTCCGTGGAGCTGCCGCTGCCTCCAGCCCAGACCCGGCCGGATCCGTCAGGATCCGTCAGGATCGGGATCCCGAAATGGTTATTTTATCCCTCAGCCTGATGCGCTGCGCAGAGGGTGGATCTGGGGGTTAGCAGCTGATGGATGGGGTTTGGTGGTTTTCCCTGGATGCACGAGCATCATTCTAATAGGAAACGAGGGAATGGGAACTTAAGGTGATATTATTTCTTTTTTTTTTGGCCGTTCCGTGGAGATTCAGGTGTGGGGAAGGAGGAGGAGATGTTGGGTCGGGGTTTCTTGGCATAAGGAAGGAAATGAGAAGGGAATATGGGCTCTGGGCACAGGATGCTTCAGGGAGGCTGTGTCTGATCCTGTGTGGGAAAAGCCTCCGGGCATGACAGGAATTTTCTCCTCTGTGTCTGTCTCGGCCGTATGTAAAGCTCTTCTTTATCATTTAGAATTCTAATTTCCTTCTGGAGCGGGATGCAGGGAAGGGATGCCTTGGATTTGGTTCTATTTCAGCAGAATGGAGACTCCAGGGCCGACAGGAGCAGAATTGACTGAATTTTGGGGGATTTCTGGCCCGTTGGTGGCAGCAGCAGGGCCTGGCTTGGTGGAGCCACATCCAATCTCAGTGCTGCCAGGGAGCTCCCCGGGATGACAGGCAGAAATTGGGCTGCTTCCCGGTGTATCCCTGGAATCTGGGGCTGCCCCTCCGCCCAAATTCACCTGGAGAGGCCTCAGGATCCATGGGATTTGTACAGGTTTAAAATGTTCCCCCTGGTCTCGGGAATTCAGGTGTTGTCATGGCCATGTGTGGCCACATGGAATGGCCTCTGCTGGGAATGGCTCCTGGATGCTTTGGTGTGAAGGAAATGAGTTCTGTTGTCCTTCAGATCTGAGGAAAAGCCTTCCCTGCTCTCCCTGATGCTGATGAGAGTCACAAGCAGAAGAGGTTTTAATTTTAGCCCATGACATCAAACCCATCCCACGAAGGGAACCAGGCAGGAGCAGGTCATGGCAGGGAAAATGCCATTAAAAACCTGGCTTCTCCCAAAATTCCAGTGCTTATGGAGGAATTAATGGGGATAAATTGAAATGGCCTTGTTGTACGTCTTGGTTTGGGTTATTTATTCAGTTTTGAGGCTGCTTGGGGGAAGTAGGTTGGGATTTTGAGGCTCTTTTGGGATTTGGGGTTTTTGGGGTTAGGATTTTTTGGGTTTGGTTTTATTCCTTGAGGATTTTGGCCTGGCAGGAGCTTTGGTCACTTCCCAGCTCCACACTGGAGATGGATCCAGGACATGGAGCTCTGGCAGAGGTGGAATCACCTTCCATGACCCAGCCTTGCATGGAAAAAAAAAAGGGTGGGGGGAAATATCCTGATCATAAAAAGTGAATTATTAAAGAGCTGGAGACCTTCCCCAAGCTGTTGATGCAAACCTAGAACAGAGGTGAGGAAATCACAAATAATTCCTGGTTTTTATGAGTTTTGAAATAGCTGGAAATTGGTTGGATTTGTGGGAGAGTGGAACTTCAGTCCAAGATCCCACTGAAACCCTGGCCCCTTGCAGGGGGGGTGTTATTTAATATAAGACTGGCTTTAACAAGCTTGGCTTAACTGGAGCTGAAACTTTTAAACCTGTGCAAGACACCAGGAGTTCCTTGCAGTGAGCACCTTAAAGGGGTTTAATTATTATTATAATTAATTACTGGAATAGTTTTTTGTGCTGGAAGTGCAGGGTGGGTGCAGGACATGGGGCCACCCACGGCCAGCAGGATGGACCTGGCTCAAGGATCCTCTTTGGATCCTTTTCCTTGGAAAAAAGAGAATTCCCTTTGTTGGGAATGGTGCAGGAGGAGCAGTTTTTGCTGGATGTGGGTATTTTACTCAATATATGGAATATTTGTTTCTTCTTCTGGGAGATGGGAGAAAAATGTTTATTTTTCACGGATGTCTAAAAATCCCAGTGATACCCAAAAAAAGGAGTTTTGGGGAGATATTTCCCGACCCCAATCCCTGCTGGAGGACCCCAAACATGTCACAGGTGTCTCCAGCAGAGGATATTCCCCCCCTCCATGGAGGGGAAGGATGGGATGCAGGAACCTTCCATGGATTTGTTGTTCTTGGCCTCGCTCGGCCAGGTGGGAAGCAGGGATGGGGATGGGGATTGAAGCCCTCAGGGATCCCCCCACATCTGGAGAGGTCCCTCAGGTGTGGCTGAAGGAGTGAGAGGGGTCAGGATGTTCCCTGGCACTGGGAAATCCTCGGGAGTGCCTCGGGCACGTGGTGCAGGTGAACATCGGGGCACGGGAACGGGTTTGGCTCCTTTTGGGATCTCCAGGGCACTGAGGGCGTTCAGAGCCTTAATTAAGTTTGGAAATCACTGCTCAGGCAGGAGCTCTGGGGTGCTGGGAGGATGGGATGGGGCTGATGGGCTCAGCCCTGGTTCCTCTGGGGAAGGTCATTCCTTCTTGTCCTGGAGGTGGTCCCCGTGTTTCTCCAGAACCCAAACTGGGGCAGAAGCCCTCCCAGAGTGGGAGTGTCTCTGACCCTCTTCTCCAGGCTTTTTACACCAAAGCAGGACATTTGGTCACTCAGGGAACTTCCATGGGAGTGGCCTGTCCAGCCTGGGATGGTGGGAGGGAGCAGAAGATCCTTAAAATCCTCCCAACCCAAACCAGTCTGGGATTCTCTGGTCACATCAAGCTGGGAAAATCTCCCTGGCCTCATCTTTCAGCCTCGGTGGGCTCTGGTTTTGGACTGCTGGGCCCAGAGGCATCGAAGGCACATCCAAAAAATCCTTTTGGTTGGCTGGAAATTGGCTTTGTTCCCTTTTCAGGTGGTCTCATTGCAGTAAATTGAGTTTGAATGTGGGGTTGTCTCAGCAGGAAAATGAGGGGGTTTTGATTGGAGGAGGAAAATCTGGGGGTTCCCTTTGAGAAAGCACCAAGAGGCTTGATGGAAATATCATAAATTCAGGCATGGATGGCAAACCCATGCCAGAAAATACACAGAACACTCAGTCAGGAGCTGGATTTTCCAGTGTTTGAGCAGAAATCCAGGCCTGAGCTCGGATCCAGGGAGAATCAGGGCATGGGCTCGGTTGGGCATCTCCTCCTTTGCCCTCCAAGAGGGATTTTTCCAGACCTGCTGGACCTTTCTACAGAACTGAGGCAAAAACAACATTTCAGGATGCAGGAGAAGATTTATTTTCCTTCTTTTCCATGTCCAGCCCAGGGAAATGCTGAGTTTGATCCAAGGATTTGGCTCCTCTCATATCCCAGGGTGGGCTGAGGGCTGGGGCCATCCCACCACTCTCAAGAGCAAAGATGTCCATCAGGATTTTTGGGATGTTTCTGGGGAGTTGATCCAGGTGGGTCTGAGCTGTTAAGGAGGAAATTTGGGGAAATGAGGCCTTGGAAGTGGAAAGCTTGGAAGAGAAGTGGGAAAAAGCTCTGGAGACCTTGGATTTGGGGGTCAAAAGCTGGGGCTGAGCTGCTCAGGGAATGGTGCTGGGATTCCAAGGTGATTCCAGGGGTGTCCCCCACGCTCTGGGAGCCCCAAAGCTGGATGTGCATCCCAAAATGTGGATTTTTTTCCCAGGCATTCCCACCCTTCCCACTGAGCTGCTTGGGTTTCCAGCTCTATTCCATTTTTCCGTGGGAAGGGGGAGGAGGGACCAAGGGCTGGAGCTCCCAACCAGCACCCACCCAGCCCAGGGCACCCCTCAGACCTCGGGGATTGGGGGAATTCAGCTGCTTCCTGCCAGTTAAACCCCAGGGGCGAGGATTTGGATCAAATACCTTCAGGTACAGCGGTGGCAAAGCCTCAAACGTGCAGTGGTGCTGGCAGCAAAACCCAAACGGGGCTTTTGGGGCCAGAAAAGGTAGGAAAGATGGCAAAACCTGGGGAAAAATATGGCAAAGCCTGAAAAAATATGGCAAAACTCCTCCTTGGAGTGAGCCCTGGTTTAAAATGTGCCCTTGGGCATCTGGAACCGGTGCACAAAGGCAGGAATTTGGGTTTCCCTGCCAAGGCCGGAACTTCCTGCGTGACTCACTGGCCTTGCTCTTGTTTTAAGGGCTGGAGGAATAAAAATTCCAGGTGTTGTTCACCTTGAGCCTCCTCCAGTGCGGGGTTTTATCTGTTAAAGGTGGAAAAACGTGGGTTTGGGTGGAACTCCTGCCCTCAACGCTGCTGTTGGGCCCATGGAGCTGTTGGGGGTGTAAAATATCAATATTTGGGGGTCCAGAGGCAGCAGCTGCTCCCCCAGCCTGGGGGTGGAGGGTGAGGGACTGGATTTGGGAGAACAGGGTTGGTTTGTGTCTAGAATTAAGCTTTTGGTGCAAAAAATGATGTTGGTCATTCTCAAGAATAACATAGAGAAAGTTTTGTGGTGTTAAATGGTGAATTGTGTTTCTCAGGATTTATCCAGAGCTTGTGGCAGGAATCCCAAGGCAATACCGGGATTGGAGAGGAGGAACACGAAGGGAAAAGTGGGCAGAGGGGAAGGCAGAGCTGCTCCCCAAAGCAGTGACCTGGAAGTGCTGGGATGCTCCAGAGCTGGCCGGGAGGATCCGGCCCCTCGGGAGGTGCAGGGGGTGGGATTCCAGCTGAGCCCAGCCAAGCTCCTTCCCACTCTCCCTGCCAGCCAATTCCTGGATTTCTTTAACCCCAGGCCGGGTGTGGGGTTTTTTCCCAGGTTTGGTAGGAAAAATCCAAGCAAACCCAACCCCCTGAGCTGAGTGCAGATGGGTTTTTAGGGAACGAGCTCTTCCCGAGCAGTTGAGGAGCACAAAGTGTGGCCCTGTGTGCTCTGCCAGCCATTGAGGAGCTCGGCTCTTTGTTCACAACCAAAATTCCGTTTGCAGGCGGCTGTTCCCGGGCACTTCCGAGGGGTTTTCTGCTCTGCCTGTGGGAATGAGAGAGGACCGAGGCTGGCAGTGGTTCCAGCTGCTGGGGTCGTGCACTCAGAGCCTCACAAAAGGATTTAGTCTGAATTTCTAGTTTAGGTTTAGGTGGCTTTTTAAAAAAAAATTAAATTAAATTGTTTTTTTTTAAATTTTAATTCCTGGAGCCAGAGTTTTCAGGGCTGTCCTGGAGGAGCAGCGTGGAATTCCTGCCCCATCCTGCAGACATCTCCCCTGTACAGGGAGTTGTGAGGTGGGATTGGGAAGGGGGAATTCCCTGGCACATCCCAGTTGACACTGGAGTAGGGCTGGAGTGATAATTACCTGGGAAACGTTCCTTACCCATGCCAGCCTCGGAAAAGCACT
>JACBWW010000016.1:25013336-25056277 GCA_020086605.1 Lanius collurio
GGGCGGCCTCGGGCCGGGGTTAATTCGGGTTGGATGGAAACAGAGCAAGGGCTTAAGTCAATTAGTTAATTATGAGGTCTGGGAGAGATCCTGACAGGGAACAGCTCAAGAATATCCAAACTCAGGACTTCCAAATCAAGCCCTGGAGCAGGGAGAGTTTAACTCCATCCAGGATTCTGGATGCAGCTGTTGGACAAGCGCCTCCATTCCTAGGAAATGCCATCTCAATAATGGCTTTTTTCCCCCCAAAACGGTGTTTGACACAGAGACACTTTGCTTCCTTCCAAATTTGTTTTTTCCCAGCTCTCCCAAAGCACAGGGACTTTGCAAGGCTTGTTTTCCCCAAAATCAACCCCATCCACCCCCTGGAGTGGGTTGTTCCTCCCTCCTCCTCCTCCTGGAGCCTCCAGGACCTCAGGGAGTGGCCACTGCCCTTGTAGCCTCGTTATGTCCTGTCATTAACGACTCCAGATAATTCTTTAATTCTTTTCATCAAAGCCACGTTTGTGTGTAGTCCTCTGCACAAAAAAAACTCCAAGAAATTTCAATTCTCTATGAAAATATCCTTTCCCCCCTTTATTCCCTGTGAATACAATTCTCTTTTCATTTTAATACCTGATGGGGTTTGGTTTTTTTCCCTATCCTGAAATTCTGGACCATTTCTACCATCAATACAATGTTTTCCTTCCCATAAAAAGCCTCCAAATCCATCCCTGGCATTGTTTTATTTGTCAAGCAGAATGAGTGTCAAACTAATTGCACGTCCTGCTTCAAACCCAGACAGGCTTTTAATTATCCACCGTTACAGAACCCCCTGTCTTTAATTAATGAGGTTTCTGTCACTGTCTGGTCCCTCTTTTCCCAGAGCCTCAGCATCTCATCTGCGTGTTTTGGTGTTTGGAAGGAAATGTTTGGGTTTTTCATTGCTTTCAAATGTTTATTTTTGATTTTTTTCAGCTGCTCTGGACCAGCCTGAGATATGGGGGTCAGCCCAGCCCGTCAACACAAATGTAGAGTCCCCAAAACTTCCAAGACCTTTTCCAACTGGAAGTAAGTGACCACAAAACTAAATTAATATCTACAGAAGTCAGCTCAAAGTTTGGGTTTTCCTCATCTGGGCTGTGCAATTCCATAATATTTTAAATTAGAGGGCTGGGTTTTTTTCCCCCTTGGTTTGACTTGGGTTAAGCACCGTGGGCTGGAGGAGAGATGGATCCTGACCCTGCACGTTCATGCCGTGGGGATTTGGCTGGAAAAGTTGGAAGCACCAGTTTTTCCAGGATAACATCAGGAAAAGACAGCCCCAAATCCCTGATTTTCATTGCAGCCCTCCCTTTGCCCAGGGCAGCTGGGGAACCATTTCCTTCCCAGAAATGCCCCTGTAAAGCAGCGCTGGTTAATTAGCCCCCGTTAATTAGCCCCAGCATTCCCGATCCCGTAGGCACATCCTGGATCCAGGTGGGATGGGCATGGGAGAAAGGTGGAGGCAGCTTCTGTGCCTCGGAGGCTCCAGGTTTAATTAAAATGCTAATTTAGGGGGTTGAAACAGGAGCACGGGCTGAGATGTCAAAATGGGGGGGAAAAAATTCCATAAACCCCAACGAAAATGGCTTCCCACTTCCAGAGGGCTGGGATGTTGGGATGTTGGGAAGGAATTCCTGCTGTGAGGTTGAGGAGGGGCTGGGCTGGAATTCCCACCGATGCTGCGCCTGCTCCGGCCCCTGGAAGTGCCCGAGGCTGGCTTGGGCGGGCTCGGAGCTCATGGCAGCCTCATCCCCTTTTCCCAGCAGTCCTGTTTCGTGTCCCATGGACTATTCCATGCTTCCCACTGCTCTCCAGCTGAACTTCTCCCCTCTGTGCTCTGTTCCAGCCCCTCCGCCGCTCCCCCCGAAGAACATCCCGGCCACGCCGCCGCGCACCGGCTCGCCCCTGCCCCTGGCACTCGGTAACAGCCCTGGCACAGCCAGCCTGGGCCCTGGGGTGGCACCGGGCGGGGGGGACGGGTGACACAGGTCCCCGTGGGTGTGTATTGGACTTGGCTTTGGTCCTTGTGCATCCTCTTCCCTCGGCATTCAGAGAATTCCACACCGGGTTGGGTTGGTTGGGAGGGAGCTGAAAGCTCATCCAGCTCCACCCTGCCATGGGCAGGGACACCTTCCACTGTCCCAGGCTGCTCCAAGCCCTGTCCAGCCTGGCCTTGGGCACTGCCAGGGATCCAGGGCAGCCACAGCTCTGTGGTGTTTCGGTGGATGCTGCAGTAGAAGCAGCACAAAGAATTTTTTGGCTCCCAAGTTGGTGAAATGAATGTTCTTTACAGCATCCCTGCCTTTGGATCAGTCACTCTGGGAATGCAGTGCAGGATTAGCCTTAATATCCTGCTGAGAACTGGGATGTATTCCCAAATTCCAGAGCCCTGTTCTTGCATGGGCTGTGTGGAGGAAATAACGGGGGGTGCAGGCTCTGCCTGGGGCAGGGAGCTGCTCCTGCATTCCCTGCCCCCCAAATTCCGACTGAAAGGTGGGAAAAGCCCCCCTGGTACTGCAGCCCGGGGCAGGGAAGGGAGAATGGTGCTGGGAATGAAGGACAACCCGAGGGCGGGGATGGAAAGGTGTCGGATGCAGCCAGAGAACATCAGGTGCTTCCACACATATAATTCATGGTGCTGGCCGAGGGAAAAGCAGGAGGTGAGCAGGGAAGGCGGTGCCTTGGCATCGGGCACTGCAAGGGGCAGACAGAGCCCCTTGGGATGGATCTCCTTTGCCAGGAAGAGCTCCCCTGCTCTGGCCTCACTGCTCTGTCCATCACCACCTCATCTGTGCTCCCGTGTCCCGCTTCTCCTGTCTGTGGGAGCAGCCAGGCTGGCAGGGCCTCCATCTCCATCCATCGATCCATTCCCAGCAGCAAATGCTGGATCATTTGCTGGGCTGTGCCTTGTGGATTTGTAAAGCAAGTGGCTGAGGTCTGGTGTTGTCTGGTTTAGCAAAATCCTATTTCATCCCCTCCACCCTAAATGTAGAACCGTGGATGGATCCCCAAAATAGACGAGCAGGGATGGGGTGATGCTGTTTTTGTGTTAGGATCTCCCTTCCCTGGATGTGAAATGCTTGGCTGACGGATCTGTGGTGGTTCTGGAGTCAGGTGGGAATGCTGGTGTGTGGTGGCTCCGTGAGCAGAGCCCTGAAATCCTGATCTGTGCCCTGAAATCCTGATCTGTGCCCTGAAATCCCGATCTGTTCCCGCTTGTGGCTGGAATAACATTCCCCGTGTGCATCCTGTGCTGCATGCCCAGCCTCCAGCAGTGTCCAGGCAGCATGTTGAAATATATATATTTATACCTGAGTGTTTATAAATATATATTCAGGGAGAGAGCGGAACGTGCACACCTTTGATATCTGCTGATAGCTCAGAGCTGCTGCTAAGGACGTGATGTGGTTTAGAAGACAAAAAAGGCTGTAAATGTGGGGGAGGAATTTGGGATTCTTTGCTCGTGGTGCACGCTCCCTCCTCCAGCCTCTGGATCCCGCGGGATTCATTCCATGTCACACTTGGCTGTGGTGGAAACGTTCTTGCCCATGAATTATATAAATAGAAATAAGAAAAGGTGTTTTTAGGGCCTCTCCCGTAGAAGTAGAGCCCGTAGAGAGTAGCGGAGCCCTCGCTTAATGCTCGGTGTAAAATAAACCTCCTCTGACCACAGGAGGGGACCAGGCAGCAGCAGCAGAGCCCAAACGGGACAAACTCCCGTCCATCAATGACTTGGACAGCATTTTTGGCCCCGTGCCGTCCCCCAAATCTGCTGCTGCCACTGCGGAAGACAAGTGGGTCAATTTTTCCGATCAATCCCCGGAAAACGCGCCTCCGGAATTATCGCCCCGGGACAAAGCGCCGTCCCCGCCGGCGGCGGCCGCGGGCAGCCCGGCCAGCGCTCCGGCCGAGCATCCCCGCCCGCTGCCCTCGCCGCTGCAGCTGGAAGACGTTCCCAAGAAGCTTTCCGAGCAGCCCCACCTTAAGGATGATTCCGCCGAGCCCGTCGCCTCTCCCAAAGATTTTGGGCCGGGCCAAAGAGCCACCCCGCCGCCCCCTCCGCCGCCCACGTACCGCGCGGTTGTGTCGTCCCCCGGACCGGGCGCCAGCACGGGAAGCACCAGCGGTACGTGCTGAGCTCGGTGTGCTTCGCTGTGCCCGTGGTGACCGCTGTGCCCGGCCGTGCCGCGCTCCCAGCGTGTGTCCCGCGCCTCCCGTGTCCTTCCCTGCCCCTCGCTGTGCTCCCGTGGGCATGGGCGACCTTCCCAAAGCTCCCGGGAGCCGCCCTCCCCACCCCAAAGATGGGCGCGGGGTGGTTGTTGTTGTTGTTGCTGTTGTTGCTGTAGTTTTGTCCTCCGTGGGAATGGAAATGTTTCAGGCAAATCGAACGAGCGAGCCTCGGATCCCGGCGGGGTTTAAATGGAACCCTCTGGCCCCGCTCATTCACTGAGTGGTGCTTGGTCCTTCCTGGCTCTGGGTGTGGGTGCTCAGCTGGGGATGGGGAGAGCTGTGCCAGGGTGAACCTCTCCCACGGGAGCACCTGCTGGCTCTGCCTGCCTTCCCCTGCTTCATTAGAAATCCTCATTAGGGCCGACGAGCTCGGGGAGGCTCAGTTACCTCACACTCCGTGCCTGAGGAGCTGCAGCCTGAGCCGGCTCTTTTGGGGCCTGACCCCAGTTCAGTCAGCCCTGTGCTCCCATCCTGCACCCACCAGAGGTGATTTTTGAGGGAATCACCCCACAGAGCCTTGAGGAACCTGCACCGGTGGTGGGGTGGGTGTGCAGCCCCCCAGCTCCATGTCCGACCACTGTCACCCTCCTGATGGGAGCTTGGACGTTGTGTCACTGCCTGGGGCGTTTGTCACCTCCACGGACGGGCCCCTGGGTGTGGCTGGTGCTGTGAGTGTGGCTTTGCTTCAGTGCTGGTGGCTTCTCTGTGCTGGCTCAGGGGTGGTTGGGGGTCCCTGTGGGGGCTGCAGTGTCCAGCTGCTGGAGCTGGGCCCTCTCCAGGAGCATCCAGCAGCAGGACCCACCAGGATTCGTCCTGCTCCAGCCCCTTCCCAGCTGAGTGCAGGATGGAGATGTGCTGGGGGCTCCCCGTGTGGGAGTGGATGGGATGGAGGAGCCCTGCTCAGCCTGTCCCAGAAGATCCACATCCCTTCTCCCCAGGAATTGCCTCCTGGCTCAGTCTGGACTGCTTTGCACCCCGCTGCACCTCGGCATTCCCCGGCGCAGCAAGCTGGAAAATGGAAGTGTGGACACAGCCACCCCAAAATGCTGCAAATCCCCCAAAAGCTGCAGCCCGTGGCAGCTGAGCTGGGGCTGCACCACAGACCCAGCACCTGTCCCACTCCTTCCACCGTCCCAAGGCCAGTTTTTGCGTGCTGTGGAGCACAGCCATGCCAGGATCCCATCCTGCCTTCAGCTCCCGGGGGTGTCAGCAGGGCAGGTCACAGTGGAAGGGTGGGGTTGGAAGGGATCTCAGAGTTTGTCTTGTTCCAACCCCCTTCCACCACAAGCCCAGCAGATTTCTGATTCCACGCTGGTTTCCACATGCTGCCAGTTTCTGGTGCTAGGAACTATCCATTCCCTGGATGGAAGCCACCATCTGCCAGGGCTTTGGCTACCTGGTGGCCACAGAACCCTCCCTGTGCCTCTCACTTACTCCTGCAAAGTCATTTTCCCACAACATTTCCTTTTTTTGTCAGGATTTTATTGGAATAAGAGAGGAAAAATTCAAGCTTTGGTTCCCAAATGAGGCTTTTTAATAAAAGTGGCCTGAATGTTGGATTTGTGCAAAGGAAGGACTGGAATTTACTCTGTTTAAGCCAGGCCCTCTCTTGTCTGAGCCTGCTCTCCTTCACCTCCTGTTGTTTCTATAAATCCAGCTTTGATCCTTCCTTAATCTGGGTCTCACCCAAACGATTTAGGAAATTATTCTCTTGTAAGTGGGAAAATTATTAAGTCATCATCTCATCAGTGTGAGCCAGCCGTGGGGCTGCTGAGCTCTGTGGCAGTTCATGGCAAACACTGGATTGGTTATCCTGGGCATGGGGACTGAATGCCCTCCCTCTGCTGCTGCCCTTCATGTCCTGGTGCCACTTCTGCCCCCTCTGCACAGCTCCGGTCCTTGCTGGACCTCTCCTGGAAGGAATTCCTGTGTGTGGAGCAAAGCAGGCTCCTGGATCTCAATTTCCATTTGATCCCAAAAGTCCCCCTTTGCAGCAGGGCCAGGGCCCATGTGTGCCCTGGGATCAGCACCCCTTCCTCTGGGAGCCTCTTCCAGAGGGCTGGGATTGATGTGGGAGATTTGTTCCCAGCACCTCCCAGAACCTTCCCCTTCCACCTTTTCCCTTCTTTGCCGGGACAAAGCTTTATCCCTGTGCTGAGGATCCCTAATTCCCAGCTGTGCTGCCCCTGGAGCAGTGGTTCATCCATCATCATACTCCTGCTGCCCACATTTTTGGGGGGGAAAGCTGTAAGACTTGGGAAAGCTGCTAACAACTGTGCTGAGGGGCACTGAGCAGCCCCTGCCAGGAACCCGTGGGCATCCGCAATCCTGGAATGTTCCATGTGACGCTGCTGGGCCCTGCAGTGCTCACGGGGAGCTCGTGGGGCTCTGGGGTGGGCACCCGTGGGGGCACAGCTCGTGGGGCACTCACAGCTCCTGTTTGTTGCAGGTTCCTCGTCCCCGGCTCGCCCTGGAACGCCGCTGGCCACGTGTGGCACCCCCCCGCCGCCGCCACCCCGGCCCCCATCCCGGCCCAAGCTGCCCCCTGGCAAACCCCCGGTCAGCGACGTGGTACGTGGGGGGCTGGGGGCATGGCAGGGGGTGCCAGGGGTGGTGGGTGGCATTCCCAGTCTGGAATGGGACAATAGAGCGGAGTGAATGGCTGGCAGTCACTGGGAGGGGTTGGGGTTTGTTTTCTAGGATTTGTCCTCTGGGATACACTCCCCGTGGGAAGGGCTGTGCCCACCTCTGGTGATGCCAACCGTGGGCAAACCATGGTCCACAGTTGTGGCAAAGGCAGGGAATGGGCTGAGATGGGAATGTGCCCTAGGGAAGGGTCTGGGGGCAGGGCACAGCGGATTGGGCTATCCCGGGAATGGTGCCTGGCTCAGGGCTGTGCCCGGCCCCAGCTGGGCCATGGTGTCCTGTCCTGCTGCCCCAGGCTGCTTCAGGTAAGGTGGGAGGGTTTTAGGATTGATCCCAAAGGATCCCTGGGGAGCTGGCACCTGGTGGGCACTGCTCCCTTCCCATCCATCCCACAGCCCTGGAGCTCCCACCCTCAGCGTGGATGGCTGGGAACCTCGAACACCCACCCCCACACGGTGCTGGGGATAATCTGTTTTCCCAGCTCCATTGCCCCTGAAAGAATTCCTTCCAGTTTTTCCTCTGGGACACCAGTGGAGCGATCAGGAGGCTCTGAGGGTCCAGGCAAAACTTTATTTGTTTGATGCAAACGTTTCTGTGCGGATTTGCTTTAACTCTGTGTTGTTTTATGTTTCTCTCCAGTCCAGGCCTTTTAGCCCTCCCATCCACTCCTCCAGCCCTCCTCCGATAGCACCTCTAGCCCGTGCTGAAAGTACTTCTTCCATATCTTCCACCAATTCCCTGAGTGCAGCCACCACTCCCACCGTCGGTAAACACACACAGCTCTGCTGTTCTTTCACCTTTCCTACGTCCTCGAATGATTCCCGAGGCCTTTTCATTCTCTAGATCGTTCTTTGGGGTTGGATTTGTTAGTTCTCATCAGGGTTTTGAATGCTAGCAGGGATTTGAGGGTGGTGATGGATCAGGAGGGTGGTGCTGTGAGGCAAGTTTTTCCAAATGTTGTGGGAAGTGGATGTTTGGTGAAAGTCAAGGGAATTATAATGTGAAATGTGGTTCTGGGCTGTAAATTGGGGCAAAATAAGCTTTTCTTGCAGGGGATGCTTGTGCCTGGAGGGGAGTGGGGCTGGAAGCCAGACCTTGGGATCCAGGAATATTAAATCTCTTGGAATGTCTTAAATTCACACTTCCCCTTAAAGCGGTAACAGGAAAAGGGGTCTTGGAAAAGCTTCTTCCCAGCCCCTTGGCACGTCCTAGAGCAGAGCCAAACACTGCAGTTTCCTTTCAGAGGAGCATCCTGAAAAAAATGGGGTTTGCCAAAACCCCAGGGCTGAGACAAGGAATGGGAATCGAGTCTGGCTGGCAGCTCCCAGCTCCAGGCGCTGGGTCCCCCCACGCCTCCCTCCTCCATCCCCTCCTGTCCCCTCCTGTCCTCTCCTGTCCCCTCTGTCCCTGCTGCCGGCGCTCCCCCCCTCCATCCCCGCCACCCCCTGGCTGCCAGCCCCTCGCTTCCTGCAGCTCCATCTTCTCCCAGGAACACCCTCCTCCTTTGTCTTTTCTTCCCAACCCTCTGGAAAACCCAGCCTGGCGGGAGCTCCCGTGCGCTCGCCCACCGTGCTGGCTGCGGCGTTGGGCACTGCTGTCACGGTGGGGAGCGGTGGCATTGCCACCCACCCCGCCCGTGCTGCCTGGAAGGTGCTGGCGCTGTCCCCGCGGTGGCCCCGAGCCCTCCCCGTGGGTTTGCTGGAGTCTCCGACTGCGTCTCCATCCTGTCGTTGCTTCACTCTCAGCTGTTGGAGGTGCTCGTGCCTGTTCCGGCTGTTGTCACTGTCACCTCGCTGGGGAAAGCGTCACCTGGAGCGAGGGGCAGCCAGCCCTGAGCGTCCCCTGTGCCACAGGCCACCGCTGCTGGCACTGGCAGTGGCCTTCACCAGTGCCTGAGGGCACGGTGGCCACAGGGACATGGCTTTGGTGGAGGGGACAGCCAGGCTGAGGACAGGGGTGGTTGCAGGGGCTGCAAGAGGCTGGGAAGGGTGATGGGAGCGGGCTGAGGGCAGCTCTGCCTCTCGAGGGGCCTCAGGCCCTCAGTTTAGATTTATTGTTTTCTCTCATACATTTTTAGGAACAAGAGCTGCTGTTGGGGGTTTTAATGACCTCCTCATGCTGAACAGGGGGATGAGATTGCTGGGCTGGGGTCCCACCTGCTCCATGGGAGTTTCCTTGGAGAAGAGCCAAAATCAGGGCTCTGGGGTCACCCCTGACTGGGGAGCTCCAAATGGGGCAGCCAGGAGGAACATCCCACATTTTGCATCTCCAGCTCCATGCGGAGATTATGCTGAGTGGGAAGGGATCCACCAGGATCACTGATCCAATTCCTGCCCTGCCCAGACCCCCAACACCCCCACTCTGGGCATCCCTGGCAGTGCTGTCCAAACGCTCCTGGAGCTCTGGCAGCCTCAAGGCCATGCCCATTCCCTGGGGAGCCTGGGCAGTGCCCAGCACCCTCTCGGGGAGGAACCTTTTCAGCTGGCATCCAACCTAAAACTTGGGAAAAGCTGGATGGGGGACAGGCAGGGACAAACAGGGTTTGGGATCTGCACTGGGAAAGCATCTCCTTGTCCCCACCAAGGCATGGGTGGGCACTGGTGTTGGGTGAGCATCCAGGAAAATCCACAGCAGAGGAGGCAGCACTTCTAATTCCCAAACGAGGAGAAGCTGGGGTGGGAGGTGTGCAAGGATGGGCAGGTCTGGGATCAGGGAGCACTGCAGGTCCCGGGGGCTGGGACACCCCAATGCAGCTGGGGCTGGAGTCTGTCTCCACCGCATTCCCCGTCTCCCGTTCCCTGTGGCAAAGTCCGACGGAGTTTGTCTGAGAGCACCTGAAGGGTTGTTCCATCTCTGTGTCCTCCGTGCTGTTCTGGTGTGCTTTCCTCGTTGGCTGCATGTCAGTCTGGACAATTCCTGGCAGAGCAAGGAGCTGTTTTATTCCCGTGTCGGTGCCCCTTCCGTCATCTGTCTCTCCGTTGATACAAGTGCGCTGCTTGGTTTCACTTGGGATCCGTGTTTTCATTCTTTTTGTGTTCTTCTTTTCTTTTTTCTTTCTTTCTTTCCTTTGCGTTTCTTCTGCTTGTGTTATCAGAGGATGATGCTTTTATTGCCACACTGCCCGCGTTTGAAAGGCGCAGTGAAACGCCGGCAGGTACTGTACTAGCAGGGAGTTTTCCAAGAAATCCGCCTTCGGAGCGGCACCCACCGCTCGCAGCACCTTGCATGACAGTTTCTCAGTGATGAAAGGACTCGGAGGTGGAAGGTTGGCACCTCCCAAATTCCAAAAGGTTCATTTAGCAGCTCAAAAAGCTGTTTCCTCCCATCACCCCCCCACCCCGCCCCATCCCGAGTTACTCCAGCGTGGTGGCTTTGGAGGCGGTGGGAATGCAGGGACCTGGTTGTGACGGGAAAGGGAAGATTCCAGCTAGGGTCTGCTGCTCTGTGTGCGTGTGTCTGGTTCTCTGCAAGTGTCGTGTCCTGAGATGCGAGAGCAAACAGCCACGTGTCACTGTCCCTGAGTGTCCCTGCGGGGTGGCATTCCCGCCGGGAATGCTGGCGGAGGCGGCGCCGGCGCTGAGGAGCGCAGGGCGCGCTGGCCCCGCTCCGCGCAGGCAGAACACGCTGACGGATGCATGAGCCGACAAAGCCTCTTCTACTGTAGGCAAAACCAAGCGAGAGCACCCCTCCAAACTGCTCACCCAGCGGGCAGAACGACTCTTCCATCTGGGCTTCCATAGCTTTGCTTTCCGCTTTGTCTCCCAAGCCAGCGCCCGGGTGTCACGCCCCTGTCCCTGCACGTGTGACCGCCCTGCAGCGCCTGCCCCCTCCCCGTAGCGACATTAATGACCTGCTCTGTGACTCACACTGTGTCCTTCTCTCTCCCTCTCCTTGACCTTTCCCATCCCGCTTCAACTCCTGGCCATACAGAGAATGAACAGCCTTCCCTCGTTTGGTTTGACAGAGGAAAGTTTTATTTGACTTTCGAAGGTAAGTAGTGCAAAGCACGCCCGGTAACCACTCGCTCCCCCCGCTCTCGCTCTCTCGCTCCCGGGGTTCCCTTCCAAGGCTCCATCCAATCCAGCTTTCCAGGCTCCATCCAATGCAGCTTCCCGTGCGGAATGCTATGGCTACTGAGATGACATCGCCGGTCCGACCGGAATCGTTTTGATTTGATTTGTGCCGTTTGTCCCGCTGATCTCTTGTTCCTCATTGATTCCCTAAAAAAAAAAAAAAAAAAAAAAAATCCGCCCCGAACCAAAAACCCAAAACCCCAAACAAACATTCCGAATATTCGCAGGGGGAGGTGAAAACCAGGGAGCGGAGCCGCTTGCACTGCCGAGGAACTTGACTCTGTCAACCAGGGCTTCTCCCGCCTCTCCCCGCTCGTTCCCCGGAACGGGCTGCGTGTGGTTAATTCACCAAAGGGTGTCGGCTTCGCTGCCTCCCATCCCAGATTTCGGCAGGAAGGGCTCTGGGAATGTGCTGGCACTGCCAGCACCTCCCCTGCACCGCTGCCAGGTTGTGCTGCTGGGGTGCTTGGTTGGAGGTGCTGGACGTTTTTGGGTCCCTCGTGGATGAGGAACGTTGGGGAGGATGCGGGGAGGGAAAATTCTCGGTTTGGGGCCCATGGCACCTTCTCCGAGCAATGTCACATCCCAGAGGGGACAAAGGGTAAGGGGCCAGTCCCGCTGGGAGAGCCCCCAGGCTTTGGGGGAAGCTTCATCCAGCGGGCACTGAGCCAACATTTTCCTTTCAACAAGAACGAAAAGCAGGAGGTTTGCTCGCAGCAGGCAGAGGAGCTTCAAATCCCCAAGGAAGCACCTGGGAGCTGTTATGGTGCTTGCAGGCAGAGCTGGGGGTGCTGCTGGCACGGGGCGTGCTGGAGAACGTTCCATGTGTGATCCCAAAGTGTGTCCCCTCCTGCAAAGGAGTGGCCTGGGCTGGCAGTGCCTGGCATGGGCTGTTGGGGTCATGGAGCAAACCCCTCCAGGTGACAGTGATGGCTGAGCAGCAGCAGCAGGCAGGGATCAGGGTGATGGTGACCAGGGGTTTGGGTCCTTCCTTTCCTCCTTTTTCCTTGGCTCCAAGGCCCCCACTCTGACAATTCCCACTTTGACCTCCCCACTCTGATGGCATCTCCCAGTTTAGACCCAGAGGGGCTGTGGAGGAGCTGCCTCCTCCTGGTGCTCGGGGCAGTTTTGCTGTTTCCAGCTGAAATCCCTGCTTGGGTTTCCTTTCTCAGCTGTTGGGAGCTCTGGGAAGAGCTGAGGGCAGCAGGGACTGCTTTACCCCTCAGCACGGATATTCCAGCACCACATTCCCCCTGTTGTGTTCTTCCTCCTGCCCTCGCTCAGTCCAGCACCAGCACTGCACATCCACCTTTGGGGGTCTTCCTGGGCCTTGGAATATTACCCTTGTGTTGGAATTCTTGGTTCTGGTGGTGTGAATGGTCTGGAGCATGGGGTGGGATTATCCCGGGAATGCAGGAGTGTGGCACTGCCTCCGGGCTCATCCCGCAGCCCACAAAGGAGCTGTCTCACTTCCACACGCTGGATTTCCTGATTTAGCTCTAAATATTTAAGCCCAGCTTGAAAATAAAAAAAGATTAACTCCATCTGCAGGGAAGTGAGAGGAGATCTGCTGAGTTTGGCGTCTGGAACTCGGGGCACGGAATGCCAGAAGGGAAATCATGGTTTCTTTCTGGATTTGGGGGTTTTTTTTGTGGCAAGATCCGTGTGCTTGATGAGCGTGGGGCAGTTTGTTCCTGTGTGAAAAGAGATGTGGTGATGCTCTCATTCAGAGTCATGTTCTGGGATCCCTGGCTACTCCAAAGCTGAATTTGCCACCTTTTGTAGGGAAAAATAAGGCAAATTAAGCTGGTCTGCTCCTTATGGCTGGATTCAAAGCTCCATAAAGTGGATTTATTTTTGCCTTCGTTATTATCAGGTCGTTTGTGCAAATGAAATGTTTATTAAAATGACTTTGGAAGCAGGAGCTGAAAAGGGGTGGAGTTGTGCCACAGCAACTGGACTGGTCTCTCAGGTTTCTGGAAAATAATTCTAATGCTGATAATAGTTTATACTTCTCTTTTTTTAGTGAAAACCTGAGTTTTCCCTATTTATTTCTTCTCTGAAGCCAGGAAGGGAAGAATATATGGATTCATAAGGACTGAGTGGAGGAAACCAAGAACCCCAATTCCATCCACAGGATTTTTAGATTATTAGAAATGACGATGTTTTGTTGTTACTGATGCTCAGATGGACTCAGATTCCCACAGCCCAGCTGAGCCTGGTCAGAGGATCCATGAGATCTCCCTCTGTATTCCTGATTTTTCATCCTGGAGAATGAAGGAATCTCATGCAGATGCAGAGAAGCAGGGGAAAAAGAGGAGCTGGGAACTGAGGAGAAAGGTGTGGTGGTGTGGGAGACCCCTGCCCCTCATTCATGCCCTGGTGAGGGGTCCAGGCTAAACCCAGCTGGAGTTTGCACATTTGGGAAGTGGGTTTTTCCTTTTCCAAGGAATGAGGATTCCATTGCCCAGCCCTTCCTCGTGCCTTCCCTATGATACAAGCCCAGGTTCCTCTGCTGGGTGACACCTCTGGCTTCCCCTCCACAGCCAGACTTTGTGGATGTTGTTTGGTTCCCATCTGTATTTCTGGGTGCAGTGGGAATATCCCGGGATATCGGCTGGCTTTGATATCTGAGGGGTCGTTGCTCTGGGTGGGGAGCAAGGATTTGCTCCTGGTGCTGTCTTTGGAAAGGATTGATAGAAAATGTGCTGTCCCATGTCCTGCACGTCCCCTCAGTCATGGGGCTTTGGGGTTTGGTGTCCCGTGGTTTTGGGGAGCTGTCTGTGCCCTCTTGGGGAACTGTGTCCATCCTTTTGTGGGATGTCCATCAGGGAATCCCTGAGGGATATCCTGGGCTGTGGCTTCCAGAGCAGGATGCTCTGGGCTCCTCAGGGTAATCAATTAATAATTAATGAGTGTGTGTGTGGCAATGGGTCTGGTGTGTGTGGGGGAGATGTTCCAGCTGCCCATCCCAGAACAGCTGGAGACACTCCCTGAGCAGCCTCATCCCAGGCTGCAGCTGGAATCTCTGATTCCCCTGAGCCTCTTTGGACGTGTGACCGAGAGGGACACGTGTGGCTGCATCAATTTTTTACACTTTGAGGCTACATTAGACCTTGGAAGGGAAAATCCCTCATCTGTGCCTCTAGGAAAGAGCATTTAGGATTTATCCATTAACACACGGGTGCCTTGGAAAGGTGTGAGGAACCCTTGTGGGTGAAAACCATAATTTCTCCCATTAATCCACCCAAACCCAAAGTGTAATCAAAGTGACAGAAGTGCTTCCCTCGGGAGATGTTGCAAATCCCAATTTCCTCCCTGTTATTCGCTGGGGCAGCAATGGGAAGCAGCAGAGAAAGAAGGGAATTTTTGAGGATAGCCCAAGCAGAAGAGCTCACCAGGAATGTGGCACATTTTACTCGGCTTTGCATCCCCCTCATCCACTGCCTGTAGAGGGGCTGCCCTTCCCTGGGCTGGCACTGGAATTCCTGCAGCTCTGCCTGGAGCTGGCAGGTGCTCGAATGCTCCAAACAAACCCCGGGCTGGATCCATGCCCCCTTCCACCCACCTGGCATCAATGGTGGTGGAGTGAGGGGGTCCCTGGATAAGGTGCCCCTCTGGAGTCCTCTGCTCTTCCTTTTTAGCTGGTTTGGGGCAAAATAGTCCTCGTGCTTCACCTGGTGTAGGGAATGTGGGATTGAAAAAAGGTTCCAAAAGTGCATTGCAGGAAATAGATGAGGCTGAAGGGCACTGCCAGGGCAGGGAGTGACCTCTGCAGGAGCTTTTGGGTGTCTGTGGGATCAACACCTTGTACATCTGGGCTGATCTTTGGATGCTTTCTGTTGGGAAGAGGTGAGGGCTTGGCTGTGCCAACCCCTTGGTGGTGGGCACAGAGCTTGTGGTCCCACAGAGGGTTTCCAGCACGCCTGGGGCACCTGCAGTGATGATTTCATCCTCCAATGTCTTTTGGAAACAACAATTCCTGGCCAGCCAAGGGAAACTCGTGTGTGACCCTGCAGGGCTGGATTATTTCAGAGCCTGGTGAGTGTCCATGGATGCACAGCACCACCAAAGCAAACTTCTCCCCTTTTTCCAATCATGGAATCCTAGAATGGTTTAGTTTGGTTGGAACCTTAAATCTCAGCTCGTTCCAACCCTGCCATAGGCAGGGACAACTTCCACTACCCCAGGTGGTTCCTGTCCAAGCTGGCCTTGGGCACTGCCAGGGATCCAGGGGCAGCCCCAGCTGCTCTGGGCACCCTGTGCCAGGGCCTCTGTTCCTCCGGGTTTCTGATGATTTGCAGATTTCCCGCCGGGCACTGAGGGGTTTGTGGAGCGAGCAGGGTGTGAAGGATGCTCCTGGCACAGCGGGCAGGAGAGGAGAGCAGAGCGTGCCGGGCATTGCAGGAGTCCCCTGAGCATGGGGGGACAGCAGGGGGACACTGCCAACACCCCGGTCCCCAGGGGCAGCCTGAGCTCCCCGGGGGTGACACAATGAACCCCCTCAGCCCCTTTTTGCGGGGCCCAAAAAGCGACTGCAAAAACTGTCATGCAAAGCTGCCGTGTGGCAGCCCCCGCGCCGGGGGCCCCGCATGCTGCTCCCGCCTGCCCATCCCCAGCCTTTTCTTTGCTTGCTTTTGGCAGCGGGGGGGAAACATCATTTTCCAAACGTTTTGAAAGCCTCATCCAAAGCCTGGGGGATTTTTTGGTGATCATTTGCCCATCGAGTCAGGCTGGGGGGCGCAGTGGGCTGCCAGTCCCGGGCAGCGGGGCCGTGGTGCCCGGCTGGTGCCAAGGGGTGCTGTTTGCTCTGTTGCAGGCTCGTCGCGGGGCCCCAGCCCCCTCACCATGGGGGCACAGGACACCCTGCCCGTGGCCGCCGCCTTCACCGAAACCGTCAACGCGTACTTCAAAGGGGCTGACCCCAACAAGTAAGTGCCGACCCCCAGGGTCGGGGTGTCCCGGGAGGAGTTTGGGTTTGGGACAGGCAGGGGGTGCTGGAGAGGCTTTGTGAGGGATGGGGAGGGGGACGGGAGGTGATGTGGGCTCGGCATGTGCGTGTTGGGGTGTCCAGGGGCAGGACTCGGCTGCGGTGCCCCGTTTAAAAGTGCTTCTGCCGGGGGAAAGGGAGGTGAGGACTTGGTGTGAGGTGCATGGCAAGGGTGGCAGGGGGGCTGCACCTTCCCTCCCCATGCCCTGGCCAAAAGGGGATGGCATTCCAACAGAAACTTGGAGGGTTTTCCCACCTACATTTTAAAACCCTCTAATAAGGGTCTTCAAAAGGGCAGACCAAAGAGAACTTAATTTCCCTGAAATACTGAATGACAGCAAAAATAAGAAGCTTTAAACAGGGCAGTGATATTTAAGAATATCCCTGTCAGCCCTTGTGCTGTTCCTGCTCTCTCTGAGGCCACCAGAGGCTCAGATGTGTCGGCTGGGGAGTGGGGACTGTCCCCACACCACCCACGGTGCAGCCCCTCCCTCCTTGCTGCATTTTGAGCCCCCCTCTCCTCCCCCTGGGTCTCTGTGCTGGGCACTGCAGGTGCATCGTGAAGATCACGGGGGAGATGGTGCTGTCCTTCCCGGCGGGCATCACCCGACACTTTGCCAACAACCCCTCTCCGGCCGTGCTCACCTTCCGTGTGCTCAACTACAACAGGCTGGAGCACGTCCTGCCAAACCCCCAGCTCCTCTGCTGGTAAGGCCATCCCTCCCTGGGATTCCAGGGGAAAGTGGATTCCAGGAAAACAGGGTGTTTGCAATGTGGCCTGAAGTACCTTCCCCGATTTTGGGAAGGAAACTCTTAAGACTTTGAATACTTTAAAAAGTCCCAGAATGGTTTGGGTTCAGAGATCATTAGGATCATCCAGTTCCAATCCTGTCAGCCATGGGCAAAGATATGTTTCACCAGATCATGTTGTTCCAACCCCATCCAGCCTGGCCTTGGGCACTGCCAGGGATCCAGGGGCAGCCACAGCTGCTCTGGGCACCCTGTGCCAGGGCCTGCCCACCCTGCCAGGGAACAATTCCTGCCCAAGATCCCATCCAGCCCTGCCCTCTGGCACTGGGAAGCCATTCCCTGGGTCCTGTCCCTCCAGGCCTTGTCCCCAGTCCCTCTGCAGCTCTCCTGGAGCCCCTTCAGGCCCTGCCAGGGGCTCTGAGCTCTCCCTGGAGCCTTCTCCTCTCCAGGTGAGCACCCCCAGCTCTCCCAGCCTGGCTCCAGAGCCAGCCCCCTCTGGATCCACATCCCTGTGCTGGGCCCCAGGGCTGGGGCAGCTCTGCAGGTGGGGTCTCACCTGAGTGGGGCAGAGGGGCAGAATCCCCCCCTTTCCTGCTGCCCACGCTGCAGGATCAGCCCAGGGCAAGGGGGTTTCTGGCTCCCAGCTCACTTGGATCAGGACGAGTCAGAGCTGTGTGGGAGGGAGCCATTATTCCTCTGGGTGTGGGATGGAGGGCAGTCCCTGTGCTCTGTAGAACAGCTCTCTCCTGCCCAGGAGGGTTTGTCCAAAGGGTTCGTTCTCCCTCTGTGCAGTGACAACGTGCAGAGTGACTCCAGCTCCAAGGAGTTCTGGGTCAACATGCCAAACCTGATGACTCACCTAAAGAAGGTATCGGAACAGAAACCTCAAGCCACCTATTACAATGTGGATATGCTCAAATACCAGGTAGGGTTTTTTTTGTGTGATAAAACTGTGCAAAATTAAAAAAAAAAAGGGAATTTGTAAAAGTTGGTGTTTCCCTAGTGCAGAGTGGAGCTAGTGTGAGGTGGGGGCTTGCTGTCCCACTGTCCCTTCTGTGTGGCACTGGGTTGTCTGGCTTTAAGCCCAGTACTAAATTCAGTGGGAATTCAAGGTATTGCCTCCAAATGCGATGTCCGCGTCTGTAAAATGGGATTTCTCCCTTCAGCCCTATGGAAACTAAATGTTTTTTCTGTCATTTTGGAAGGTATCTGCCCAGGGTATTCAGTCTACTCCATTAAACCTTGCAGTGAGCTGGCGCTGTGACCCTGCAAGCACTGACCTGCGCATCGACTACAAATACAATACAGAGGCAATGACCACACCCGTAGCTCTAAACAACGTCCAGTTCCTCGTCCCTGTCGACGGAGGAGTAACCAAACTCCAAGCTGTGCTTCCTCCTGCTGTCTGGTAGGGATTGCTCATCCTGTCCCTGCCCAGAATTCCCATCCTGCTGCAGGAGGGTCTGTGAGTGGGAGCTGAGGGCACGCTGGGGACCCAAACCTGCCCTCCTCTTGTAGGAGGAAACATGAAATACCACTCTGATTCCCTTTGTCTTGCCACTCCCACAAGAAAATGGTCAGAGATGAAGGAATATGTGCAGGGAGCAGAGCATCAGCTGTTATTTTGTGTTTTGGCTGCTTTATCCAGGGTTTAGAGGGATGCATGGCCATCACTGCCATAAGCCCTGGCAGAGGGTGCCCCAAGCAGCTTTGGCTGCCTCAGCCTTGGAGGTATCCAAGGCCAGGTTGGAGAGGGCTTGGAGCAACCTGGGATAGTGGAAGGTGTCCCTGCCCATGGCAGGGGGTGAGATTGGATGATTTTTAAATTCCCAACCAAAGCAGTCTGGGATTCTGGGATTCTATGGAAGGATGTGTGGCTGGCACTGCCATAGGCACTGCCATAGGCACTGGCACGTTCCCATGCCTGTTACCCATCACTCCTGCAATCCAAGAACAGCATTTTCCTGCTCAGCTCATACACTCGTAGAATTACTTTGGTTGGAAAAGCCTTCTAGGACTGTGCAGTCCAGACACTGCCAAACCCACCAGGTGAAACCCAAGTCCAAGCTCCCAGAAAGTGCCACTCCAGAGAGTGGCACCAGAGTGGTTCCCTCCCCACCTCTGCCTCCACAGCCTTCAGCAAAATTCAAATGACTCCCTGGCAATTTCTCGATTCTTACAGAAATGCTCTTCTCCATGTGTTTGCAGGAATGCTGAACAGCAAAGGATATTGTGGAAGATCCCTGATATCTCCCAGAAGTCAGAAAATGGAGGTAATCCTGCAAATATGCACATCATTAACTCAGAATCCTTCAGTCAGACCCTGACCCGCTGATGGTGCCAGCACACGAGCCCAGACACTCCAGGATTCCTGCTGGGGCTTGCTGGGGACAAAGCTATTTAAAGTTTGGAGCTTAAAAAGCAGGGCTATGTGCCACCAGAGCTGCCTTGCCAACCACCTTGGCACCACGAGGGGCATTCACACACCGGGTTGGGACGTGGTGGTTTGCCAAGGCCTTTGCTCCCCTGTGTTAGAAAGCTGAGGCCCCACTCCCATCCCTGTTGGGAGGATTGCTGGCTCCCACAGGAGTTTTTCCACGTGGAAAGCTGTTCCTATCTCTGGGGTGTGTGAAAAGCTGGATCCTGCTGGGGGGATGAGGGGGGTTTGCCTCTGGCCACCCCGGGGTCTCTGCCTGCTGCACTTTGGGCATCCCATTGTCCGTTCCGGCGCTGGGATGCCCTGAGTGCCCCTCCGTGCTCATCGGGGTCTCCTTTGGGGTTCCAATTGCAGGTGTGGGGTCGCTGCTGGCGCGGTTCCAGCTGTCGGAGGGGCCGAGCAGCCCGGCCCCGCTGGCTGTGCAGTTCACCAGCGAGGGCAGCACCCTGTCCAGCTGCGACATCGAGCTCGTGGGCGCCGGGTACCGCTTCTCCCTCATCAAGAAGAGGTTTGCAGCAGGTGGGTGCCTCACCAGCAGCTCCTTTGGGAGGGCAGTGTCCCTGCAGGTGCCCTCTGGCTCTGCCAGGATGCTGGGAGTGCTGGTGCTGTGTATGTGGTGGCTGCTCAAGCCCAGAGCTCCCAGGGTGGGGACAGAGGGACAGCAGCTCCGCTGCATGGAATAAAACCTGCTGCCACCCACCAGAGCCTTGGATTTCACGGCTCATCCCTGCTCCTGCATGAAAGGCAAGGGCTGGCATCTCCAGGGCATCTCCAGGAGGAGCCTTTGCCCCATTGCTGCAGAGAGCAACGAGGATTTTTCCTTGTGTTCACTGCTGCAGAGAAAGGGATTTTCCCGTGGGCCGCAGGGCTGGTGGAGGTGGGCAAGAACTGCTGGGAGTCAGGGCTGCTCCCTCCCCCCAGCTGATCTCTGATCCCGTTTCTAGGTAAATATTTGGCGGATAACTGATGGAAGCTTATGCAAGTCTATGGAAAATACTATGGAAATACCCAAGGACTGCTGCGCGTGGAACGGGTTTTAATTACAGTTTAAGGAAAATGAACTAAATCCTGCACTCGGGACATTTCTGTTGGAAGTGTCGACAACTTTCAGCATTTTTTTTCCTTGGAAAACACCGTCTTGACCAGTCCTCCAGTATTTACTTCTAGATGTAACATTGTTAATGGTTTTAAAATGTAATTATTGTATTTGTAAATTGTACTCATTCCAGTAAGGCTGTATTTTGGCAGTTAGACACTTGAGTTTTAGCATTTTACCATTCATGAAATGGATGTAATTTAAACTGTGGTATATAAATCTAATAGTAGTACTGTTGAATGGCACAATGCTTACAGAGGTAGATTACATTTTGTCAATATATACAATTTAAATACAATACTGGTAGCTGTTATGAAGGGGGTGCCTCATCAAAAGAGAGTTCAGTAGAACCCACAGGCTGATTTAATTTTCCTTCAGTCCTTAGTACGTCTCACAGCAATCAATAAAAAGCTCAACCTCCAGGTTTAGCTGGTTTAACTCCAGAAAAACATCATTGGAAAGGTGGAGGTTCCTAGGACAGTCTCCCAGGAAGAAAATCTCACTTTCACAAGGAGTATTTACTCCCACTTTCCAGCCCTGTGCTCTCTCACAGCTGCAGATTCCCTGCTGGAATCCCAGCAGCTCTTCCTTGTCCCGTGTCCATATATTTTGCAGGGATACAGATAAGGAAAGAAGCAGCAAAGAGGCTGGGTGGTAACTCTGAGCTCTCAGCTCTGACATAAAATGTCACTGCTGGCTTTAAGGATGCATTTTCTGAGCCGCCTCCGGATGTTCAGTTGCATTTTTATGTTGCTTTGCTCGCTTTTTTCCGTCTTTCTCCCCCCTTTTTGAAAGCTCTACGGGTTTAGAAAATGCTTTAAAGAATTGCAGCTGCACCTGCTTCTCTATTTTAGCACTGAGGCAGGGAAAAGTGCATGGAAAAACACTGGGAAACAATTCCCCAGGGAACAGGAGCAGCACAGGGGCTGTTGGTAGCAGCCAGGGCAGGAGCCAGCTCACCAGCTGTCCTGTGGAGATGGGAAAACACATGGAAGTGCTAAAGGGGAGGATGGGGGACAAAATATTATCCCTCTGTGTTTTCCCTGGGAGCTGGTGTCCCACTGTGTGCTGCTCATTCCCGTGGATCTTGGTCTCATCCTACTCCTGGCAACACGGTGAGAGCGTTGGTGGCATTAATGGTGCTGCAGCTGCTGAGATGAGCTTGGTAACCTGGGAGAATTTGGCAATATTGGGAGAAAAGAATGAAGGAATCTTTGTGAAATTAAACACAGATGCACAGAGGAGCACAGGAGCAGCCACTGACCGATGTGCTGGGACTTTGGGAATGTGTAAGACAAGGAAAAGTGCTGATTTTACAGTCACAAGTGTTGCCAGGACTGGGGCGGTGCATTTACATTGGAAAACAGCCTGGGCATGTTGGGAAGTGCTTGCTCATGGAGCAGTTTGATGTAGGAGAACAGAGATCTGGAAAGAAAAGAAGGAAATGTGGGGATATTTCAGGTGTGAGGTGCCTGCCAGGCTGAGGTAGGGGGTGAGTTGTGTGTGTGTGTTCACAAAGGCAGCAGCAGGAAAGGAAAAGCACAATTCGCTCCTGCAGCTTCCCACAGCTTGGCAGATTTTGGGAGGGCACTCCTCAGTGTTGCACTCCATTAATGATTTCCCCCCTGAACTGGAAATTTGTATAAAGTGTGTAACTCACCCCTTTCTGACACAGAAATGTAGGGCAGACCCTAAGAATCAGGTTTATGGTGTGTAAATTGTTCCAAAGCCATCCTTCCAAAAGAGATCTACGGCATAGGCCTGAAAAGAAGGGTTTTATAATGTAAATATTGCCAGAACATAGAGATTTTACTTTATATTTCATTTGAAAGACAAAGTGTTTACATTAGCATTGGGTTTTTGGATGCTTTTTAAACAGAAAAACCCGTAACCCAAAGCTCCCAAGCTCATCCCATTTGAGCTGTTGAACAAAAGAGAGGTCACTTTTTGGGGATGCAGCCCTCAGGGCCTGGGGAGAGGGATGGGAACAGTCTGGGACACTTTGTCCCACTTCTGGGGCAAACTGGCTGCCAGGCCAGTGTGGGATGTGCCAGCACTGCCAGCCCCACGGGGACAGTCCCCGCTCCAGCCACTGGCAGGTGACACCAACCCTGTGATACTGGGACCAAAAGCAGCAATTTGGGACAGGTTTTTCTATACCACTCTTGCCAATTTTTGGCACAGTGTTTTCTCAGCATGCCCCAGGGAAGCTGGGTTTGTTGGCAGTTTGGTGAGAGCACCTGGCTCCAGGGAGGGCCCTGTAGTGTTCGGGGCATTCAAGCTCTGCAGGCTTCACCTTGGTTTTTAGGCAGGAAAATCTGTGTCTTTTCAGAGAATTCATCTGTTTGGGGCTGTCTGCCCACTCTTAGAGAGCAGCTGAGGCAGCAGAGAGGTGAAATGGCAGTGATCTGGTTTCCTACAGATCCCAGACTGGTGTGGGTTGAGAGGGACCTTAAAAATCATCCAGTGCCACCCCAGCCATGGCAGGGACACCTCCCACTGCCCCAGGCTGCTCCCAGCCCCAATGTCCAGCCTGGCCTTGGGCACTGCCAGGGATCCAGGGGCAGCCACAGCTGCTCTGGGCACCCTGTGCCAGGGCCTGCCCACCCTCCCAGGGAACAATTCCTGCCCAAGATCCCAGCCAGCCCTGCCCTCTGGCACTGGGAAGCCATTCCCTGGGTCCTGTCCCTCCAGGCCTTGTCCCCAGTCCCTCTCCAGCTCTCCTGGAGCCCCTTCAGGCCCTGCCAGGGGCTCTGAGCTCTCCCTGGAGCCTTCTCCTCTCCAGGTGAGCACCCCCAGCTCTCCCAGCCTGGCTCCAGCCCTGGGGCATTGCCAGGGGAACCACCACAGCTCTGTTTCCCAGCACAGGGCTTTTTCCAAGTCAGCCTGAGGCTGGAGAGGGGGCTCAGCCCTCTGGCACTGCCCAGCCCTGGCACCCCAGAGCTCAGCAGCTCTGGGATCCATCCAAGTAAACAGAAGGATAAATGAAGGAGGCATTAAATAATTAATGTGTGGATGCATGCACAGAAAGGCTTTAGCTCCGTTATTTCCATGGATCTTCCCCTTTAGATTTTGTCCTCAGCAACCTCTCCCAAAGGAATTTTCCCCTGGGAATTCAGCAGCCCACACCTGCAGGGCCGAGGTCCCACTGACAGAGCAGGAGGTTTTTCCCCATGGACACCTCCAGATTTGGGAGTTTACGTGGTAGGAGCAGGAAGTCAATTTTTTGCAACCTTTCTGCTGTTTGTTGCAAACAGTCACAATTCTCAGCCAGCCTCTGGTGCTCCTCACAGGAGACCTTTCAGAGCAGTTTTCCACTTTAACAATATTTCTTAATAACTATGAAATCTCTTAATAGTATGAAAAACCACCAAATAATGAGTTTTTAATTTGGTATCTGCATTTGTTCATAAATATCACTGCCCTGTTTAAGGCTTCTTCTTATTTTTTGTTGTCATTCAGTATTTCAGTTGAATTAATTTGTCTCCCCTCTGCCTTTTCAGGTTTTATCTATTATTCTTTCAAATGTAGGTGGGAAGCTCTGGAAGTTTCTGTTGGAATGCCATCCCTTTTTAGCCAGGCAGAGAAGGGATGGGAAGGGAAGGCTCGAGCCCCCCCTGCCACCCTTCCCGTGCTGCTCTCTGAGATTCCTCCAGCAGGAGCATCCCACAAAGAGTCACCACCTCCCTTTCTCCCAGCAGAAGCATTTTTAAATGGCTGGAGTGCACTGAAAAGGTGACAGATTTTTAAATTACCTAAGAGAGAGTCAAATTTTTTTCCCCACCCTTTTATTGTTTTTATGTGAAAATATCTTGGCCAAAACCTTTAATTTTGAAGCTTGTAATGACCAAAATGTGAAACATCATCCTGTTGTACTTTCCTGGTTAGAAATCATTGCCTCAAAGGTTTTGTTTCAGAGCCAGAATTCTTCTGTTCCTCTTTTTCTCACAATTTCCCAAGGAAATTAATCTGTGTAGAGCTGGGGAGGTTTTATGATAATCAGGATTATTCCAGTCAGGGCTTGAATTCTTCTTTCACTGCAAGGCAAGGAAAAGATTTGGAGGAATAGGCCCTGCTCCTGCCTGGCTTCCCTCGTCCCTTCAGGAGGGAGGATGCTGCTGGCAGTGGTTCTTGGAACCACAAATTGATGGTGGTGATGCTCTTCAAAGGTTTGTGGACAAGCAGGATGTGGTGGTGGAACTCAGCAGGTGCTGCTGAGGTGTTTGGGATCTCTCATTCCTGCCTTAGAAATCCCTGGTTTCCTGGGACAGCGGGAATTGCTGTGGATGTGCTGTCCTGCTCTTGGGTTCCTCATCCATGCAGGAAGGGGGTTTTCACTCCCAAACATTTTAATGATGAAATCCCCTGGATGCTTGGATGACATAAAACAAACCATGTGTTGTGGTCTGAGCCAGGAATTGAGTGGGGATGTGCTGGGAGGCTCCCAAGGCTGGTGGGAGGAGGGCCCAGGATGTGGGACAACCCCACTGTGACACCCCAGCAGTGAATCAGATATCCCCAGGTATCGCCCCAGACCGTTTTATGAACTCCCTCATGTATAAAATGTTTATAAATATTTGTGGACGAAGATACACAGGTCTATTTTTAAGATTTAAGTTAAATAAGTTAATGAATGGCTGGCCTTTTCTGCCTAAACGTGCAATGAGATATAATATACCTTTAGTCTACGATGGCCTAGGTACTGCTTAGTCTGTGATGAAAACTTTGCTGCTTTCCTACTGTTCTCAGAGAAAAAAAGAACTATAAAAGACATACAGGTTTGTTGCACAGGGACTACTGCAGCGAAGCTTTGTATTTGACCACTGGTAATATGAATGTGTTGTATTGACTTGTTGAAGATAATCATGAAACAACATATTTTAAATGTTACTTGCCTTATAGATTAGAGTACGACTATGTGGATATCATTTTTGTAAATACTGTTTTTTATAAATGTCTCTCCTCCATCCTCCCTGTCACCCATTTCACCAACTCTCAAATATGCAATTATTTACCACGCAGAGCATTGTGACAAAGAAATCCCCATGTCAGAACAAAGTTTATTCATTCTACACATAAGAACCACACAAAATACCCAATTGAGTTGCAGTTTAAATGTGATAATTATTATTTTTTTTCCTTGAAAATAAACAAAAAAATGTAAAACATTTCTTTTTCTGAGTGGGTTTTGCTTCCACATGCAGGGGCACCTAGAGGAGCCAGCAGAGGCATTGAAGGCTGGCCCAGAAAAGGGTCCCTTGCCCCAAAAAAGAGTCCCTGTCCCAAAAACCATCTTTGTTGCTGGAGTTATGTGCAGGGTCCCAGCATGGGGACAGGTCAAAACTGGCATGTGGGGACACATGAGGATCCACAGGGACTATGGGGATGGATAGAGCTTGGGAATGCATGGGGTTTGGGGACATGAGGGTCCCATGGAGGCCATGGGGACACATCAGGGCTGTAGGGGCGCGCGGGGTCTATGTGGATCCACAGGGATCGTGGCAATCTGTGTGGGCTATAGGGACATTTGGGGGGACATTTGGGGGGACTGTGGGAACCTGTGGGGCCATGGGGACCTGCAGAGGTCACAGCAACCCTCAGGAGCCACGAGAACATAAAGGAGCTGTGGGGACATGTGGGGACATGGGGTCATATGGGATCTTTAGGTGTATGTGGGGACACGTGGGAGCTCTGGGGACCTGTGGGAACTGTAGGGACACAGAGGCACCTGTGGAAACTGTAGGGATACGTGGGAGCCATGGGAACCTGTGGAGACTGTAAAGGAAGACGGGCACCTGTGGGAAACATGGGGACGTGTGGGAGCCATGGGAACCGGGAGGGACACCCAGGGAGCTGTGGAAGCCATGGGGACACCCAGGGAGCTGTGGAAGCCGTGGGGACACCCAGGGAGCTGTGGAAGCCATGGGGACACCCAGGGAGCTGTGGAAGCTGTGGGGACACCCAGGGAGCTGTGGAAGCCATGGGGACACCCAGGGAGCTGTAGAAGCCATGGGGACACCCAGGGAGCTGTGGAAGCCGTGGGGACACCCAGGGAGCTGTGGAAGCCATGGGGACACCCAGGGAGCTGTGGAAGCCGTGGGGACACCCAGGGAGCTGTGGAAGCCGTGGGGACACCCAGGGAGCTGTGGAAGCCGTGGGGACACCCAGGGAGCTCTGGAAGCCGTGGGGACCCGTGGTAGCCATGGGGACCTGTGAGGGCTGTGGGGACACACGAGGCCGGGTGGCAGCCGCAGGAAGCCGTGAGGATGGGAATGCCGGGCGCCGGGAATGCGGCGGGATGGAGGCGGGGAACGGGGATGCGGCGGGCGGGCCCCGCTGCCGGCGCCGCCGCCTTTCCGCCTCCTCTCCGCAGCTGAGGGCGATGGAGGGCCCTGAAAGCCCCGCCGAGCCCGGCTCGGGTGGGTCTCGATTGCCTCTCCAAAACCCCTTCAGCGCGGCGGTTCTTCCCTCATAAACCCGAGCTTTGCCTCGCAGGGCCTGCCAGGCGCTTCCCGGTGGCGGCGGTGGATGCGATCCTGCGGGATGTGGTGGGGAGCGCCCTGAGGGAGCAGCGCTACGAGCCCGGGCCGTGCAGGGAGGCAGCCAGGGACATCGCTGAGGTGGGACATCGCTGAGGTGGGACATCGCTGAGGTGGGACGTTTGTCCTTGTGCTTCCTCGGGGTGTCACCTCGAGGGGTGCCTTGGCGGCTCCCCAAAATACCGGTAAAGTGTACAATAAAGGCTGGAGGCGGCTGTCGAGATGCTCCCAAGGGTTGCTCAGAGGGCGGTACAGACGAGTTAATGAATAGATTTACAGACTGGTTTGGGTTGAGAGGAGCCTTAAAGCCCATCCAGCCTCATCCTTGCCATGGCAGGGACACCTCCCACTGCCCCAGGCTGCTCCCAGCCCCAATGTCCAGCCTGGCCTTGGGCACTGCCAGGGATCCAGGGGCAGCCACAGCTGCTCTGGGCACCCTGTGCCAGGGCCTGCCCACCCTGCCAGGGAACAATTCCTGCCCAATATCCCAATATCCCATCCAGCCCTGCCCTCCTGTCAGTTTAATACCATTCCCCCTTGCCCTGCTGTAAGTCTGTCCCCATCTTTGAACACATGTGGATTAACCTTGTTTTTCTCTGCAGGTTGTTAAGGCGCGGGTGAAAGACCTGGGGGTGCCCAGGTACAAGATCGTGGTGGTGACACACATTGGGCAGCTGGGTGAGCAGAGCCTGCAGATCGGGAGCAGGTGCCTCTGGGATCCTGAGACTGACACGTTTTCCTCATATGTATTCAAGAACACCTCGCTATTTGCTGTGGCAAATGTCTATGGGGTGTATTTTGAATAGGGAAATAGTCGAGTTTAACAGCGGGGAGAAATGAATATTCAGCCTAACTCTTCCTGTCTCTGTTGTTAAAAGCATCTGTGAAGGACCAAAGTACTCTCACCTGCTTTGAAATGAGAGCCTTTGGGTGAATGTAATAAGGGTCTTTCCCAGAATTTTCTCTGGGAAGTGGATGTCTGTGATATGTTGTTTTGCACCTGATTGCTGCTTTCAGAACTCTTCCTGTAGGAGAAATACTTTCAGAATATTCCCTGTAAGTAATGTTTTCACTATTCTCTAGGAAACATGACTGGAAGTATCTGGATTAGGAAATAAACCATGGGTTTTGCCTGCCTGGTTTTGGGGCTGATGGTCCTAAGTCTCTCCTGGTGCAGCCATTCCCCACTGAGGTAGGGTCTCCTGACCTTGCTCTGATTCTGAAACCAGACTTTTTGCTACCCATATTTCCCAGCTGAGACCTGCTGTTAGATTTTCCTGAGTGAGAGAACAAACCTATCATAAATTGCTTATTTTATTACATTTTAGGTGCCAGGCTGAAACCAGACCAGTAGTTAGTTGGGAAGAAATACTTGTACTCATGACTTTAAGTTTAACCCACTGTAAACACTGTGAAATGCAGACAACCTGAAGTCACTTGCAGGTGTGCCCTGTGACATTTAACACCCAAAAAGGGTAAAGCTACAATTAAAGAACACAACTGAACCAACTGAGGTTTACATCATGATTATTTTAATCCCTGGGAGTTGTGACACCGAGCTGTTGCATTTCAGCACAGGGAGCTGATCTCTCTCCTGCTGCAGCCCACGTTGCAGCAGGATGTGGTGAGCAGCTCGACTGCCTCACGCTTGTTTAGCACAGAAACTTTGCTGGTGTTTTGCAAGTCTTGCTCAAGTTTGACCTCCTGGGGTTCTTGGCTGTGGATGCCCAGCCTCTGCTCTGGGTGTGACAAGAAGTCGGTGTCACCCTCGTCTTCTTGTGGGAAATGCTGGGGGGTTTCACTCTCTGTCGCAGGAAAAGGAGAAGCTGAAAGTTAGAAGTCACTGAAAGATGAGTAATTTATGCTTTTTATCTTTACTAGAAAGACTGACCAAGCTACAGCCAGGGAGCTGAGTGTTACTCTCTGATCCGAGCACCACGTCACTGACTCCTCACTGAGAGCAGATGTGTGAGGAGCAGTCTGTGATCAGTGTGGTAAAACCCAGTGATTTAGGGATTTCTAGTGAAGGGAGTCCTGTGTTGCCTTGAGTCTTACACTGATACATTTCCTTCTCCAGGAAAAGCTGTGATTTGCTGTGTCAGAGGCTGGACCTGTGGGTTTCCTGACATGCAGGAAATGCATTAGGGTACCATCCAACCCAGGATTTCAAAGTCCTGGGTGTTTCTACAGGAATTACAATTCAGCTGCAGTTGGAAGACCTCAGTACAGCTGGGCCTTCTGGAGTCTGTAAAGGTGTAGTAGTTCTCACTTTTTAGAAGCAAGGTTCTTCAAAAACTTTATGGAGGGGGTTGCTCGTGTTACCAATTTTGTCTTTGTTTAAAGCTGCTGCTCCAAGAGAATATTCCAAAAATGTAGATGTAGGAAGTGCAGAAAGCCTCTGTTGCTGTCATTTGCCTCAGTTACTTTCTTGTTCTCTGTTAATTTTAATCTGTCAGAATACAAATTTCTAGCAGTGCATATAATGGTTGAATTTTCTGGCTATCAAATCAAAATTTTCTGAGTATCCAAAAATGTGCTAATAAGTATAAATTTACACAAAAACATGTGAAGGTACTTAAATTGCAGAGTGGATATTCAACATATTTTAGCAATAATGTTTTGAAGCTTCAACACAGTTTCTGGTTACTAGTGGGGAAAGTGAAGACCACAGTAAGACACTTGCATTGACTTCAGCAAAACTTGTCACTGTCTCTTGAAATATGATGGCAGAGATATTCAGTGCTAGCCTTGGCTTAATTCATGCTGCTCAGGTGAGCTTGGAAAACCTTGGTCTAAATGATTTTTCTTTAGCTTAACAGCCCAGGAAGCTGAGCCAGCCCAGCTGCACAGGAGGAGCCCGAGGAGTTGCAGCTTTCTCTGGCTGCCTCCCAGCACAGCCCGTGCTGCGGCGCCTGGAGCTGCAGGGATGGAGGGGAGCAGGGGCTGTGCTGCTTCCCAGTGCCCTGGGACCCCCTTGGGTGCCAGTGCAGGGGGCAGGGGTGAGCCTGGGCTGCTTTAATTGGTACTCACCCCACGGCTCGTGGTGGTCAGTGAGGTGCCTCTTCCAGCGCGAGCCGCCGCAGGTGAAGACCACGGCTCTGATGAAGTCTCTCCCGCAGAGCCTCACTGTGTTCCCTTCCCCTTTTCCTTCCCGTGCCAGGAGCAGGAGAACGAGGCAAGCCAGTGCCAGCACTGTGCCCCTCATGCTGCCAACGTGGTGCTTCCCAGCTGGGTGTGGGCAGGGCAGAAGGGAGTGAATGGGGAATTCTGCTGGAACCTTCCCATTTATACTGACGGTCCGTCCACTCCGCTGAGTAACAGCTCGCTCTGAGGGTGACTTAATGTTTGCTAAAAACAAATAAACTGCTTGTTTCTGGTCATGTTTGAAGTGCTTTGGGATCTCAGTTGGGTATTAAAGATTTCTTAGGTCTATGTAGCTGCTTTTCTGGGAACACCTGAGGTGTAGCATGTTTATGGGGTATGGCTTAGGTGGATGCACTTAATGTGTGTTCTGCCAGCACAGAAGGGTGTTTATGATGTGATTTGTGCTTAATGGGTTTGGTGTCTGTGTGCCCCACACTGGTGTGTTGCACGGCCTGATGCCCAGTCCTGCCTGGGGTCTTTGTGTTGGTGATCCCAAAGAAAAAGGGAGTTAACTCCTTCCTGTGATGTGTGCACCTCTTCATTCCCCCACCTTGTTTGCTGGTGACTGTGGATGCTTGTGGGGAAAACCCTGCCAGTGCCTGGCACTGCTGAGAAAATCCACCCCAGAGCAGGGGTTTGTGGTATATTGGTATCCCAGCCAGGATTGCCAGTGTGCCAAGGGATAGGACATGATCCTGCAGCACAAGGAGCTGGGGCACTGCACTGGCAGCAGAGGTTGGTTCTGAGTTACTGGTTCCTAATGTTGTTGGCTTCAGTGTCTTTGTGTTTCCATAAAAATGCTTGCAATACAATGCCTTTAGGAGGAAATTTCTCAGTTATATGGTCAGAAATTCCGTGTTTAAGGACAAAATACACGAGGATCTTTGGAGATCTTGAGCCCTTCCTAGCACCACGAGGGTTTTGCAGCACCATAATGTTACAGTTCATTAACTTTTCACTGTGTGCATGGTGGGTTATGATGTGTTACAGCTTGTTTTTTAGCAGTAAGCAAACAGTCGTGGGCATGGATGGAAAACACAGGGTGTATTTTGGTCAGATTTATAATAATGATTAACAAATGATTCACCTTAACGAGTGTCTTTCTCTGAAACACACCAAGATGAATTTTATGTCGGGAGCAATTTGCATGTCCCCCGTCAGATGTGCAGCACACAGGAGGAAGTGGATGTTAATGCATCACAAATGATCCTTAATTCAGTGATGTGTTTGAGTGTTGGGTGTTTATTGTCAGGATAATGAGAGAGGCTGGATGTTCTGCATCTATAAAATACACGTTTCCATACGTAATGCACTCAGCAGCAGGGCTACAACTTGTGCTTAATCACTCCTCTGGAGATGCTCCCCATTTCCTGTGGGCAGGAAGTTCCTGAAAATTCTCCAGCTGGGTGGGTTTTTTTCTGTTTCTTCTGCTCTGTCCCCCCAAAAAAGCCAAAAAAAAGCCAGCCTAGGCAGCCAAACACTGCCTGCTTCCAACCCAGGGAGAAAAGATCTTGGGGGAAAACCAAAAAGGGATAAAGGCCCAAGGACAAAAGACAACAGAGACCTTTCCATGATCAGAATTGCAGAGAAGACCATCCATGTGTGAGCACTGACAGTGCAATGAGGGGACTCCCAGGAGGAAATTTAGGGCATTTGAAAGAAGTTTCTAAGCAGTGTGGCTTCAAAGAGAAATTTTAATGATTCCAAAAGGATAACCAGTTTGTGTTCATACCACAGCAAGTCTTTCCTGCTGTTTCCCAAAGGAGAAGGGATATCAGCCACTGTTACACAGCTCCAGCAGGAGCAACGATGTCACGCCAGGAACCAACCTGGAAAACAAGAGGAAAAAGAGCTGGTTCTTCCTCAGAATTCTGTTCATGCTGTGCTTCCCTCTCCTGGAAACCACCACTTTTTGGCAGGCCAGGTTGGGTTGCATTTGTGCTGTCACATTTGGCAGCATGCAAACATGTATCTTGTTCATAAAGGAAATTACTTTGCAGTGCTGTGGCGCCAGAGGGGCTGCCTCAGTGTTGGAATTGGGGGTGTTTCCTGGGATTGCCCTGCTGGGGAAGGAGCCCAGGGCTGCCCTGGCCCTCGGCACGGCCGTACCTTGGTGCTGGGAGCAGCCAGGCTGTGCAGCTGCCACACTGCCACCTGGCCACCGCTGTCCCCCAGCAGCAGGCACTCGGCGTTCTCGGCAAAGAGGAGGGAGCTGAGGTTCCCTTCGGGGCTGGCAGCACAGGAGAGCACGGGCTTGAAGCTGCAACCCAAGAATTAACAGGTACCACGCATTTACCAGCTGAAAAGCTGCACATCTCACTTTCTGTCTTCTAGATTATCTCAAAAAATTGGGAAGGGAGGCAGTGTTTGGGTTTGGGTTCTGCCAGAACAAACATCCCAGCTGCTGTTAACTAAGATGTACTGCTTGCTTAAAATCTGTCCTAACCTGGAAGAGCGGTGGTTAATATTTTCATTATATGAATAATTTGCATTTTGTGGCAGGGCTCTGGATACACCAGGGCTTTACACTGTCAGTAACACAAAATCCAGACCACCTGGGCAAGCCCACAGGTAACTGAATCATCTCAACTTCAGACCATCCAATCTTTATAAAAGCAACTCAGTTTTGTTATTTTTCCTTCTAGCTTTGCCATGATTTCTGCAGGAAAAGGGCAGTTTTACACTTTATCAGCTCCATGAAGCATCCAGCTCCTTCTCACCCCAAATCTCTGGTAGCTACCATCTCCTTTTACACAATGAGTATTTCAAACTGCAGTAGTTTGAGCAAGCAAAGTGTGGAGCTGTAATGATCTGATAAAAACACTGATGAGGTAACAATGTGTGCCAATCAAATTTCAGAATCTGCTTTGAGAAAAGTCATTACTCACATGCTGACACTCAGATCCCAAATCTCCACCGTCCTTTCATTCACTGCTGCGAAGATGAGGGCTGATTTTGGAGCCCACTTGATGTCATGAACAAAAGCTGGGACAGAAGTGAAAGTTAAAAGGGGGGTGTGGGACTCGCGGTGCCATAAAAGGATGCTCCAGTCTGCAGAGCAGCTGAGGAACATGTCCGTGCTGGAGGGATTCCAGGCGACTTTGTACACGGGCCCCTGTTGGGAGAGAAACCAAACAGAACCTGGTGTTGCTGTAGAGCTGCAGAATCTATTCTAGAGCTACCCAGAGGTAAGATTATTTAACTGTACAGGCCAATCAGATTTCTGATTGCTCTCTTAAAACCAGAACTAAAGCTTTAAACCAGTTTATAGTACCAGTTTTAGTGAAAAAGTCATTTCAGTGTAGAAAGTAATCCTGTAAGACTGTGATACTTCATGCCATGGGAATTCATTCCTAATATAATAGAAGTTTAGGTTTCTGTTATTATTATACTATTATTCTGTTATCTGCACATACTATATTTACTAAATATAAGCAAAGAAACTGTTTACATTTTTGAACAGTTCCTGCTGTCCTTGTTTACAGTGTATCACTCACCTTATGGCCCCTGTATGTCCCCAGAACCTGCTCCTTGCCTGAGCAAGAGCACAGGTGGATGTGGCCCTCTTCTGTTCCAGCAAGAAAAATATCAGTGTCCTGAAAGAAAGGGGAAAGTAGCCTAGGGTGGATGAATTTATCACTCAGGGCTGGATGAGTTCAGAGCCAGTGCTCTGCAGAGCCAAGCAGGAGCTCCTGTGTGTGGAGGGTAAAGGGGGGCCACAACGTTGCACATTTGCTGGGTGTGTTCTCTGTCAAGGCACAATTTATGCTGGAGCTTTTGACTCCTGAAAATCTTGGATTTTCAGCAATCCACGTGGAAAATGCATTAATTCTTTGAGTGCTCTGTGAAGGAACTACTGAGCTGGATGAAGAGAAGCACAGCTTCTGGATATGGGAGGTGTTGAACAAATCCTCCCAGCCTTGGCCCACACACAGAGGGAAAGTGCCCCAGGGCCTGTCCAAGGAAATGTAACATGGCAGGGAGGACAGGGCTTGTTTCACCGTTTCACCCATTTGGGGTAAATCTTAGTAGCCAGGAAGCAATTTATTTCAAAATTAATATGCTTTAAATACTGCTGCCAAGTCCCTGGCTCCTTCCCATTAAAGCAGCTCCTCTGCTGCAGAGTTTTCCTGGGTAATGCTTTTCAGCCAGGATGGGCTCTCTGAGCCTACCTCTGGATGGAAGTCGAAGCACATTCCAGCTGCCTGTTGAGATATGGGAGCTTCACTTCTCCTTTCTCCCTCACCTGGTAATGTTTTCTTCCTACTTTGTGTTCGTTTGATTGTCATCACATCTGTGCAAAGAGCAGGAGCTGGTGTCAAACAGGTGTGAGGAACTCGTGCTGCTTTGCAGTGCCCAGCAGCTCTTGAATGTTTTGTGGGATTGCTGGTGTGAAGAATGTCAGCTGAAATCAAAGAGAGCAGTTTGAGGTGCTCACCAAAGCAGTCCAGCCTTTGCTGTATGAACCACTGGGTCATTCTCCCATCTCCTGAGATGCACATCAGTCTCTCTTCTTTGTCACCTCCTGTTTCACCTCTGTCCTGTTCCACCCACCTCAGCTGCCACACTGCACCTGTGTGCTTATTTAGGGATGCACTGGAACAAAAAAAATGCATGTGGTAAATCATGTCTGAGCAAAGACAAGGCAATATATTTCAAAAATAATTAAGCTTCCACTTTGTAATGAGTGTTAAGTCTTATGACAGAAGCGTTTAGCTTTTCTTTTAAAAAATGGTCTGATCATTGGTTGTTTTCTCCATGGAAATGTCTCCTTTATTAAACATGTTTGATAATCAGTTTCAGGGCACTGTTTATGTGCTGCCACCTTTCAGTAACACCTGCACCATGAAATCAGTCTGCACCTTGCACGTGAGTGCCCCAGACCTGGGGAGCTGCCCTTGGGGCAAGAGTTTCCCTCATCACTCTCCCATCCCCTCTCTCATTTGCTTCTCAATTCCTGCTCACCCCTCACTTATTCTGATGTTCTCTCCATTTTTGGCAAGAGGCATCAGAGAGAAAGCACCAAAAGCCAGCACTGCTCTCCCATAAGGAATTGTTATCCAGGGTTGGATTGTCCTGGTTAGGACACGGAGTATAAATGATACGTGGGGTAACTTGCTGCAATTCCTTAAAAAATGAGGGAATGGGACTCCTTTGGTGCCCCTGTCCAAGGTTTGCTTGCTCAGGGGTGCCCCAGGTGGGAGGAGATGGGAGCTCCCAGGCTGACCTGCTGTCCAGCAGCGCGGTGTCCTGCCGGCTCCGGACATCGTAGATGGCCACGTGTCCGTTGGCCATCCCAACTGCCAAGAGATTTGGGCTTGCCAGGGAGAAATCCACAGCAGTAACACCGTGCTCACAGTGGAAAATGCGTTCTGGCCACTGCCCAGGAGAGAAATACAACAATGCTGTGAGTTGGGTTATTATTTACCTCTCTTTTCTTAACACTGGGCACTAAATTTCTGCTGGAAAACCCAAGTGGTGGTGGCCACAGGGACCCAAAATTGTTCTCTATTCTGACTGGCTCCATGTATTTCTTGCTGCAACTGATAAAATTAGGGAAAAGATAAAGAAAGATTGCATAGAAATATGGTACTGGAAAGTAGGTGAGGCTACTACTCCAAACTAAATACCTAAAAATGTCTATGGTGACAGCAGGGAATCATGAGAGTATTTGATGTGGTAAAGATGAATCAAAAATTTGACTCTGCCTGGTTTAAATTAGTCTAATAACAGTTTTGGCCATGAGAAGTTTGTTGAAGAAATCAAACTGAAGTTTTGTCATTTATGGCAATCAGAGTTTTTTTTTACTGGGACACTTTGTAATTAAGATTTCCAAATATTTTTTTAATGGCCAGTTTTAAAAGGATCCCTTTTCAGATGGATCTGCAGAGGTGTAAATGTTACATCTATAAATTTTCCTCTCTTTTTGACGGTGTTGTGAGAAGTTAGAGTAGATAATTGCAGTTAAAAGGAAAACAAAGCAGAAATTGTGCAGAGAAAAGCACATTGCAGAAAAAGCAAACAAAGAGGCTCGTTACCATGGGGTTCTTCAGTGACCAACAGCAAGCCAGGCCTTCCTTGTGATCCTGAGAAGCAAATTCTCTGTAACCAACTGCTAAGAGATCCTGCAAGCACAGAGAACAGGAAAATAGCTCAGCTCATCTCAAAGCTCAGCAGGATATTTCCACAGGCACCTTTGTGTCAGCAGGGGCTGGAGTAACAAAGCTCCTGTCCTGTGCAGGGAGAACCACACAGGATATGAAGGAAAAGGATAGGCATTGTTCTAGAATCCTATTTTAATGTGCATTATTTAATGGAGTACGTAAGAATACTGCTGGTTTGCTCTCTCAAGGTTGGCTGTAAAAGGAGCTTCAGGGAGCACCTCAAACTCCTGGCTTTTAGCTTTCCACAGTCCAGTGAATTCCCCTCATTCCTTTCCACAGGCAGAAGTAAAAACCAGCAGCAAGTCTTTAGCCTTCAGCTCCATTAATTTTTCTTTCCCTGCACTCAACAAGTAGTTTGTGAGACTCACACTTTAAAAGTAGCTGTTTGCTTGCCCTGTATTCTAAAACTCAAGTCTCTAAATGTGTCCAGCTTTTTAATATGTAGAGATCTGGTGTACTGAAAGTATGAAATGGTCTTTATTTTTTGTTTTTCCCTCCCTGGGTTTCTGTTTCTCATCCTCAGCTGCCTTTTACCTTTCTTCCATTCATTATTTTTGTTTGGCCATAAGTTCTGTTGGGAGAACTGAGCTTTACATGACCCCATTACAGAAGTTTTGGCTTCTGTGCTGTTATTGAGCATCTTACCCTTCAGTTTTGAGGAACTCTGCTTTTTGGGAGGTTACTGTTAGAGACAAAGACATGATATCTAAACCATCAGAAATAAACTCCATCAATGATAATAAAGGTTAGCTGCAGGGGTTAAATTTCAGTTCTAGAACAGACTAAGTCTATTAACATTGCTGTTCAGGGCAAACTGGAGCAATCAATGAAATTCTGGGCCAATTAAAGCTGTGGTGATCCATGTGCAGGGAAAGCCCAGTGCAACCTGTAGATTAAGGCAGCAAGAGTGAGGGGCTGGACACATCCCTCTGAGATCCCTCCCAGCAGAGCACACCTCAATCAGGAGTTTATTCCCACCACCAACTGCTTGTCCCAGTTTGTGACCAGCTCAGGAATGATTTTTTAGACTCACAGGGTTCACTTTGTTCCAAGCCATGCTGCTCACGCTGTGGCCACTGGTTAAATCACACCTGTATGACCACAGCTGCTCCAGGCTGGGAGCTGCAGCTTCTGCTGGGCTCTCATTTACATCTGACAAAACTGATGATTTAAAGGATATTTCCTCTTGCTTTTTCTCATCCTTCTTTTCCTCCTCTTCCTCTTCACCTTCTTCCCTGTCAGTGTCTGAGGTAACATCAGATTCTAAAATGCATAGATGTGGTAGAGTCTGAGTAGAAACATTTCACTTATCTCACTACAGACATTCACACCAGAAGAAAAATTTGCCCTTTCAGCAAATATTTTGCAGGGGGTAATAAAAGAAATGAATATTTGAGGAATTAAGACATCTTAACTTCTAAAACTGTGACTAAGAGTGGCTGGGGACAGAGCAGACAGCTGGATTTGGCTGCAGGTGTTTAACAAGTGGGTTCAGCTACCCAGCAAAAAGTGAGGCATTTCTGTGGAAAGTGGGGGATTTGGGGCTGGAAAGAGGGCACTGAGCAAGGAACAAACCTGTAAGGACAGGAATCTGCCGATAAACTGCAAGTTTGGGCTGAAAAATATTCTCCATGAGAATCCTCTCCATGACAACTAAATCCTGCTTCAGGTTTTCTGATGTTAAGATGGCTTCTGAATGGCATTCCCTCTCCTCGTGGCTCCTGGCAGGAACAGCACTTTCTGGAATGATTATGGAAGAAGATGAATTACAGAATCATGGGATATCCCAAGGTGGAATGGATCCATAAGGATCATAGGGTCCAACAGGCCCATGCTGCCTGATAAGAGATAAATGGGATATAAATGCTTTGAACATGGTAAAACTTCACACAGAAAAATCAAGGGGTAAGAATTCTCCACCTGCAAAAAGCAGAGAATTCAAAAAAAATACTTTCACTATGAATTTTTTCTTGCTTTAATTTTGTTTTCTTTTATTGCTCAGGTACTTCTGGAATTTTTCACAAATGGTGTTCTGCTTCTACTTATTTAAGTGAGTACCAGCAAACTTTACTCCTGAGTATTTATCTTAAGATAATTTCTGATGGCAGTGTACAGAGAAGTGCAACCCTGTCCAAGGTTCTTCAGCAAAGTCTCTTGCAGGTTCCAGGCAGGCCATATGTGATTTTCTGTAAGTTTTCCCCACAAATTACAGGGATGTGCCTGGTTTAGGAGGATGAAAACAGAGGAGAAATGTAAAATGTTACCTCTGGCAGAAGGGACAGCCAAAGCCTGACTGTGCTCTTCAGCTGTGGGAGATTTGCTGCTCTTCTCTTCTGTGTCTCTGGGTTCTTCTGTCTCTGTAGGTTCTGGGGCATCCACTGAATTGTCAAAGTCCCAGGAGGTCACCATCGTCCCTGGGGATGAATTTCCCTGTCACACAGGTCTCTTGTTTTGGTCCATTATTGCCAGGAGCTTCCTCGAGCCCAGCAGAGCTTTGCTGTGTGCTCTACACCCCAACTGCTGGGCTGGGGGCTCTGGAACCAGCTCTGGTTCCAAAAAGTGGATTGATATTTTTGATTTAATATTTGAATTTCATCTTTTAATTGCCCTGTTTGACAAATTTACAGAAAAGGTTGCCTGTGTTTAATAAGAATCATAAAAGCAGATAAAATTCTTTAAAGCTCCTCATGTTGGGTGATTGCTGCAGCTCCTTCAGGGGTTTTTTGGGGTGTGGCTCCCCTTGAGCAGGGCCAGCTCCCATCCAGCCCTAGCCCTGATGTGCTCAGAGGTTGGAATGAGCCCTGCTGATGCTCAAGGCACACAAAAAAGTGTGTACCTTTTCAAAACAGATTATTATCTACTTTTGGTGTTCATTCCCTCATTTTACATACATTAACAGACACAAAATGTTTGGAACAGCTTTTCCCATAATTTTTTTGTCCTCTTACACACAAAAATGCCCCCAGTGAGGCAAAGCTCACCCCATGCACATCTCAGAGATTCCTCTACAATGGTTTTTAGAGCAGAGAGGTTGCACATCCTGTAAATTTGCACTGAGCCTGCCAAGGTGGTCTGAGTTCCCCAAGGTTTTAAATCTCCTACCACAGGTTCTCTTCTTTGTGTTGTGGCCAACAGAAATAGAAACCTGACAAGCCAAGGGGGCACAAAGGGAACTGTTCTTTGCTATCTCAAGGGAAGGGGTGAGGATTAGCAGGCACAGCAGCTCTCTGGGAGTGCTAATAACGATTTTATTGCCATGGGTTCAGTGTTCCAGCACCAAAATCAAGATTTAGGAGGGGCAGAAACGGCCACCACAAACCACACTGTCCAGTCTGAACTTAAAGCTCTGGAAGTGGAAGTTGGGGCAATGTTTCCTGCTTAGAGATGGAAGTAAAAAATTCCTTTTCTCAGTATCCTGCCCAGGTTTACCTTTCTCTGCCATGGTGATTGTCTCACATTGCACCTCCTTGGTTTTGGCAGCTCCAGAGATGGTTTGCACCATTTTTTCTTCAAAGTACTCACTGTCAATTTTAGCATTGCAGATCTCCACATAAATCTTATTCCTCTCCCTGGAAAACAAAGGAAACTCTGGGGACTGACTACTTGGAAAAAGTTTGCCTGGAATTCTCAGTGTCTTTAACCAGGAGTTGACCAGGAGAGGCTTTTCCATGTCTTAAATTTCCTGCTTTTTGGATCACTGGATATTTTTTCAGTCTTTGTATCATTCAGCAGCTCTTCCTGATCTTTGTGATGCTGCTCTGAAACAGGAATGGTCTGTGGAGAGCAGATCCCAAAACCAGCAAAAATCCCTACTCCAGCTGCCTGTGAACTCTGGGGGAATTCAGAGTTCAGAGCTCTCAGCACTCAGGAGGGAAAGGCAGAGCACCCAGAGACAAAAAGGAAACTTCTCCTTTCTTATTTCACCATTTCCACCAAAGTTATGGGAGTTCAGGGAGCTGCCTGCTCTGTTTAACTCTTCTTAATTAATAAACAATTAGAAGCTACACACAAGAATCAATGCAGCAGTTTGACATTTCCTACTGTCTACATGAACATTTAATAATCACCCTCCTCCCTCCCTGGATTCTCCTAACCTGCCATCCTTTTTCAGTGGAGGGGAGTAAGAATTTCATCACAAACGTGGAGCTGTAAGAAATGGAGTCTCATCCCAGGGGTTTTGCTGACTTACAGAACTCTCACAGCCTCCTCTGCCTCCGTGGACACCACAGCAGTTGGCAGATCCAACAGCCAGAGCGTGTCTGTCTCTGCCAAGTAAAGATCCACCCTCTGCTCCAGCTCCGCCTCTGTCGGGGCTGCCTCCTCACCTGAAACACCAAACAACACCTTTTCTGCTCTAAATTAATAGAAGACAAATTAATTCTCTAAGTGCTGTAAGGCCCTGGGCTGGCTCAGGGTCTCATAAATCCCAGAAGAGTTTAAATTTGTAATTATTGGGTGTGTTCTTTACCAGACAATCCCAGAGTTGGGTCTTGTTGAGGTTCTGTTTCATCCAAACCAAACTTGGTTGTTGGTAAGTTTGAGATCCAAGTGCTGCTTCCCTGTGTCCTTCAGGGACAAGAAGCGAGTAGAAATTGTCACAAAAAAACTAAAAAATGTGTTTATCTTCAAGAGATATTTTGTACTTTTAAGTCATTTTTAATGTATATTCTCCTAGTTGATATCCCAGCCCCTGGGATTATCCTTTGTCTGGCAAACATGGCACAACCAGCAGTCTCTTCATCTCAGAAATCAATATTTACAATTGTTATTATAAATCATAAATAATTACAATCATTTCTTGCATTTTGATAATGTTGTGGCTCAGGATTTTTCATTTAAAACACCAATAATTATTTACCCTCTTTGCAATACTTAATTGAGTTTGTCAGGCCAAAGTCCACTGGCTTTGTTTTCTCCCCTCTGTGCTGGATTTTGTAAATCAAAGTATGTAGTGAAACATAATTTAGGAGTTTTAACTCCAAGGTTTTTGTTCAAGAGAATTTTTGCAGATGGATGCACATAATCACACAGAGGTAACTTGCTTAAATCATATTAAAACAGAGAATTCTTACTGTGTTAACAATATTTTGATAGCAAACTGATACTTTTAATATTTTAATTTGATATTTTAATTGATGTATTTTATAATTTTGCATAAAAGGTTGGCTGCACTTGATAAATATCACTAAAACAGGTAAAATACTTGAAAATAAAGCTTTTCTTGCCTGGGTACAGCAGTATTTGGGTCTGGCTGGAAGAGGGGGTGGGGTGTCACATTCTTCCCTTCATCATCAAAAACCTGAAGAAATATTTAAATAATCAGGATAATTTCCTGTGTTCCCAACCCAAGCAACAGGGAGGGCACTTGGAAGGGGTTTCATTCCTGCTTTCCTTCAGGGACCAGCTCGACTTTGCTGGGGTTCTTTGGGAAAAGCCCCATTCCTGTCATTGCCAGCCCCACTTGTCCTGCTCCTCCCTGTGGCTTTTCCAGCTCATTTATTCCATAATGACCACCAGGGGTGAATTATTGATTCTGACTACTCCAGTCCAATTAACAGTGCAGCCAAGTAAATAAGATGAACAATTACACATATTTTTTATTGACTGTGTTTAAAATATTTCAGTGCAGGGAGGTCAGTGAGGTGTTTAAATGATTCCCAGGTTTTACCTTTCAGGAACCTTTGGGGTTTTGGGCAAAGACAAGGAGATGCTACAGCAATTAAGTTTCAGATTAGAAGTGTTAATTCTTGTGAAGCTCTGGCTGTCCCTGGAGGTGTCCAGTGCCACCCTGGGGTGGTGGCAGCTGTCCCTGCCCGTGGCAATGGGATGAGCTCGGAGGTCCAACCCAACCGTGCCAGGGTTCTGTCGTTTTTCCTGCACATTCCTGGATTTTGGGCTCTCCCCCCCTTTCCCAAGGCTGCTCCTGGATCACCTCACCTGCACAGCTCCCTGGCTGCCCTCCAGGACCCCCCTGGGCACGGCTCTCCCCTCGGAAGCCTTGGAAGCTCTCCGGGAACTCGGGCCCTTGGTGCTGGTGCTGCCTCGGCGCAGGGGGCCCCTGGTGGGGAGGATGAGATAGGGAAACCTTATCAATGTGACTGCTTGGCAAAAGATTCTGAAAATAGGAAACCTGTCAGTGAAATAGAAATGAAAACTGGCTTTGAGATATGAGATACCAAGCTGTGAGTTACTGCACAGCCAAAAAACAATGGGCTGGCCAGCTGAAGGAGAATCCCTCTGCACTGAACAATGGCTTTAGCAGAGAAGAGGATGCTTCAGGAAGCAGAAAAGTCCAAGGGTCAGAGAAATGACCATGCTGGCAGGGAAGACAAAAGGAGTTTTAGAAAGTAGTTTTTAGGAGTTAAAATGTACCACAGTATGGTAATGTAGTAGTTGTGATAGGTTGGATGTAAATTCTATAAGGATTTCTGTCTTCTATTGATTGGATGTTGTACCATTGCCATATTCAGGATAAGAAGAGATAGAATATCATGGAACCAGACTTTTAGCTCTCTTAGTCTGTCTCTTAGACAGTCTCTCAGTCTCTCTCTCCATCTCTCTCTCCCTCTCTATCTCCTGCTCTCTCGCTCTCCAGGCCATGCTCTGAGCTGTGGCAGCTCCAGCAGAGCTCCTGCACCCACAACCCCTGTAAATAAACTGCACCTTCCAGGACCTGCCCTGAGCTGCAGCAATGCCCGAGCCGTGTCCCTGGCACCGTTTTATTCCCTACAGGCCCCATCCCGCTGCTGCCCTGGGCCTGCAGTCACCCCCGGGCACCCCGGCAGGGCTGGGGGGCAGGCAGGGCCCCCCTCAGGCACCCCTCAGGGGAGGCTCCTTCCTCACCCAGG
>JACBWW010000016.1:25056287-25097922 GCA_020086605.1 Lanius collurio
ATGTAATTTATAACATATTATAATTTCTTATATATTACCAATTATTTTAAGGGGTGCAAACTGTTTATAATAAAGGCTTTTTATCCTTTGTTTATTATAACTTATTATAGATTATGATTTATTATGGAATATAATTATAAGTATAATGTAACAGGAATTATAATTTCTTATATATTACAAATTATTTTAAGGGAAACAAACCATTTATAAGAAAAGACTGTAACCATTTATTATAATTTATTATATATATGTAATAATTAATTACATGTTACCAATTATTGTAAAGGATTTAGACCTTTTACAATAAGGGCTTTTGACTATTAATTTGTTATAACTTCTTATGCCTTATAATTTATTATAGAATATAATTTATTTTGTATTACAATTCATTATATATTGCCCATTAATTTAAATACGTAAACCATTTATAATAAAGGCTTTTTACCATTCATTTATTATGCCTCATTATAGAATATAATTTATCACGTATTCATTATATCTTGCCAATTATTTTAAGGGATGTAAACCATTTATAATTAGGGGTTTGGCCATTTATATAATCTATTAAATATAATTTATTATTATGCATTATTATAGAATATAATTTATTACATATTTTAATTTATTACATATCACAATATTGTATATATTGTATTTTAAGGGACGTAATCCATTTATATTAAAGGAATTTTTTCCATTCATTAATTATAATTAATGATCTATCATAATTGATTCTGAATTATAATTTATCATCTATTCCCTGGCATTTTAAAGGCTTTGAAGCCTTTTTAATGTCAATCACTGAAGTTTAGGCCCGATCCGGTCGCTCACTCACGGTGGAGGCCGCGGCCCGGCGGGGCTCGCCATGGCGTCGCACCGTTACCATGACAACGCTGCCCAAGACACGGCGCGGGGATTGGCCGCCAGCAAGGACGCCGCCGATTGGTCGCTGCGCCGTGCGCGGGCTGCGCTGTGCCGGCCGCCGCAGCCCCGGGCCGGCCCCGGCCCCGGTTCGGGTCCCGCCCCCGCCCCGTGTCACCGAACCAGCGCTGCCCGCGCTCGCCGCGACACCGCCCCGCCGGCGGCTCCGCGTTCCCGCGGGGCTGCAGCGCCTCGCTCGAGGTTTCACCCCTGAGTCAGCAAAGTCGCGCCCGCGGGTTCTTTCGGCGCCGCCCGCAGGGACCGTGTGAGGGTTGGGGATGCGGCTCCTCGGCGGCGGCGCCGGGCGTGCGTGAGCCGCGCGGCTCTGCAGGGGCACGGCCGGGCCGTTTGGCACAACACGGGGACGCGGTGTCCTCGCTGTGACAGCAGCCGCGATGCCCGACGTGCGCGCCGGGCGCTGCCCCGCGCCGGCCCGGGGACAGCGCTGAGCCGGGCAGGTGAGGCACCGGGACTGCAGGGAGGACACGGCGAATTACCGCTGGTTTTGGATCTTTTCTCTGCTTATTTGGGGTGGGTTTTAGGGTTTTATGTTTAACCTAGAGTTGTCATTGTCACCCAAGTGCCTCACGCCCAGCAGGAGCGTGGACCCGAGGATCCCCCTGCTCGCCTCACGGCCGATGAGACACCCCCCGCGCCTCAGCGGCTCCCCGCGTGAGTACGGCCGCCGGGCGGGACGGGGGAGCAGCACCGGCACCGCAAGCGAGAGCGGCGCGGGGCGATGATGTGGAGCCGGTGCCGGCGGCGGGCGGGGCCGGAGGGGACCTCGGGGACCGTGAGGGGCCGCGGCGAGCGGGAGTCTCCGCGCTGGCCGGGGCGTGGCCTGCGCAACGAGACGGTCGCGATGGGGCGTGGCCAGGGCAGTGAATGACAGCAGTGGGGCGGGGCTTGTGTGACACGTGAGGGGGCGTGGCGTGTGTCGAATGACATATAAGGGCATGAGGGGCCGCGGCGGCCGCGTCTCGGAGGGGCGGGGGCGTGGCCTCGCCTTCTGAGTGACAGGCGGTGAGGAGCGGTCAGCGCTTTGATTGACATGTAGGGAGATGGCCTTAGACCTTGATTGACAGGTTGGGGCCTGCTCCCTGAGTTACACAGGCGCTCTGCCTGTCCATTGAGTGACAGCGAGGGCGCGGCCCAGACCCCAAGTGACGTGCGATGTGCCTGAGTGACGCGAGGGGGCGTGGCCTCCACCCTGACTGACAGGTGGGACCGGCGCTATGTGACATGCGACGGGGCGTGTCCTCTCCATTGACTGACAGGCTATGTGGGCGTGGCCACCACTGACTGACAGCAGCCGCACGCACCCTGCCCGCTTCCCGCGGTGCGCGGTGACGTCGTGCGTAACGTGGCCACGCCCCTCCCGCCCCGCCGCTCCCGGTCCCGTCCCCGCCGCTCCCGCCGCTCCCACCGGGACCCGGCGGCGCTTCCCGGCGATGTGACCCTTTCCCGGGAATACCAGCGATCATGGCTGAGGTGAGAGCGGCGGGGGCTTGCCCGGGAACTTGTTGCGCGGGGCCCCAAGTTTGTTGTGGGGACCGGAGGCCCGCGGGTACCGGCGGTCCCGCCCGCTCCCTTCAGGGGCCTTCAGCCCCTGAGGGGAGCCCCGTTCGGGGACGTCCCGGGGGCTGAAAGCCCCTGAGGGGAGCGGGCGGGACCGAGCGCGGCGCCTCCCGGTTTTTTTATGGAGCGCATATGCTAAAACATCGCTTTATTTCCTTTAAATATCTTTTTGTAGTCGTTAAGACAAAGGGGAATCGCTTAAAAGGTGGCGCGGTGTCCTGGGAGGGAGAGGTTTCTCGTGGAAAACGCAGGAATTCCCAGGGTTTGCGGGGGGGACCGGGGGTGTGTTATTTGGGGATAATGGGAGTTATGTTGTGGAATAGAATGGGGGTATAATATGATAATGATAGGGGATTTTTTTTTTTTTTAAGCCTCTTTATCGCAGTGTTGGATTGGTGGGGGGGTTGCATTTGCCCATCCCAATAGGATCGGCTCTTCCCCTTTTAGGAGGGGAATTAGGACTGATGAATGGATATTCCATTAAGTTTTCCCTGAATTGTCCCCAGATCTCAATCTCGAGGCTCTTTGCTGCTCCAACAGTGTTGACAAACGTGTTGGAAATGAAAATTTGAGAAGTATGCGTTAAAGTAAAATTTGTGGGACAGGTGTTGATTCCAGGGCAAGCTGGAAGTGTCAGGATTAAAAGATTTTACAGATGAAGCTTCTCCCCTTGAAATTCCCTAAATGTACAGGGATTTTTCCTTAAATTATTTTATCTTTTCCTCCCAAACCAAAACTTTAATGGACCAGTCATCCTGTTGTTGGGACAGCATGTCCTGAGCTAATCTTAGCAGTTTTAAGAACCTATCTGTGTGGTTTTGTATCTTGAGAGGGAATCACGGGTCTGATCCCTGTGTGATTCCAAAAAATGTGGATATTAAACTTCTGCCTTCTACAAAGTTGGAGAGACAGTGAGGCCCGTGTTCTGAGCATCTGAGTATTCGGGAACTTTGGCTCGAGTTTTTGTACATTTTGTTCATTTTTTGTTAATTAACCCCAATATCCTGGGATAGATCCCAGTATTCCACGGGCTCCCGGCGCTGTGTCCTGTGGGGCTGAGCCCTGAGTAACTTCCTACTCGGTGTCACGTCCTCACATCGACGTCACAGCAGGGACAGCACCGAGGGCTGGGGGGTTGTGCTGCCCAGAGCAGGGAAATCCCACTGGGATGTGGGGCTGGGCATGTTTGGCTTTTCCCTTCATGGATGTTGTTCCAGTGGGTGAGGCCTTTGCTACCTATCAGTCTTGATATCACTCTCAGAGAGGAGCAGGGTTTTTCATCTTTGCTTTTTTGAAGGTGAGTTCCTTGTCCTGTTTTGGCGTCTCTGTTTGAGGTGAAGAGTCAGGAGGATGAGGATGAGTTTAGGAGCAGCAGCTCTTGGAGTTCATTTCCAGCCCCTGAGTTGTGCAGGCAACTGTTGCATCTGCATGGAGGGACAGTAAGAATTTAAAAAAAAATTAATACTCTGAGTGATTTACACAGGAGCAATGTCCTGGATACAGTTCCCAGCTCACTTTGTGTCCCTGCCCATGGAAAGGAGTTGGAACTGGATGGTTTTAGGGTTCCTTGCAGCCCAAACCATTCCAGGATTCTATGAATTTAGGAAATATATAGGGAACAGAGTGAGAATTCTCCTTAGCATGGCATTTCCTCATAGCTCTGGTGTCAGGCCCCTGCCTGGAGGAGCTGCAGATGATGAAAAAAATGTGGATGGGAAGGTGTAAGACTGATGTGCTTCTTGCCCTCTTTCCTGTCCTTCTCTCCCAGTGGAAAATCTTGTGCTGACCATTCTGAGGGGATGCACAGGAGCTCATCCTTCACTCGGGAATGATCCTAAAATGTTGGGTTGCAGAGATTTAGCTACAGACACAAACCTCAAAGCCCAATATAACTGAAACTTAAGTTGGACAGGAAGGCTCTTCAGAAGGCAGGGCTGAGCCTAGATAGTCAGTGAGGGAGGCCAGAAAGCGAAACTAAATTCACCAAAAGTGCTGCTTCACTTTTGCAGAAGTAATTTGAATACAGAACAGACAAAGGAAAAAAAAATATTTTGAATATATATTAAATTTGGGATTAATAACCTTCGTTAGGGTTCTTTTCACTTTTCTGTGATTCCTCATATTCCTACATGTGAGAAGTTTGTTCCAGGCATGAACTGGAAAGAAAATATCTCTAACTTAAGATCAGCTGAAGCTGTGTGAGTGTTACAATATCCTTCATTAAGCTGCTTACAGGGTGGTTTTGGTGGAGGGAATGCTGATACACACAGATTTTCTCCAAAATAAGTATTTTAATGCCTCCCGAGAAGAAAAGATTGGGGCTGAAAAGCTTGATTAACAGCTGAAAGAGAATGTTTTTTGTTAATTCAGCCTTTGTAATGGAGTGAAATGTAAGTGAGAGAATGAGATCTTCTGATCCCAAAACTGGAAGAGCTGGGGTCAGACTTTTGTGTTGAACAGAGGCAGCTCAATACCTGCTGTAATTTCCAGAAGTGCTGGATTCCTGCTGTTCCCTTTGTTCCACGAAGGGATGCACCAATCTCGTTGCTACAGGGACTTGCCAGGATACTGAACATGGAAAACTAAAGGCAAAAAGATGAGGGTTTGGGGGATTTTTTTGTTATTTTTCAGTGAATTAGGAGGAGTACCAGGGCTGCTGCGTGGGGAAAAGAGGGGTGGTCGTGTGTGGTCTGAGGTGAGGTGGGAGCATTGGGGAGAAAATATCCCTGATTTTTGGTTGGCATAGCTTGGAATTAACTGCAGGCTGGTTTAGTTATGGGTTGAGGTCCTTGAACAGGTCCTGAAAGGGGAGATCCTGCTCCTCCTGCTACTTTTGTGTAAATGCCCCTGAACTTCTGTGAGTTGCCCCATCCCTGGCTGAGAACCTAAAAGCTTCCTGCAGGAGAAGCAGTTCTGTCAGCTGAGGGAAAGTTCCCACAGCAACTGCAGCTGGAATGGGGCAGCAGGACCAGCCCTGGGGATCAGCAGAGCCCCAGGAGGCTCAGGGGGGCCGTTGTGGCTCTGCACAAGTCCCTGACAGGAGGGGGCTCAGGGGGGTCGGGCTCTGGGAACAGGAACAGGGACAGGAGGAGAGGGAACGGCCTCAGGGACAGGGCAGGGGCAGGGGGGATATTGGGGAAATTCCTTCCTGGAAAGGCTGCCCAGCCCTGGCACAGCTGCCCAGGGCAGGGGTGAGTCCCCATCCCTGGAGGGGTTTAAAGGCCATGTAGATGTGGCATTGGGGACATGGGGCAGTGGTGGCCTTGGCAGTGCTGGGAGTGGTCTTGGAGATGTTTTCCAACCTAAAGGATTCCATGATTCCCTTTCCTGTGATTGATGCTTTAACTCCTGTTTCTCCCAAACCTCCAGCAGGCAGCTGAGCAGCTCCTTGTGTTTCTCACCCATCACTGAGGTTCTTTGATTTTCTGACTTGCTGAAATAAGAACTTCAGTTTTTGCTTCTGCAGAGTGAATTTCTTGGGTTAAAAATCTGGATTGGCATTTTAGAGTGTTGGGAAAGTATGGGAAGAAGCAGGAGTTCCTCTTGGAGCAGGACCAGTTCTCTTGTGGTGACAGTGGACAATTAAATGCCTCAACCTAATTTCTTTGAGTCCACTTTAACAGTTTTGAGTTTCTGAAGGTTTAGTTGTTTTCCACCAAAAAATCAGTTTATTACCATTGTGTGCTTTAAGAAGTCAACTATAAATTCTTATTGTCTGGAAAAAATTCCCTTTTTTCTCAATGTTCTGCTTCTTTCAGCTGGAGGATTTTAAACTTTGGGAATGTCACTGAATTCTCTTCATATTTTGAAAATTACTTTCTGATTTCTATTTTGAAACAGCTTCAGGACAGAATGCTGAATAAGTACATGGTCTGATAACTGTTCTTAGTAACCTTTTTACATTCTTAGGATTTTTATTGAACTAAGGTGTAGTAGGAAGCAGTAGTAAAGTTCACACAGTCGCTGATGTGTTTGCAAATTGAGATGTTTGAATAGTCTGAGTTTTTGAGTAGCTCCTGGATACTGAACAAGGTCAAAATAGATTAAATCTGGGTTTCCTACTGATCTAAATCATGATTAAAATCAGGGATTGACATCAGTCAATCATATTTTTCCTGGTTTGATCATAGTTGTAGCTAACTGGGGGGGTTTGTGTCATTTTGAGCAGTGTTTGTAGAGTACTCCCCTGAGGTATTAGTGAACCTAGTGGAGAGCTGGGAATTCTGGTTTTTCCCTTCCTTGATGAGGGAATAAACCCCAAAGTGGTTGGTTATAGGCACTGATTGTATTCTCTCAAGGGAAAGCTCTGGGGAATTGCAGGGAGTGCAGTGGCACTCTGCATTTCTAATCTTAAAAAGAGGGTGGCCCTTGGTTTATTTTGTCACAACAGAAGAGTTTTGTGGATTTTTTTTTGCATGGGATAAAATACTGATGTTTGTGGGCTTCAAGCTCAGGACTTCAAATCCTTCCTAAAGCAGCAGAAGGATTCAGGCAGACACTGGAATTGTTGTAAAGTTGTTTCTTTTTGAGCCTTTTCGTGGCCAGAAGCCCCAGGCTGCCTTAATATTTCCCTCTTAATCCATTCACATCCCAAATGGTCCATATGAATGTTCCTTGTGGTGCCTGGCATGTGACTGTGGCTGCTTTCTTCTGGAATGCTGTAGTAGGATCTGATCACTCCATAGAATCCTCCTGGTTTTCTTAGCATGATATTTTAGATTATTACAAGAAGTTAAGGAAGGTGCTGGAGTTTGTAATGGGAATGAATGTTAAATAGAAAGTGGAGAAGTGTGGAATTGTGTGCTTCAGGTAGGGCTGGTGGAGTTCTGATTGCCTGTGGTGTCGTGCTCCATAATGGTCTTGGAATGGGCAGTTCTGGTGAAGTTGCAGGGACTGTCCTGTCCTGTCAGCCAGAGGTGCCCTTGGCTGCAGCTGCCCCCTGCAGCAGCTTCCTCAGCCTGGAGCCCCAGCACTTTCCTGAGGACCCAGTCCCTTGGGAAGATCCCTGCACAGTGGTTCTGGAGTGGGACCTTGGACAGAACCTGCCTTCAGCACCCTGAGGTTTCCTGTCCCTTGCTGTGGCTTGGGCACCCCGAGAACTGCAGCTCCCCCTGCTCTGCAGGAGGGCAGAGCTCTGTGCTCCCCTTGGGAGGGGCTTCCAGGCTGGGAAGGACCCGAGTCCTTCAGTGCAGAGATCCAAGGGGGGATTGGCTGCTCTCATGGTGCTCTGATGTTACTGTCACCTCTCTGTCCTGCCCTGTCCCCAGTGGACACCTCAGAGCCCCTGGCAGGGCCTGGAGGGGCTCCAGGAGAGCTGCAGAGGGACTGGGGACAAGGGCTGGAGGGACAGGACACAGGGAATGGCTTCCCAGTGCCAGAGGGCAGGGCTGGGTGGGATCTTGGGCAGGAATTGTTCCCTGGGAGGGTGGGCAGGCCCTGGCACAGGGTGCCCAGAGCAGCTGTGGCTGCCCCTGGATCCCTGGCAGTGCCCAAGGCCAGGCTGGACATTGGGGCTGGGAGCAGCCTGGGGCAGTGGGAGGTGTCCCTGGGACAGTGGGAGGTGTCCCTGCCATGGCTGGGGTGGGATTTAAGGTCTCTTCTCCAGGCTCAGCACCCACAGCTCTCTCAAACATCTTGAAACTCAGCATTAAGGGATAATCTGTGGTGGAAGGGAGCTCAGGAGCTCTCTGGTCCTACCTGCTCACAGCAAGCTCTGCTCTGAGGTCTCCTTTGCTCACTCAGGGCCATCTCCAGCCTGGTCTTGTAAACTTCCAAGGAAGAACACTGGGAAAAGTCCTCATTATGGAGGACTCAAATCTCAGAAGGGAATGGCCAAGGCTGGGGACCTTTGCTGAGGTAGAAGCTTCAAGGCTTTGATGTTCACGTTTGGGATCTTGGAATTCAAACATTGCACTTGATCTTTGTCTTCTGGAAGGACAGGAAGTTTCTCAATTAGCCACCTAAAACTAAAAAAGTAAAAATCCATGGATGTTAAGGCTTCCCTTTCAGGGTTGTCTCTACAGTTTGGGCTGTGCAAGTGAGATGTGGAACTATAAAAGAGGACCAGAAGTGGTTTTTTTTCTTTTCCCCTTACTTCAATATGTTGCTATTTTGTCCCCAAGATAAAAATGTATCTTTTAAAATATATTTTAACACAAGTTAATTTGTAACACAACACAGAGAGGGGAAAGGTGGGACTGTAGCCTTCCTCTTATGGAAAGGGACACATTCCCTCTGGAACAAAAGATGTTATTCCCTATTTTAAACAGTTCTTTTCTCCAGGCCCAACTAAAGGAGAGTTTATTAACTTTGGGATATTTTCCTGTTGCACAGTTCAAGACCTGAACAAACTGATGGGTTTGTCAGACATATTGCTGTCAACACAAAGAGAATTTATTTCTAGTTTTGAATTATTTTATGTAACACTTCAAGAGCTATTAAAATAACTGAGTCAATTTGAACAATTTGTATTTGTCTTGTGGCCACTGCAGATTGTTCTGCAAATTTTAAGATGTTTCATTATTGATCAGTTCTGTTAAACAGTGTGAAAGGTGTCAGCAGAGACCACAGTTTTGTGGGCAGAAGTGAAACTGCTGTGTCCTGTCCCTTCTGTTGTGGTGTTTTTGCTGTAGGTGCAAGAGAGAAAGCTCAGTGCATTCCTTCTCCAGCTTTCACACTTAGCAGTATCCCAGGCCATTCCAAGCAGCTCTGAAGCTTTGGAATAAGACCTGGCCATCTCCTGCCAGTGTGCAGCCCTGGGAATTGCCTGGAGTAAACTCTGCAAGGCTGCTGTCTCCTGAAGGCTGCTTGCATTAAATAAACTGTCACAAGGCCAGTTCAGAGGGATAATTTCATTTCCATCCCAAATGATGGGATAAGACAGATCCCAAAGTCCAGGGAGTTGTTTTAGGGGAACACTGTGGATGTTCCCATGTTTGACACATCCCTGCTGCATTCTCCTCTTGGCACTTAATGGTGTCTGAAGGAGACAACTTCAGTTTGTGTATTCCATATCCACACCCCGGGAATGTGTTGGATGGGATCTCTCCCATCTATTCCATATCCATACCCTGGGAATGTGTTGGAGGGGATCTCTCCCATCTATTCCATATCCATACCCTGGGAATGTGTTGGATGGGATCTCTCCCATATCCATACCCTGGGAATGTGTTGGAGGGGATCTCTCCCATCTATTCCATATCCATACCCTGGGAATGTGTTGGATGGGATCTCTCCCATCTATTCCATATCCATACCCTGGGAATGTGTTGGATGGGATCTCTCCCATATCCATACCCTGGGGATGTGTTGGATGGGATCTCTCCCATATCCATACCCTGGGAATGTGTTGGATGGGATCTCTCCCATCTATACCATATCCATACCCTGGGAATGCGTTGGGGGGGATCTCTCCCATCTATTCCATATCCATACCCTGGGAATGTGTTGGATGGGATCTCTCCCATCTATTCCATATCCATACCCTGGGAATGTGTTGGAGGGGATCTTTTGGCTGGTTGTTGCTCCAAGTGTCCCTAACCTTGGGAAAGGCCTGTCTTTCCTGAGACTCCCAAAAATACCTGTGGGATAAAACAGTGGCATTCCGACAGTGCTGATGGTTTGTGGCTCAGTGTCTCTCCTTTTTCTCTTTACATGAGGTTTGTTTTCTTCACCCCTCAGAGCTGAGCTTTCCTTTAAGTTGTTCATGTGGAGCGTTGGCAAACATGCACCTCGGTGTATCCATGCAGCAGGAATCCTTGGCCACTGGAGTTTTTCCCCATTGTCCATGAGTTAGGAGTTCATGGATGATTTTTCATTCTTTTGAGCTCACAACAGACTGCTCTGTTACCTTTGCTGATGGTGCAGTTCACAGAATGGTTGGAGTGTGTTTTGCCTGTGTATTGTCAGTATCCCATATTTTTCCCTCCTGGGCCTTGGATCCCATTATCCTTTGATAGGTAGCAGCTCTTTGTTCCCACGAGTGCCCTAGAGGCAGAATCGTGCTTTGTGCTTCCCTGGGAATGGCTGAGCAGAAAATGAAAAGCCACTGAAGAGCAGGAGTGGTCTTTTCCCAGGAATTCCTGTTCCATGGCCGTGCCATCCTTAGGAATTAGGATCTCCCAATGCCAACACAGCCATATGATCCTTAACCTGTGCCAGGAAATTTTCCTAATTAAATGCCCCTAAAGCCATCTGTTGTAGCCTGGCCTGAGCCACCACCACTTGGAGGCATGGAATGGCACGGGCTCACCAGGCCTTGCAGGAATTGTCTTCCACAGCTCTTCAGTCAGGGGATGCTCCTTCACCCTCTGTGCTGCCAGGCTGGCACTGCTGAAGGGTTTGCAGCTCTCCCTTTTCCTCATGTCCACCCTCACACTCGTGCTCAGCACTGTTTGCAGCACGTCTGGCCCTCACAGAAGCCCGGGATAAAGTCCTTTAACTCAGGGAGAGGCTGGAAAAGTGGTGTCAGTTGTCTTGGAGATTGGGGCTGCTGCCCCAGCACATGGCCCTGCAGGGTGGGCCTGGCACAGGTGGCACAGGAGTGGTGGCAAGAGGTCAGGGAACTGCTTTTGGCAGCAGCTGGCCATTAATAAAGATGAGCTGGAATGGGACACTGGTTCAGGCTGGAAATAGAAGCAGGAAATGATTGGCAGCTCATCCCAGACTGGAAACCCAGGAAATGCAGACAGGAGGATCCACAGACAGGGCAGATGTGGTTGGCAAAGCTTGGGAGGGAGGGAGGAAGAGACCCAGAGGCAGCTTTCCTACAGGCTGCAAGCAAAGCTGTGGTTTTGGGGCTGGATTTTGGGGTCAGGGCTCCCTGAACTCCTGTTATCCCTGGTTTATGTGCTGGTTTTCCTTCTGAATTGAGGCCTTTCCCCAGAACTTCACTTCCCAGGTTGGAGCTGAGGTGAATCAGCTCCTGGTGCATGGACCAGCCAGAATTCCCAAAGGATTACCCATAGGAAGCCAGGACTAACTCTACTGATTTATAAATCCATAAACTGTTTCCCAGCTGAGACCCTCTCAAAACTCCTCTGTTACATCAAAAATTATCCAGGGAATCAGGGAACATTTTGGAAAAAAGGGCTTTTTTTTTGCAAAATGAGTGTTAATTTGTGTAAGAGGCTCCCAATAACAACACATTTTAATGGCTGGGCAGAAAGAGGAGTTCTAAGATGGCATTTGCAGAATTTGTTGTTTACTAAGGAAAACATTTTATCCCTCAGAATAAATCTTCCTCAGGCTCTTCCAGGCCTTTAGATCCAGCTCTGTTCCTTGGAGGGCAGAGTCATTTCTGGAATATTTTTTCATTGTGGAATTAAGATTGGAAAAGACTTTTAAGAGGATTGAGTTGAGCCATCAGTCAGCACCACCACTGCTCCCTGTTCCCAGCTCCACCTGGTTTTGAGCACTTCCAGGGATGCTGATTCCAGCCCTTTCCCTGGAGGAAAGGGGAGGCTCTCCATGGCTTTTTTCTTGGCCTGGGAAGATTGAATTTATTGGGTTTCCAACCAATGATTGCTGCAATAAACACATTAAGATTTTGTGTATTTGTATTAATTATTGTGTATTGCATTTTATTAATTACCCAGGTTTATCAGACAAACAAAACACTGGATAGAGATCAGTCCTTGCTGGCTGATCCTGGTATTCAGCTCCAGCTCAGTAATACTGGACTCGAGTTTGTTGAGATAACCTTTGCAAATTAAGACTTTTTTGGGTGTAGTGATTAGAAAAACTTCCCCTGGTGGTGTGCAGCAATCCACAAAAGTGTTTGTAGTGCTTACCCACTTCATAGGAATTTCTGGGGGGAGTCCTTGGAGCCCTGAAGGGGCTCCAGGAGAGCTGAGAGGGACTGGGGACAGGGGCTGGAGGGACAGGACCCAGGGAATGGCTTCCCAGTGCCAGAGGGCAGGGCTGGATGGGATATTGGGCAGGAATTCAGTGTATATTCTGTATTTTCCCTATGCTGCACATATTTTGAGTTCATTTATACATTGTGGACTCCCACAAAAGGGAGGCAGATATGGAAGTGAATTTTTTTCCCAAAGAAGGTTTCTTTCTTCTCACTTTGAAGAGCTTTTGATATAACAGAATTTCAAATTGCACAGAATTTTTTCAGTTGTAGATTTTGTTTTTCTGTGTCACTAGGCCAAGTTGAGAAGGAGGCAAGGAGAAGGAAAATCCTTTAAAATCATGGAATAGTAGCACAAGTTTTTCCTTGAAGACAGCATTATATATTAATTAATATAACAATATCCATGGTGCCAAACAGCATCTGAGTCTGCAGGAGGTGACAGGGACTGGGGCACCACAGGGAAAAGTCAGTTTTCCTAACTTGGAAATAAACATTTCATCACTCTGGACCTGAAAAGGGTTGGAACATTTGCTTGAATTATCAAAACAAATGAGCTTTGAATGTTTGACATGCAAATTTCTCCCCAGGAGGTTAAAGATTGGCAGAGGGATAAGCAAGGAAAGCAAGATTTTATGAAAGAATTTGTTTGTGGAGGGTATAAATATCAGGTTACCAAATTTTGGGCCAAAGGGGGGCTCTGTTATGTGGATTATTGAGGAAGTCTCATTTTCTTTCTCTGTCTCAAAAATAAGATCTTTTGGTGGTGTTTGTTGTATTTTCCTTGCAGCCTGGTTGGAGATTAAGATTAAATTGATTTTTCCTTTATTCTGTGGGGAATTCTTATTATGATTTGGGATTCCTTTAAAAAGTGTGTCCCTGAATTGAAGCAGAACAGGGAATTTGTGCTCAGCTTCAAATGGGAAGAATAATTTCTCTTAAACTGAGACTCACTGGCAGTGGAATTTGAGATCCCCCTGGGTTGTGGAAAGGGATATTTATACCTGGAGTTAGAGCTAAAGCTAAAGTACTATGTACCCTGATACTTTATTTATAAATTTAATTATTATTTATAAATATATTTTTTGTAGTGAGTTGCTCTGTATCAGCTGAATAATTGAATTTGGTTCAACATAGCAAAAATAATTTCCTTTCTTTTCTTTTTTTTTAGCCTTCTGTTGAGTCTTCAAGCCCAGGTAAATATTTTTAATAATTTCCAAGAGTTTTGGCATCCTATGAGTGGAAAAGCTTTCTAGGAGTTCCTTTAGCTGGATTGTTGTTGCCTCTTGAGGTTTTATTTCTTTCAGAGAAATAATTAATTGCTTCATAATTAAACCTTAGAGACACCCTTCCCTGTCACACCCTTAGTGTGGGTACCTGGTTTGGAAAATGGAATTTAAATTGTCCAGGGTAAAAAGGGGAGAAATAGGAGCAGGGTTGGGATTAAAACTCAGGAGAAAAGGGGGAAATTTGAGCAGGGTTGGGACTAAAAATCAGGAAAAAAAAAGGGGAAAATATAAGCAGGGTTGGAATTAAAACTCAGGTATTTTTGTGACATCTGACCAACCTTTCATCCATTCATTGCTTTGTCATTGTCACCCAATGGAAGCAAAGAACTGGGGGGAAAAAAGGGATGAGGGAAAATAACTCAGAAATAAAATCTGCATAACTGGGAAACTTGGTTAATGGAGATTTTGGAAGTCGTTAGTTAGTCTTTGTAGTTGTAAATGAGGAAGGTGCCCAAGAATAAAGAGTGTTTATTTTTGAGTATTTTCACTCCCTGTAGAACTCGATTGAGGCAGGTTTGTGATTATTTAAGAGTGAAATGATCACAAATTGAATTTTCCAGGCATTAACCAGGGCCTGATGTGCAGAGAGAGGGGCCTGGTCCTTCCTGCCAGGACCTCTCCCCCACAAAGGAGATTTCCCTGAATAAGGAGGCAAAGCCAAAGGAGCGAGGGGCGATATTTGAATTTCTGATCACAATTCTGCTTCAGATGTCACCTAAAGAAACAACCAAAGCCATTCAGCTCTGTGAGGCTGTGATGTAACTAAAAACATTGTTGGAAATGTTTCCCATCAGGAGGTTCAGCAACATCTGATGACCATGAATTTGACCCATCAGCTGATATGCTGGTGCATGACTTTGATGATGAACGGACATTAGAAGAGGAGGAAATGATGGAAGGAGAAACAAACTTCAGATCTGAAATAGAGGATCTTAACAGGGTAGGTGGCCTGAAGGAGTCCTAAAGCAGACCCACACAAAACATGCAAGGTTTTATCCCTTGTATTTGGATTTTTTTTTTAAAAATCACCTTAAACCCATGAATAGCTAAATAATAAAGAGGGGGGAAAGGGGCTGAATAAATTTACCAAAAATTGAGGAAAAGAAATGGCACGTAAATGTTAATAATGGATAAAGCTGTGCTTGGTTAGATGCTTTTTGCATCTATAGGATTTGCATTTTCAAAGTAATATAAATTAAAATATCCTCTGACTAAAGTGGTGTATTCCAAATGCACCTGAGTATGCTTGTAGATTTTTATCTAAAACCAAAACCCTCATAATTTTACATTTCTTGTGCATTTTGATACAAATATCTGTCTAATCTACTGGAGCACACCAGGAGTGTTTTCATTTAAAGGAAGATGCAGGGGAAATTATATCCAAACCCTATTCAGCATGAGTGATTATGCTAATAGCACTTTAAATTAATTTAGTGCATTTAATCAATATTTCCAGTGTAAATGATTATTTCTTTCTGGCAGTTCCAGGTTCTGCTGTCACTTCTGTATTGTCTTAAATTATTTCTTGGGCAGGAATAATATTCTTAAATTACCAAGTAGGTTCATTATAAATGCAAAGTAATTTAGATGCTGTCTGTGGCCTTGTTGGCCTCCAGAACAGATCATTAATGATTCACAGATGAATATTTGATGTACAAATCCTATTTAGTTTAAGTGATTCTGCCAATATGGCTTTAAATTCATTTACTCCATTTAATCTATATTTCCAATGTAAAGGATAATTTTTCAATTTCTAGGTTGATATTAATCAGAAAACATAAAGATAAATAAATAGTTGGTGAAGCTAAATATGCTTCATGTAGATTAAATGAGGAATGGAGCTCCACATGTCTGTCACGTGGGGTTTAAATGGAAAAATGTGCTTTTTTCCCTTCATATTTTGTGTAATTCTTTCACCACATTGCAACTCTTCTGTTTATCCCCTCATATCCAGTGCTTACCTCGAGTTGTGGGTAAATAATAAATAAGTACACAGTTTATATTATTTACAATTGTATAATTTTATCTTTTTTGAGTCATGAGTGATAGGCCATTTAATTCTCAAAACTACTGTCAGGACAATCGCTATCCTTTGTTTTTTCCCCAATATTTACCTGGATTATTTCAGATTTCCCCAGCTGGGAATGTCCCTGATGGAGCAGTTCAGCCCTGCCAGCTGGGTTTTACAAAAGCATTTTTGAACCTTGGTGCTTGTCCTAAAAATCCCCCCTTCCTGGGAGGGTTGGGGTCTTTCCTGCTCCTGGGTTAAACTCTGGTGTGTCTGGAATGTGCTGCTCCTTGGGGGCCTGGGGGTGCTCACCTGGGGAGGAGAAAGCTCCAGGGAGAGCTCAGAGCCCCTTTCAGGGCCTGAAGGGGCTCCAGGAGAGCTGCAGAGGGACTGGGGACAAGGCCTGGAGGGACAGGACACAGGGAATGGCTTCCCAGTTCCAGAGGGCAGGGCTGGATGGGATCTTGGGCAGGAATTGTTCCCTGGCAGGGTGGGCAGGCCCTGGCACAGGGTGCCCAGAGCAGCTGTGGCTGCCCCTGGATCCCTGGCAGTGCCCAAGGCCAGGCTGGATGCTGAGGCTCTTGAACTCTCCCTCCACAGAAGGAATTGGGTAATCTTTGGGATTTTTTTACCCTTCTCCATTTTTGCAATACCCTGAAGTGATGCAGAAATCCCAATTTGTGTTTTCTCTTGGAGAGCTGCTGGTCCTTGGAACTCTGGGAATTGGAATGGACTGTTTGAAGTTAAGAGGCTTTACCTGAGAAAAATATTATAAATACAAACCCCCCTTTCCTAGGTAACACAGAGTCAATAATATTCCTGTTCCATAATTCACAAACACCTACAAATTCCAGTAAAAGTTCTTTTTAATTCTCAACTCTGTAGGATAGGAGTACTTAAAGAAAGGATATTCCTTTCCAAAATGTACTGGAGAACATTTGGATAATTAAAATACGATTTTTCTGCTAGCTGCTGCCAGGTTTAATTAAGACCACAGACCTTTCATGTTGTCTGTGTCAGTAAAATCTTAATTCCTCACTTCTAAGAGTTCTTCCCATGCACTGCCAGGATGGGGACCAAGGAGTCAAGAGGGAAGGGGTGAACATTTAATTCCACATTATTTGCATTACTGGGGGTAAAACTTAACCAAAGAGTAGAGGAATAAATGGTAGGATGGCTGAGTTCTTTGAAATGAAGTGAAATGAAATAACATAAAATAACATAAAATAAAATACACAGACAATGAGTGCTGATAACCCATGTGTCACTCATTTTACAGAGCACAACTGATTCCACTTTTGTCATTGGGGTTGTTGGGATGTTTCCAGGAATTAGATCAGTGCAGGCCCTTAGGATAGGAAGTCTAAGGTCAGCCAGTAACTAAAAATATCTGAGTATCAGCCAACATGTGCATTAAATACTAAGAAAAAAACTATTTGGAGCAAGCAGACCCCTCCAAATAATAAACAGAGCATTTGATGTTTTGAGAGAGAATTTTTAAATGATTCCTGAAAGTTTCTGCTCTGAAAAATCTCCTTAGGGATGACTGAACACTGAGGATTAAAAGTAGTAAAGGAATTAATTAGCAGAGCCAGCAATTAGTAATTTTTATTAGTAAAGGTAAGAGTTTGGGAGCCTCTAAATTTGAGAAGTGACAGTATAATTTGAAAGGTCTCTTCAGAGTGGACCAGCTTTTTAAGGATTTTTAAATAAAATTTTCTGAGATTTTAGCAGATTTGCTTCCAGCTGGGGATGAGTTTGTAACCAACCAGCTTAAAATAAATATGAAATAAACATTCCTGCTGTCCTTCCCTGGATATCAGGTGATCCCTCACCCCATCCAAACCCCCCTTGCCAGAAAAAGGAGAGTACAGGCACCCTGAGAGGTGCAGATTGTGTGGAATTTCACATTCAAAAATGGGGGAACTCTGTGGATTTGTCCCTGGAGCACAACTCCCCCTAAGAAGAAGTAATTCCATGTTCCAGCCAGGTCTTGCAAGTTCTGCTGGAGCTGAATTTTTGGAGTCACTGCAGGGGTTCCTGCCTCGCACTGGGACTGGTTCCTGCCTCCTTCCTTCAGCTGTCTGCCTGAAGCCCCTGCTGCTGACACACATTGAATCCATGTTCCCCACAAATTTATGCTAAATAGCACCATTTTCCCAGCTGGTTTGGGGCAGTGGAGGGAGTACCAATGAATATTCCAATCAGGAATGTGTTTGCTGGGGGTCCTGAAGGTGTTTGGTAAAGCCAAGCCCTTTTTATGGGTTTATGGCCCCTTGGAGATCCCCTTGATGTGGGAGGTCTGCTGTAAATAAACAGAGAATTGGGGAATAAATTATCCTGCACAAAACCTCACACATTTTTCTTTGGGGGAGAAGTGCTCACCTTGATGCCACAGAGCCATTCCTGTGGCATTGTCCCTGTTAAATGCCAGTTTTTGTTTGGCTGATGCCCAGGAAAGCGACATGCCCATCCAGGAGCTGCTGAGCCGCTACGGCTACGATGGCACCGTGCCCCTGCAGGAGGAGGAGGAGGAGGAAGAGGAGGAGGAGGAAGAGGAGGAGGGAGAAGATGATGATGATGTTGATAACGATGACAACAGTGGCTGCAGTGGGGAAAACAAAGTAAGTGTGTGCTCATTTGCATATGTAAATTCATGATTTGCATGCATGTGCTACTCAGTATCCCAGGCTAATTTCTAGTAGAGTTGATTTTATAAACCTTGCTTTACTAATAAGGTTTATTCTGAATTACCCATCTGTATTTCTCTTAATTGCTCTTAATTCCGTCTCTCTCATCCCAAATGGAGGCAATTTAAAATACATGGATGCAGCAGCATCTGGGAAGGGGTTGGAGTTGTCCTTCAGAACTTCACTGATGTCTGAAATGCCTGCAGATGCCTTCAGAGATACAGCTGAGCACTTCTTTTGAGGTGAAAAGCTGATTATTGGAACTGCACAAGGGTGGAGTTGGATTAAAAGTGGCTCTGGCTGTTGGAAATCCTGCAAGTTTTCCAGTTTGAGTGTTTGAATTGTATTTTTCTAGCCTGGTTGTATTTGAATTAACTGAACCAAAGTGTCTTTGCAAAATGTTTAATTTTGAGCTTAGCATTTTCAAACTACTTTTCTGTGTTCTCTCCAAATAATTTTCTGAATTTAGAAGAATTTTTTCTACTTGGAATTTAGAATCCTGCCATGGGCACAGCTGTAACTTCTCCATCACTTGTGCATCCTGAATTCCATTAAAATCCAGCCCCTTGGCATTGTCAGTGACACAAATGCTGAGGCATTAGTGGAGGTTTCATTACCTAATCTGGCTTTTTAAAAGTTCTATTCTGGGCTTTTGGTACTTCACCTATTTTAGAATCCCTGGAATGCCACACAGGGATGAGGAATGGTACATCTGATTCAGGAACTGAAGTTCCTGGGATTTACAGGCTCCCTTGACAGATGCTGGTGAAGATTGTTATTTGTGGGGGTTGAATAGTTCAAAAGGAAGATCCATTGTTAGATTGTAGCAGGAAAGGTTCAGGAAGCTTGAGAGGGGGAGAAATTTATGTAACATGAAGGATGCAGGGAGAATTCTCTCAGGGAGAATTCTTTCAGGAAAATTTCCTCCTGGAAAGGGTGGTCAGGCTTTGGAATGGGCTGGAATCCCCATCCCTGGAGGTGTCCAAGGAACACCTGGAGGTGGCACTCAGTGCTCTGGGCTGGGGACAAGGTGGGGATGGGGCACAGCTTGGACTGGATGATCCTGGAGGGCTTTTCCAACCCCAGTAATCCTGTGCAGAATCAAACTAAGGCACAGATGTTTATTTTGTTGTGCTCGGTGCTNCATTTTAGATGCCTGGGCCCTGAGCTGGCTCAGCTGGGCTGGGAGTTCAGAGCTCTGAGGTGCTGCAGGCACAAAATGCAGCTGTGGGGGTGGAATAATTGTATAAATCATTGAAGCTTTCCCTGCAAGTGCTCGTCTCTGCACAGCCTATTTAGCTCCCCTGCACTTAGCTGGGTTCTATTTTTAATCTGCTCTAAGCTGCACATGTGACAATGCTCTGGTGGCTGCTGAAGGTGCCCAGCAATGTGTGCTGGGCCTGATGCTCCAGGGCCATGAGCAGCCACTGGTGGCCAACATAAAACACAGCAAAGACACAAACAGCGTGCTTTGAGGTAGAAAAAAAAAAAATCTACTTTTTTTACAAAAATATTGATGATTTTTGTTTTCTCTGCTTGTAATAATTCCCATGGTTGTGGTGGTTTGTCTCCTCACAAAGGAATTTATTCTAATTTTTGATCTTGACTCAATGTCCTGAGCCTACCCTGCTGTTCCTGTGGAGTTGAGCCACTCTGTTCACGTGAATTTTTATGGAAGATACCATTTCCATCTAAATCCTTCCTCCTTTCATTGAAAATTCATAAGAAAGGGCTTTAAAGACCAAAGTAAAATCTAAAGTGAAATGAAATCCAGTGAAAACCACAAGGATTAAAAAAAGCAAAGATTAAGATTTCATTTGGGTTCATATTTCTGATTTGTTGCAGTCTGGCTGTTCTATTGATCTGCATCAAATCCTGCTCTAAAAAATAACCTCAGGATGTGTTCACACATTGAAATGTTACATTTGTGGTGGCTCAGCCTGGACAGGCCACAAATAAAAGAGATTTGGGGTTGATGTATTGATAATCCTGGCAAAAATATTGCCAGAATCATGTTTCTCACTAGCAGGGATAACTGAGCTGCTGTTTATTTTTTTCCCACGTGTCAGGAGGAGACCATAAAAGATTCCTCAGGGCAGGAAGATGAGACCCAGTCCTCAAATGATGACCCAGCCCCATCTGTTGCTTCCCAAGACCCCCAGGAGATCATTCGCCCTCGGCGCTGTAAATATTTTGATACAAGTAAGTCCAGTTTAACAAATCTCGGTATCACTGACCTCTGGTAAGCTCCACTTAAGGCTGTGTTCTGTGCCACAAGTGCATGTTTGATCCCTAAAAATATTGAGTGTTCTTCATGCTGCTGTCAATGAGAATTATCCTCAAAGGGCAGAAAAGTCCTGGTTTTAGCTGAGTGCTGAACCTGCTCTGCTGTAAGGAGAGGACATAGTCTGTGGTCTTAGAGGGTGAAATTTGGGGGGAAATTGAAATTTTACAGATGAAAATTAATTGGTGTGCTCTGGTTATTTGCCAAAGCCTGGGCTCTGTCCTCATCCAAATGAGCTTGGAGTCCACCTGAAGGGAAGAATAAACTGACATTTTCTGCTAATGGAACCCAGATTTCCACATAGACAGAAAAGCAGTAAAATCTGGAAAAGGCCAAGAATTGTTAACCCTGAAATAATGAAGAGGGGGGTCACAAAGAAGAACATTTGCTTCAAGAATTCCACATTTGATTCTGTTGCCAGCATTGAATTGAGCATTTTCTCTCTTACTTTGTTTACAAATTGATTTTGCATCCACTTGAAACTGTTGTAGCTGTCCCTTCAGACAGCTCTGATTTCCCTGCACTCTCCCCTGGTGGGATCTGAACCTTTTGAGCTGCTTGGGACAGCAGATATTTTACCTTTCTGTAATGAAAGGGACTTTTGGTATTTGAATTCCTTCTGTTCTGTGTTTGAACAAATAAAAGGTTCCTCACCATACCTTACACTTGATATTTCTTGGTTAGGACTTTGTATAAATGCAGTTTTTAATCTGGAGTTTATTTAACTCCAAAATTGCCATGGAACCTTTACATTTAAATGAACAAGTGTGTAGCTGTGCAGAGGACTGCAAATATCTTCAATAAATTCCTATTTTTAAGCATAGAATTAGCCTAATTCAAGCGTATTGCATTAAGTTTGGGGGTTTTTACAGCTTTCAGCTGTGTAAAAAATGTCATTTGATGTATAAATAATTTTAATGCTGCTATATCATTCTGTACATAGACCAGCACCTTGTGAAAGGCAACTGGCCTATATCATAAAGAGCTTAACATTCCTGGCAATCCTTATCCCAAATAATCTGTTGGAAGGGCTGTTGTGCCTAAATCCTAAATCCCAGGAAGACACACTTCCAGATTTCTCACACCTCTTGCTGAAATCTGCCTTAAATTCCCTGACAGCTGGAAAAGAACAGCAGGACCCAAGCCAGGAACTCATGGAAAAGGGGCTGAAACCCACAAAAACATTCCCTCAAATTTAGAGTAAACCTGGATGTGGATCATTCAAAGCTGAGGGAAAAGAACTCTAAATTTAGTGTCACAGTTTAGGGATGTGTTTATTTGTGCCTGAACTTCTCCGAGCCTGTTGTGTACCTTAATCCAAATGTGGGTGGGTCATTTTTTAATCTTGTCACTGCTGAACCGTTAATGTTGTCCCCAAAAAGTGTCCCTTGCACTGGTGGGGCTGAGATAAGGAGGGAGGGAGGGAGCAGAGCAGGGCTGGAGGCTGCTGGGCTCAGAGGCCTCTGCCACCCTGCTCCTCTTGGCTTCAATGTCTGCAAAATGTCTTGTAGATAGTGAAATAGAGGAGGAATCTGAAGAAGATGAAGATTACATTCCCTCAGAAGACTGGAAAAAGGTAAATACTGGGCCTGTATTTCATGGATAATAAATGAATCTGTTACTGGGTAACTCTGAGCTCTGCCAAGCACCCAAATCCTCTGCGGTTTTTCCCCATAAATAGGAGAGTTTTGATAATGAGAAGTCTTGGAATCCTCCCCAAACAATCAGAAATCATTTCTTTGTAGTTGTTTGAGATCTTTGAGCTGTTTATTGTATTTTTAAATCTCAAACAATGAAAGTTTTTAAAGGGGAGGAAAAAAAGATGTGGTCATTTTTTTGTGCTAACAAAAAAAATCTCAGGGTTGCTTCACTTCTTTTTATTTCCAAACAGGAAATCATGGTGGGCTCTATGTTTCAAGCTGAAATTCCAGCTGGAACCTGCAAATATAAAGAGAATGAAAAAGGTGAGACTTTACCATTATTGCTGTTTGGGGTTAATGTCTAATTAGGAGAAAAAAAAATATTTGATTGATGTCATGAGCCTTGTGAAATAAATGAGTGACAATCAGAGCCACCATCTCAAATTATAGCTCATCCTGTACTTCATGAGAGCTGGAGGAAGAGGAAAAGAAGGATTTTATTCCTGGCCTCTTGAACTCTTGGATTCTGATTTGCTGATGCAGACAAGCTGTAACCTCTTCACTTTCAGATTTAGGGTAAAAAAAACCAGCTAATGGAGAAATTGTTTTGCTGGAACTGGATTAGCACATTAAAAGAGGCAAAATGGTACCAGCAGCTTTGGTTTTCATATTTTGTACCTCTTCAATCAGCAATAAAAAGTTCTACTTTTGTAGATTTTTTTTCCCCAGGAATTTTTCCCCTTATCTCAACGAGAGGCTTTGGCTGGATCCAGTTTAAACCCAGCTGTGAGCATAAAAGAAGCCAATTTTCCTGCTCATTCAGCCCATTCCTAAGAATTTGCTCCCACTGCAGGTCAGTGAGGATGGATTTTCTGTAGCTTTGTATAATTTAGTTTTTAAATAGCAAGCACAAAACCAGGAGCCTTCCTAGAATCCAGCTTTATACTCAATTATCTCATTGCCCAGAGAGGTTGTGGATTCCCCATCCCTGGAGGTGTCCAAGGCCAGGTTGGACAGGGCTTGGAGCAGCCTGGGATAGGGGAAGGTGTCCCTGCCCATGGAATGGGATGGGATTTAAGGTCCATTCCACCCCAAACCATTCCAGGATTCTCTGAGGGTTCCTAGAACTCTTTTTAGCTTGAATGAGCAGCCAAACATCAACTGAGTTACAACCTTTGAAAGAAAATCCCCCCAGAAGACTCTTGGGAGCTGTTCCCAAAGTGTATCCTGGCTGAAATGAAGCTGCTTTCTTTTTAAGACACCTCATCATTTTCTTTACCACTTTGAGGGTTTTTATTTGTATTTATTTCCATGTTAAAATACTTTTTTCAAGCAGAGTTTCATCTCTCAGCCCGTCTGTACCTCCCTTGCTGTGCTGACCATGCTTTCCCAAGCATTCCTCTTGGAATCAGTGTTCAAATTCCTTCCTTGCTGCCCTTTTTAAGGTTGTTGAAGTCCACAGCCAAGGTCTGGATATTCTCCTGCATTAATAGCCAGAATTTCACTTGATTTTGCTACAATCCAAAGTTTGGCTCTTCCAGAATAAACCTTGGAGATAATCGGGGTTATCTCACTTGGCCCGTGTTTCTCCAATAATTTCAGTTTACTGTGGCTTCCCTGCTCTCAGACTCCTGTGAAAGCTCTGGAAAAGGTGGAGATTAAAATTCTGGAGCTGCAGAATAAATCCTATAATCCAGAACCCAGATTATGCCAGGGATTCGAAGGCAAAGCACAACATCCAAGTCATTTGGATCTCTGCCTCCAGGAGGTTTTCCCTGTGTGTTCCCAATTCACGGTGCTCCAGTGATCTTCAGGTTTATCAGAGCCAATAAATGTCTTAATTACTTGATTTTCTTGTGTTCTCCCTGGGTTTTATCCAGTGTATGAAAATGATGACCAGCTGCTCTGGAATCCTGACTTTTTACCAGAGGATAAAGTCATAGAATTCCTAAATGAGGCCTCGAGGCGCACGGGAGAGGAGAAAGGCCTGGATGCAATTCCTGAGGGATCCCATATTAAAGACAACGAGCAGGTATAGAAAAATAACCACAATGTGTAGTTTATTTTATAGAATTAATCATCCCTTTATTTAATTTTACTCCCAAGAGTTAAAATTGTGTTTGAGACAGTTTTATTGTTCCTTGTGGAAATAGAAACTTGATGAGGTTTTTACCTCTAAGTAAATATTAAACTGTTAACTTGGGCTTAATGCTGGTTTATAGAAAATAAAAATATAATAGAAAATAAATAAAAACAAGGCTTTATTTTCTGTATAAATCTGTGTGAATTAATTCTCTAAGGTACAGGATTTTTCAATTATGAAATTTTCAATTCTCTATGAATACACACTTTTCTTTTCCTTCATTTATTCTTTTTTTTTTCTTCATACCCAAAAAAACCCTACCTCAATTTTACAAATGTGTGTAGTGGATGAAAAAATTGCAATGCTTTGCCTGGCTATTTTTTTGGTTACATAAATAGAGATTTGGGAATTTAAACACAGTAAATACATCTTAAATTACACTGCATTCATGCCAAGAATTTATTTTTAATCTAAACAGGTATCAGTGATTTTCTGAGTGTGCTGCTGTGGCACAGCCTAATTTGGGTGGTCTCTGGAGTGTTAAATATGTGGATTTTCCTCTCTCCAGGCATTGTATGAACTGGTGAAGTGCAATTTTGATACTGAGGAATCATTACGAAGGCTGAGATTTAATGTCAAAGCAGCCAGAGGTGAGCGTGCACTGAAAAGGAGTTTATATTCCTAAATTTTCATTTTATTTCTCACCCAGGCATGGGATTTTGCTGTAAACAGGCTGAGAAGGTTGATTTAAGCTTCATTTAAATGCAGCCTCAGTGAATCTCTCATTGTTCTCTGAGAGAATGGAATCAGCAGATGTGTAAATTCCCTTCCTGTCCATAGGGCTTGGTACAAATATCTGTGACTTCAGCAGCAACTTAAAATTGAAAATTACTTCTTAACAACTCAGCTGTGCATTTTTTAGGTATTTTTATTGTGCTCTTCTAGACCTTTCAGTCATCAAAGTGAATGCAGCAAACATGAGACATAAAATGAAATCATTCCAAAGAAAGGAGCAAATAAAGCTTTTATTTTACCAAGTGTAGTGTTGGAAACCCTGATCTTAAAGGTGCTGTGGGAGCCTTGAGCATTTCCTGTGCTGTTATTGATCTCTGCACTCCAACAGCAAACTGGGGGAGGAGCACAGGAGCTGTTTGCCCACACATTGATCTGTTGGTGCTGCTTCCAAACCTCTCCCGAGTTCCCTGGGCAGGAATGATCAAAGAAATGAGGTCCTTTGTGAGATCCTTTGTTCTCCCACTCTTTTAAACCTTATTCACTTGTGACCTTAAGAATCAATGGGGCCAGATGATAATCAGTTTATAGCAGTCCCTACAAACCATCTCCTCCCAGCAGCCACATTTCCCTGTCTTGTCCTTAGAAGGGAGAATTACCATTATTATACTAAAAAGGTAAATTCCTGGAGGTGGTTCCTATGGAGTCAGCAGCTGGAGAAAGGACCCTGCTCATCCCAGATGTTTTCTGTCACTTCAGTTGGCTTTTAGTGGCTTTTTAAATTGCTTTTTTATTTTTGATTTTCCTATAGAAGAGTTATCTGTTTGGACAGAAGAGGAATGCAGGAATTTTGAACAAGGGCTGAAAGTCTATGGCAAGGACTTCCATGTGATTCAGGCAAATAAGGTAAACTCTTAAGTGCAATTCTCACTTTCTACATTTTAAAACCATGTAATTATAAATTAATTTTGTCCTTAATTCCTTTATTAAGAAGTGAACAAAATTATTTTATTTTTTTTGCTATGGAGTCCCAGAATCCCCACATGGGTTGGGTTGAAAGGGACCTTAAAGGTCCCATTCCACCCCCTGCCATGGGCAGGGACACTTCCACTACCCCAGCTTGCTCCAGCTTGGCCTTGGACACTTCCAGGGAGGGATCCAGGGGCAGCCACAGCTGCTCTGGGCACCCTGTGCCAGGGAGGAATTTTTTCCTCACTATTTACATTCAAACTGGAACTCAAAGCCCAGAATTTGTAACTGTGGAAGTGCAGAAATCCTGAACACTCCCATGGGAAGAGCTGCCTCCCTGGAGCCTGACTGGGCTGAAGAGACTCTGGAATATTCCTCCTGGAGCCCTTCCTTGCACGATACCTCCAATATTTTTAGAAACACCCTTAACTTCCATCTCCATTTCTGGGCTTTTGAAATTCCAAGCCAAGAGTTTCCACTAATCCAAGCAGCTTTGACTTGGAATTGCACACTTTTTGCTATAAATGCTGGCTTTTTTTGGCCCAGAAGTGCCTTTGTCTTGACAAGGACTTGCTTGGCCCCTGCTGCAGGTGCGGACCCGCTCCGTGGGCGAGTGTGTGGCCTTCTATTACATGTGGAAGAAGTCAGAGCGTTACGATTTCTTCGCTCAGCAGACCCGTTTTGGGAAGAAAAAATACAACCTGCACCCTGGGGTCACGTAAGATGTGCCTGATTTCATCATTTCATTGTCATGCTGGGGTTAAATCTTGATTTCGTCCTGCTCTCAGCTGAAATTTGTGGGATTCAGAGGTGGATTTGCAGCAGGAAAACAGCCAAAGTGTAAAAAATGTCATTAGTGTATATAAATAATCTGTAAAATATATTTATTTGGAGTAAGGCCAACACTTTGCATTGAGCAGCAGTTTTGGTTTGAGTTTTGTTAGATTTCAGTTGGTTTTCTTTTTAAATGTAAATAGGTTTTTCTTTTCAATGCTTGTTTTAATTAAATATGTTTTGTACAAAAGCAGTAATTACAAGTTTCAGGTGGAATTTGTGGTGCATTGTTTGTCAGTCATTCTGGCCAGCACAACTCCAAGCCCCAGGGGATTTGGGGTATCCATAACTCCCTTTCCCATTCCCATCCTTGCTAAGGAAAGAGGGAATGTGTGAGCAGAGCTTCATTCCCAGCTCAGAGCCAGCTTGTCCTGCCCTTCGTTCCAAAGCTCTGATCTGGCTGTCCCACTCTTTCCACTGCCTCTTGCCAAGCTTTTTTACTATTATTTTCATTCCTCATTTGTTCTTGGCTCCTCTCTTCATTCTTCCTTGGACTATTATTGTTTCTCCAAACATCTGAGGGCTGTGTGACACCCAGAGTTGCCATCTGGGATATGTGGATGTTACAGAGAGTTTCTTTGCTGCCTGGCAGGGACTGTCTGGCTCCTCCTCTCCTTCCATCTCTGGCTGGGTTTTTTCCCCCTATTTTCCATTTTTCCCCAGATGAGGCATTTTTGGTGGTTAATCACTCAAAGCTCTCTTCCTGCAGTTGGCTGTGGAGGGGGAGCAGCAGCAGTGTCATTAAGGATTGGACTTGTCTGTTCTTGAGTGATTTTGCAGATAAATTTAGGGCATTCAGGGTGCAATTCTAGCACGATTATGTGTGAGGAGATGCTGTTCCTGGAGTCAATCCAGCCTTCCCACCACACGTCCAAGGGCTTTACCCACCAGCTCCCTTTGTTTCAGTCTTCCTTTCCTGACCTAAACTGGAGCACTGGAATAATGGCAGAGATGGGAATGTCTTTAACTCTGGAGTTTTTCACTTGGTTTTAACTTTACCACTTTGGGGTCTATGTGCACAAATGTGATTTATATTTACTGGAATGACTTGTTCTTGGTGACTCAGCAAATTCCAAGGGTTTAGTGCCTGAAGGCATCACCTTGGAAGCACAGCCACAACATAAAGCATTTGGAATCATGGAATGGTTTGGGTGGGAAGGGCACTTAAATCTCATTTAGTTCCACTGTTCCATGGCAGGGACACCTCCCACCATCCCAGGCTGCTCCCAGCCCCAATGTCCAGCCTGGCCTTGGGCACTGCCAGGGATCCAGGGGCAGCCACAGCTGCTCTGGGAAATCCATTCCAGCCCCTCCCAGGGAGCAATTCCTGCCCAGTCTCCCATCCATCCCTGCCCTCTGGCCCTGGGAAGCCTCTCCCACAGAAAAGGCCCCACCTGCAGTGTGTGCAGGGCTGTTTCACCCCAGTACCCCCAGTACCCCCAGCCAGGGCTGAGTGTGTGTGTGTTGTGCAGGGATTACATGGACCGGCTCCTGGATGAGAGTGAGAGCGCTGCCTCCAGCAGGGCTCCGTCCCCTCCGCCCACCACCTCCAACAGCAGCACCAGCCAGTCCGAGAGGGACGACAGCACCACCAGCAGCAGCAACCAGAACGGTGAGAGAGGGGCCCTGTCCTGCCACAGCCACACAACTGCAGCCTGCTCGGGGTCAGGAGGGACCTCAGAGCCCACCCAGTGCCACCCCAGCCATGGCAGGGACACCTCCCACTGCCCCAGGCTGCTCCCAGCCCCAATGTCCAGCCTGGCCTTGGGCACTGCCAGGGATCCAGGGGCAGCCACAGCTGCTCTGGGCACCCTGTGCCAGGGCCTGCCCACCCTCACAGCCAGGAATTCCTTCCCAGTGTCCCATCCATCCCTGCCCTCTTACCGGTTTGATACCATTCCCTGTGTCCTGTCCCTCCAGCCCCTGTCCCCAGTCCCTCTGCAGCTCTCCTGGAGCCCCTTTAGGCCCTGCCAGGGACTCTGAGCTCTCCCAAACCTTCCCCTCTCCAGGTGAGCACCACCAGCCACAAACAGCCTGTTGTAGTTTAAGTATTTCCCCAGCCTGAGGTTTAAAACTGGTTTTTAAAAAAACCCTCCATGTTTGCATTTAGGCAGGAGCCTCGTCTTGAAGATAAATCCCCCTGGAATTTCCTGTTAAGTGTGATTTGTGAGTTCTTGTCCCTGCTGTGCCAGTGGAGGGTGTGATGGCAGTGCTGGAGGAGTCCTGAGCAGGACATGGAACCCCTGAGGGGGGAGCTGGGCTGGGGGCAGCTCCCTGGGGCTCCTCAGGACCTGTCCCACAGCCCTGGGCCTTGGAAGGGAGTTGGGATTGGGGGAGCAGCCAGGAAGAGAAGCGAGGAGAACCAGGCTGAGGGAGAAGCTCAGGGACTCACTCAGAGTGTGGAAATCACTTGGAAACTACAGAAAGTGCCCAGGTGAGGAGAGTCCACCTGCAGCTCATGGAGTTGTGGGATTCCAGGACAGTCTCTGTTCCTTTACAGAAATTCCACAAACTCCCTGTGTCATTTGGATGCACATCAATCACACAGTGAGGATAAGGAGAAAAATACTGAGTTTTTAATCATTTGAGTTCACGTTCTGCTTTCCTGACCCTGCCCAGGCTGCTGTGCTGCTGCTGTGCTTTGCTGATGGGGTTTCTCTCCCACCCAGGTGTCTCTGCCAACGGCCCAGGGGAGGTGCCAGGGAAAGAGGAGGCAAAGCTCGAGGGACTGCACCTCAATGGACCTTCCAGTGGGAAGAAAACACCTCACACGGAGCTGGATACCAATGGGTATGAACCTGAAAACCTCTCCATTGACCCCAAACTTGCTCATTCAGCTTCAAGGAATGACCCTGAGCTGGAAGAAAAGAGTGAAAGACCTCTGAAAAGAAGGAGAATTAACAGCAATGGGAAGGAGAGTCCGGGTGCTTCAGAGTTCTTCCAGGAAGCCAACTCCCACGGGAAGCTGGAGGAGCTGGAAACTTTGGATGACTGAGTGCTGGGAGCTGATTTTATTCCTTGGAGTAAATTTTGGGTGTCTAAAATTTTCAGGGTTGATGGGTTACCTTACAAAATCCAGTTCCATAAACAATCTGAGATAATTTTTTTTTTGTTTCCTGAGACCTTCTAGTTGGCTCTAAAGATCTGATGATTTGGGTTTTTTTTAGTGCTGAAAAGCAGCAGGAGAATATTGAATTTCTCAGAGCTGGCAGCTGCAGTTCTGGGATAAAAGGCCCTTAAACATTTGAGGAACAAAGCAGAGAGTTGCTGCAAAAATACTCCCAGCCTAATACATTAAAGAATGTGTTAATACAGCATTTAATGTATAATACAGCACTTAATCAGTGTACAAGTGAACAAAGCATTTGGGGCTTTGCAGGAAGTGGAAATAAAAGAGGAAAAGCCAAGACAGAGCAGGCACAGAGACTTCTACTCCTGCTGGAGAGAGAAAAATGTCATCCCATCATTAAGGAACCCTCATGAATCCTGAAAGTTATGAGCACAACTATTTTTATATATAGAAGTTTTAAAAGGTAAATAAATAAACCAGGTCAGGTTTGTCTATGTAAAATTGTTGACATCAATGATGTCTTTCCATATTCTTTATCTGGGGTAAAGAAATACATTCTGTATTTTTCCAGATTTCTCTGTAGCCTTTGAAAGATTTTTACAGTACTTATGTCTTGATTGAACTGTCCTTTCTTAAAACAAAAGCTTGTATAATTTTCTTACCTTGTACAGTTGGTAAACTTTTATGAGAGAGTTGATACCCTGAGTCTAATGTCAGCTTCCTTTTATTTTGCTGAAGTCTTTTCTAAAAAAAAATACCCAACCAAAAAAACCAAAACAAAACAAAAAATAACAACCAAAACCCCAAACCAAACCAATGGAGTTAAAAATTAATCACCAATGTGTTAATTTCCTTCCCAGAAACTGGTAAATAATTAACATAAGAATGGTTAGGAGGCATTTGATTTTGAAATGTGGTTTTTTTTTTCCTTGTTTTATGGCAAATAATGATGTTTAAATTTTTGTTAAGCATGCTGCTTGCATTGCACACATTTCCTTGCTTTCTCCCTTTCCTCACTTTATTTGGAACCTGGAGAAATTTCACAGCAGCCAAATTTTTGAGTTTACTGAACCTTCTTCACGTTCAGCTGTTCCATTATCCACTGGTTTATTCCCAGTGTGTCACCTGCCACGTTCCAGGGAGCACAGCAAGGGCTGCACTGGTTGGAAATGCAGCTGGAAATGGTGCTGGACTGGTTGGAAATGCAGCTGGAAATGGTGCTGGACTGGTTGGAAATGCAGCTGGAAATGGTGCTGGACTGGAGTTCCTGAGGAGCACGGGGATGGTTTCAGTGGGAGCAGCACACACAGGTCAGAGGTTGGACTTGATGATCTCAAAGGTCTTTTCCAACCTAGTAAATCCTGGCATTCTCTATTGGTGCACAGGGACATGCTCACCTGGAGAAGGGAGAGGAGGAATTTAGGATTGAGCTATGGAGAGCTGATTTCAGTGTGCAAACCAAAAATTCCTTATAAATAAATGTGGAGGGGGTGATGCTCACCCTGCCAGCAGCACCACTGAAAAGCTGGGGATGTAGGATTTACATCCATCAATCAGGAACGTTTTAAATCCAAATTCTTTTTGGTTTTGTTTGGTTTTTTTCAGCCCAGCTCCAGTTCTACTCTGCTAAAATTCGGGGAAATTGTTCCTTTGTATCATGGCTAACCCTGTGTCCTCCTCCTCACAGCTGTGCTGTTTATCCTTAACTGGTTATTTTCTCTTCAAGTTTATGGTTCCAGATGAAATCAATGGTTTGAAATGGATGTTTCAACCCAAACCCCACTGCTGAGGGGTTGGGCTGACTTGGTTTCTTCTCCACTGAACTTCCCTTGGACTTTGTGATCAGGAATGAGCCAACTCCTCGGGATGAGGATGGGTTATGGATGTAGGAACCCGCTGTTCCCAGCTCCACCTGCCAGCCCTGTTCCTGGAGAGGCTCGGGTGAGGTTCATTAATTAAGGCCTGTGTTAATTAAGGAGTGCAGGGATTAATGCCTGAGGCAGAGGTTGCTGTTAACTCTCCCCTCTGGTTATGAACAGAGCCCCAAAGTTTCCCCTTAGCTCAAAGACGGTTCCACACAAGCAGAATCCCATTTGCAGTTTGATTTTGATGCTCTTTGTTTATGGTTGCAACTTGGAAATACTTCCCAAAAATCCATAGGAAAGTTTCCCAGTGAATTGTCTCAGGCTCGTGTGTGAAATCCAGCACTGTGTATATTTTCAGGAATGTTGCTTTGTTTTTTTATCTTTGCTTTATTCTTTTTTCTTTTGGTGATATGTAGAAGAGACCTGACATTCCATAATCCACTATGTAATGCTCAGCTAGACTTGGAGAATATTTAATTCTAATTTACCTTTTGTTTATGCTGGTGTTTTATACAATACTTTGTTCATGTTTCAAACTGCAGCCACTAGAACTCGATAAAGTCATTGCACTACTAAAGCTATTTCAAATCCTGGAAATCTGCTAACTTTGCCTTCATTTTCCAAGCCTTCAGTACAGTTGGGAATCCAATCCAACAGGAAATCCTTGGGATTCCCAAAGGGTTCAATGTGCTATAGGATATCCACACACACACAAACCCTACAGCTCAGTTTGATATGTTTTTCCCACACCGTATTTTGCACTGTTAGTAATCCCTCCTCTTATCCCCCTTCCCTGTCTGCAATTCTGGAAAAGCTTATTAAAATATTTTTAAACTTACTGGCTGCATCCAAAATTCCTGACTTTTTTTTGCTCCAGAGGGGGGAATATTTCTGCTGGGAGGCTGGGAAGGCCCAGGCTGGGGCAGCAGCAGTAACTCTGTTACTCTGCAGGGAAACCCATGGGAACAAATCCCCTTTTCTGGATGAACTTCCAACTGTTTCCTTCATTCCCCACAAACGGGGTTGTCTTCCACATCCCTCTTCCCCTCTCAAGGAATATTCAAAGCTGGAAACCCAGGAGACCCCCCCTCCTCACCCTGCTGGAACTGGGGGGGTTGTCAGAGCCCCCTAAATCCCTGATTTATCCACCCCCAGCATTCCCATCCTCTGCAGCCTTTTCCTGCTGCTCGGGGAAGAGAGGGATGAGGCAGGAGCAGCTTTGGGTCATTGGTTTATTGGAAGCAAATACAAAAATACAGAGGCACATAAATCCTGTCTGCTCTCACTGCTCACATCCACAGCCTGCCATACATTCAGATAGATTTTCAGCACTAAAATGCTCATTTTGTAAATAGATTCTCTATAGAAAACATTTTTTTTAGTCAATTAATAGCATAGAAAATACTGTTAGAGGAACTCTTGGCTTTCCCAGTGTTTAGGATCCAGCAGGATCCTGGCATGGACAAAATAAGCTTTAAAAATACTTCCCTGTTAGGACTCCAAATCTAACCAGTAGATTCAAAAATAAACATAAAATCATAAAAAACCCCCTCTGACAGAATCAACCTCCTGGCTGTGAACTCAGCACGGCGGAGTCGGAGCACGCTGGGACAAAGGGATTTGGGAATGCTGCAGGGAGGGGCCCCAGCCCCCCCTGGATACTGGGAACCAGCACAGGCACCAGCAACCCCAGCTGGGCTGGGACTGGGGGGCTCTGCACAGCAGGAAGGGTTTGCCAGCCTCCCTCCCCCAGGACAAAGCCGAGGTTTTACTGGGATTTTGGGAGACAAAATAATCAGGGATTGCTTTTTTACTGTGCTCCGAGGGGGAACCCACTGAGGGGCTGCTCCAGAACACCCCAACTCCCCCTGTCCCTGCAGTGACCACACAATCCCACAAAAAAAAGGGAAAATTGTGGCTCTGGAATTGCTCCAGGAGCGGGATGGGATGGTGGAGCAGGCAGCAGCTCACTCACTGCACACCAGGCTGGAGCAGCACCCTCACACAAAATCTCTTTCCCATCCAAAAACTTCCAAAAAACTCCCAACAAATGCAGCTTTGCCCAAGAGCAGTTCCAGCTGGAGCAAATATCTCCCCAAAAAACCCAGTGTCAGTGTCTAGAGATGCTCTTTGGGTACAAAAATCTCTAAATACATTATTTTACCAAAAGTTTTTTAACCGAACTTAAAAACAATTCTTTTTAACCCAAAAGACAACCCAAGGGGACCTGGAAAGAAGTGCTGGGTAAAACAACCTTTAAAAATCAGTGAACACTGCCCAATGCATGAAAATTCCCATTCTTTTGGTGGGTCACAAACCCAGGGTGATTCATTCCATGGAAAACAAGAATTGGGGGACCCCTGTACCTGCCAAAAAAGAAGATTCAAGTCCTTGTGCCTCTTGCAGGGGTGGGAGCTGCAGCCTTTGCACATTCCCTGGATGTGCTGGGCCAGGTGGGACAACCTTGGCTCTCCTGGGATCGCAGCAGCTTCTCCCTGGTGGATCTTGCCAGCAAGGCCAGCAGCTTTCCCAAATCCAAGGCTTTCTGACCCCAGGTGAGGGAGGCTGCAGAGCTCAGCAGTGGCAGGGAAAACCTCCCTGCTGGGAGTGTCCCTGAGCCTCCCAAAGAGGAGAATGCAAGGCTCTGATAAACCCAGGAGGGAAAACCCAGCTAGAGGTGGGTTAATGGAACAAAAAACCAGAAAATAACCAGAAAACAGCTCAAATTTAAGTCCAGAGAGCATTGAACATTCATCCAGGAGGTTTTGGCCTGGCCCAGGAGCATCCTGCACCTTCCAGGGAACGCCGGCGCTCGCGGCCTCGGAGCCGGACACCGCCGGGTGCCACAGCATTCCCTCCCTGCCAGAGGGAGCAGGCTGGGCACGGAGCCAGCCCCAGCACCCCTCCAGTGAGGAGCAGCTCCTCGGATGCCACGGAGCAGATCCAGCCAGGGATACCCCTGGCACATCCCTCAGAGCAGAACATCTTCCAGCCCTCTGCCTGTGCCCATCTCCGCTGCCGACTCCCAGCTTGATTAGAAACCCATTAATTCCTCCCGATCACACTTAATTAGGCTCATCCTTCCCCGTGCAGGCTGCTCTCTTCCCAAGGATTTGTGAAGGCAGCAATCTTGGCTGTGCAAATTAAGAGCATCCCCGTGGCTCCTGGCAGGAACCCCGGATCCCTTCCCACGTCCCGCCCGCGATCAAGCGAACAGGAAGAGGTTGGTTCCCAAAAAAAGCCTCTCCCTGCTCACACGGAGCTTTTCCCTTTAATATCCATCTTGCTGCCAGGATCTGACTCCTTGTTCATTTGCTCCTCGGTGAAAGTGATGTAGGAATACACCAGGCTTCCAGCAATACTGCAAGAGAGGCAGGGAACGGGGTGGGAGTGAGCTCAGCTCCTGCATCAGCCACACAGCCCTGCCCCAGGAAAAGCCACAGCCACCGGACAAGGAGCTGCTGGAATTGCCATGGAAACTGCCAGCTTTCCTCCTAAATCCAGGTATTTTGTTCAATTCCTGCCCAAACACTCCCCAGCCTAGTGCTGGATCCATCCCAGCCCCAAAGGGATCCTGCTGAAGGGCAGGGGAGGAACGGGGAGACTCCCACAACACAGCCCAGAAGGGATACTTTTCCAAAAGGTGAATAGGAAGAAATACCAGGTGTAAGAATCCCAAAATATCTTCTTTTGCTGCCTTAATCCCACTGGCAACTGGGAAAACTCAATTTTCTTGCTAAAATACTCCTGTGGATTCTCCTGGCTTTAAAACAAGCCAAGGCTGGGAGCATCCCACAGCCTGAGCAGCAACCAAGCACAAAAACCCAATTCCCCAGGGGGTTTTTTTGGGGGGAAAAAAAACCATTTAAGCAGTCAAATCATTTCAGTTTCACCCCAATTTTCACTTACAAATCATAAATAATCTTACCTGATATTTAGACCAATGAAGTTCATCCATGTAAAAATATAATCTCCTCCAAAAAACATCCCAATATAGGTTATTAAAATATTCTGCAAAGGAACAAGATGGGAGGAACAAACAGCCTGAGACAAGGGATTGTATGGAAAAGGGAATGCAGGGTGGGGAACAGGGAAGTTCCTGCAATTCCCAAGGGATAATGGAGGTGCTTTCTTGGGAATGCCACTCACCTTAATGCAGCCAACTATTGTAGTTGTAAGAGCAGAGTTGTACTGAGTGCAAAGAACCGTGGAATACATCAAAATAAACCTATGGAAAAGAGCCAGCATCAGGGACATGCCCTGGGAATCACCTCATCCCATCACCCTGGCCATGGAAGGTATCCCTGCCCTTCAGGGAATGAGGTGAGCTCCCAAGGTGCCTCCCAAGCCAAAGCATTTCAGCATTCCATGATCCATTCCCATCCTTTCTCCAGCATTATTTATCCCCCAGCTTTTTTAGCTAACCCTGCACTGGAGGAAGGTGGGAGGTAATTCCCACCCGCCCAAATCTCAGGAATGGTGTCCCTATAAGGACTGAGGATTTAGAAGGAATTTTTAACAACAGAAGGGCACCAAAATTCCCAGCTTCTGGAATGGAGACACCTTCCCTGCTCCCAGCCCAGCATCCCAGTCCTTACCCCATCACACACGACAGCGTGAACTGCACGACGAAGAACGTGTCTGCCCAGCCCTGGTATTCCACTGCCTGCAGGAAACACCAGCTTCAGACCCTCAGGAAGCACAGAATTCCCAGCAAGACAAGGAACAACCCCCCAGCATTGGTTTTCACCTCACAGCAGGAAAAACCAACCCAATTCCCAGCCTGGAGTGACATCCCAGGGGGTGTGGGAAGGCCAGGGGTCCCCACTGGCATCACCTCCAGCCTCAGCACTTGGGTCATCCCTCCTGGAAAAAGCAGGGAATGAGTCTCATAGGCCAGAGGAATCAGGAGAGGCATCTCCCAGCTGGCTGTTATCCAGGATTGGATCACTTTGGAGTTCATTCACTGCAAACCACAACACTCACACAGCACATCCCAGGGGAGCTGTAACCTCCGGAGATGCTGCTGACAGAGCAGCTCAAGGCAGCCTGGATTTCAGGGAAGGGCTTTTTTCCTGGGATTTTGGAGCATGTGGAGTGCTGGGTCCAGTGCTGGGCAGTGCCACAGACAGGGAGAGTCCAGAGGGGACACCAAGATCCTGCAGGGATCTCCCTGAGGAGAGCTCGGAGCAGGCTCCGGGATCTCCCCCAGGGAACCAAGGAGAAGGAGCCAGGCTCTTCCAGAGGTGCCCAGGGACAGGACCACGGAGCCAGGGGCACACACAGACACTCAGAAGGATCCCTCTGGATGTCTGCAGACACTTGGAGAGGCTGCAGAGGTTGCCCAGGGAAGCAGTGGAGTCTCCATCCTTGGAGACATCCAGAATCCGAGCGGAGTCCTGGGCCCTGCCAGCCTCAGGGCAAGGCTGCTCCCCTCACTCCCTTCCCAGCCAGCCAGGGAATGCCAGAGCAGCCAGAACTCGGCCAGGCAGCTGGGAATGCACTTCCCACAGGAACCCCAGCCCTGGGGGGACCTTCCTGTGGATCATCCATCCCCTTCTGCCCCGGGAATTCCTCGCAGGGCTCTGCTCAGCACCACCAGCACACCAAAGCAGGATGTGCTCCCTGGGATGCCTCCCAAGGGCCCACGAGAATTCCCAGATCCACAGGCACAGGAAAGGCTCCCAGCCCCCCCCAGCACAGGCCCTTCCCAAGGGGGTTTTCCTGGAGCTGCCAAGGCGGAGTTTCCTGGCAGCAGCCCCGGCACACAGCACATCTTTGTCCAGCAGCGCCAGGCCTGGCAGAAGGGAGTTTATTCAGGGGAAAAGCAAATAAAAAAAGGCCATTTCTCTCTCTGGGCTGAACAGAGGCTGCTCACAGCAGCATTTCCCTGCCCAGGCCCAGCTCCTGCTCCTAAATGAGCACTTTATCCCAAATCCAGCCCACAGAGCTGCTCCAGAGGGTGGGGCTGAGCCACCTTCAGCCACTGCCATCCTGCTAATCCCAGCTCCTTATCCCGGGGCTTTAAGCCCCTAATGGGGACAAAGGCACCAGGCTGGGACAGACAGGGCTGGCAGGGCCCCCCCAGGGTCACCCACAGGGTGGGCAGCACCTCCAGCCTTTGGAGGAGGGAATTTATCTGAATTCCCTGCACACGGAGAGGGGGACGCCCAAAAAACAGGCAGGAAAAAGGAATTTCTTGCTCAGGAGAGGCAGCTGCACATCAGTGAGTGCAATAAAAATACAACTCAAATGTGAAAAATAATAGCAACAGTAGTAATAGCAGTAACAACAATTAATAACATTAGTAATAATTGTAATAATAATGGTAGTAACAGTAGAAGTAGTAGTAGAAGAATTTCATGTATACAGAACCAGAAGCAAATTATTAATTATAATAATAATAACAATAAAAAGAAGAACTTCACGTATACAGGACCAGAGGTAAAATTTAAAAAAAAAAATTAAAAATTAAAAAAATAGAAGAATTTAACGTGTATAGGACCAGAGGTAAAATAATAATAAAAATAAAAACAAAATTAAAAATAATAATAGTAATAATAGTAATAATAGTAGTAGTAGTAATAATAACAATACCACTACTACTACTACTACTACTACTACTAATAATAATAATATTAATAATATCATCATCATCATTATTGTTATTTCTTCACATCTACAGGACCCCAGCCCTGATGGGCACCATGAGCAAACTGAACCCACCCAGCACCTCAGCAAAACTGCCCCAGCGAGAGGGGAAGGACAGAAAAGGTTTGAAGAAACTAAAAATGCTCAGCTTCCATAAATAATATTTGGGTTTTCTTCTCGCTCCCCACTTCCCCATTCCTCAGGCATTGCAAAGATGCCTGAATGGAGCAACTCCAGGGGTTTAGGTCCAACATAAAAGTTGCAGTTCCTTTGTGCCGAGGTGGTTTTGGGGCAGTGACCCCCCCATCCCTCTCTCAGCACCCCAGGGTGTCCATACAACGCTGTGCCACTAAACCCATGGATTTTGGGATGGAAATCCTACCTTCTGTGCATCTCCAGTGATGTAGGCAATGGTCAGGGTGGGGATGATCATGAACAGTGCATTGTAGTAGAGCAGACCGTACTTGCCCAGCTCCTGGAAATGGGAAATATCCATGGCTTTGAGTGGGAACAGAAAATCTTACTCATATTGCTGCTGGGACTGGGCCTGGAGCTGAATCCATGTGGGATTCTCCAAGACAGAGGAGCTGGAAGGTGGGAATTTTAAAATATCTTGGAATCCCAGACTGGATTGGGTTGGGTGGGACCTTAAAGCTCATCCAGTCCCACAGGCAGGGACACCTCCCACTACCCCAGGCTGCTCCAGCCTGGCCTTGGGCACTGCCAGGGATCCAGGGGCAGCCACAGCTTCTCCAGGAAATCCATTCCAGGGTCTCATCACCCTCCCAGACAGCAATTCCTCTCCAAAATCCCACCCATCCCTGCCCTCTGGCACTGGGAAGCCATTCCCTGTGTCCTGTCCCTCCAGCCCTTGTCCCAAGTCCCTCTCCAGCTCTGGACAGGAGATTTGGGGAGAGGGATGCTTGAGCCTCCCCCCTTTGCCCTCCCAGAATAAGGTGGTGACAAGCCCAGCCCAACATCCCAACAAGCCAAAGCTGAAGGAGATCCCACCTTTGAATCCAGCTTCTGTTTCACGTAGGCACCGTTTGCAGCCGTTAAGGCATCATTAATGAGGATAAAAATGTATCCTTCCAGATCAAATGCCAAGTCAGCACTGGGAGAGGGAAAAAGCAGGAGTTAAAGCACAGGGACAATGCTTGGAAGAGTCCTTCCACCTTCTGTGGAGCCAGCAAGTTGTCAGGGAAAGTTAATCGTGGGAGGAGGGGCTGGGATTTGGGTCAGGAAAACATTCTTTCCTACTGGAGAGAACGTCTGGAGGGGGGAAAGTTGGTATTTAATCCCTCTCTGCTTGGGACACACCGAGGAACTCGATTCCCATTTAGCACAGAGCCTCTGGAGATGTGGGAATGGGGACAGCTCACCTGGCAGCTACAAATGCACCAAAGATCATAGCAAATACTGTCATCTGAATGCTCCAGGAAAACTTCTTCCTGGAAAAGAGAGGCAGGAGGACATGACATCAGCCACAGTTCAGCCCTTGGGAATACTCTGAGGGCTTTGGAGCAGAGCAGGGAGAAGTTCTTCCTCCTCTGGAAAGGGGGAAAAAACCCCAAACCAACCCCAAACAAACCGAGCTGTGCAGGAGCTGCGAGTAAAGACATTTTTAGCCAATTATCTCTGTGATTTTTTGGGAGATAAAGAGCTCAGCCTTGAGGAGCTGGGAGTTTACAGAGAGCTGCAGCTCTGCCTGGGGCAGGGAAGGGCTCAGCCGGGCACGGAGCAGCTCCCAGTCCTGGGAAGGGGCTGTGGGCACTCTGGGAGTGCTTTGGGGTCCCTGCAGGAACTGGGGCTGGCACAGCCAGGCTGCTGCACACGGGCACAGAGCACATCCCTCTCTGCCAGCTCTGCAGGGCCCAGCTCACCCCCAGCTCACCCAGCTCCCTCTGGACACTCGGGAAAGGGATCGGGACAAGCTGCTCCTGCATCCACTCCCTCCGCCCGCCTCCTCCCAGCCCAGCCCGGAGCCAAACCCCGGCCAGGCAGCCCCGGACCCCGAGCCCAGAGCTGTCACAGGGGCTGGGGACACTCACTTGAGCAAGAATCCTTCGGCAAACATCGTAAACAGGATGGAAAACCTCCGCAGGACGGTGAACATGGGCAGGCTGCAGGAGGAAGGGGCAGCTCGGTGAAAGGGTGTTCCCCCCTCCCCTCATCCCAAACGGAGCAGGGATGCTGTTCTGGAAAACAGCACGGATTGGCCTGCCCGTTCCCTAATGGGAATGAATGGCACTGCTCCTTATGGGGATGGCACTGCTCCTTATGGGGATGGCACTGCTCCCACACCCACTCCGATCTGACCCTGCCAGGGTGGGGGACCCCAAGGACGCCCCCAGACCCTCACCCCACGGAGGAGGGCCAGCCCCGTGTCCCTCCGTGCCCGCGGGAAGCGTTTGGGAACACGCACGTGGCACATTCCTGCGTGGGCAGGGAAGGAAGCGCATGGCCCCGAGCGGCTCCTGCCGGATCACCCAGAGCCCGCACAGCCCCGGGGCCCGGCAGCGGCTCCCGGGAAAACCCTGTGGCAATCCTGGAAAGCCCCAAGGACCCGTTAAACAGCCCCTGTGCCGGAAACCCATCCGTACTTCAGTTTCTTTGTGCTGAACAGTCCTGTGATCTGGTTCCCGAAGTACAGGAGAGGTAGAGGAAATGTCTGCAAAGAAGCGGGAGAAGGCTCCGTGAGCGACCCGAGGCGCCCGGGGAGCTCCCCAGAGCACCCTCCGCGGATAAACACAGACATGGAATTGTTCCCAGCCCGCCGTGGAAGCCTCCACACACACACACACGTGTCCCGGAGCTGCTCCGTGGCCGCAGGATCCCGGGAACGGGCACGGGCATCCCGCTGCCAAAGAGCCTGTGGTGGGCACGGAGCCCCGGAGCAGGGGACAGGGGCCCGGGGAGGGGACTTGGGTGCTTGGCAGGGGATTCGGGTGCCCGAGGAGGGAGCTGGGTTCTGGGGAGGGGTCTCACCCGCCGGGGGACGTGTCTGTCCAGGTCAGGGAACTTGACCACCCGCAGCGCCTTCCCCGCCCAGAGCACGGCCACCGTCGCCAGCATCTGCAAGAGAGCAGGGGGTCACCCCAGGGCCCCCCAAAACACGGGGTGTGGGGACACAGGGGGGGTCCCACTCACCTGGCCCAGCCC
>JACBWW010000016.1:25098243-25149261 GCA_020086605.1 Lanius collurio
TGGGGGGCACTGATGCGGGTGAACAGCCGAGGGTCTGGGATAGGGGGCACAGCAAGGGGGTTGGGATGGGGGGCATTGATGAGGGGACCCCCCCGGGATCTGCCGTGGGGGGCACGAAGAGAGGAAGGGGGGCGTAGGTGAGGTCACACGGGGCCTGAGGTCGGGGGGACACCGGGCACTGCATGGTGGGCACTGCAGGGACCAGGGGACGCCAAACGCGCGTCCTCTGTCTGGGCAGGGGTCAGGGGTCCTTCCACCCCGCCCCACAGCAGCACTGGGCGGTCAGACCCGTGCTGGCACCGCTGTCTCTGGCACGGTGGGCGCGGGGGCCCAGCGCCCTGCCGGGTGCTGCCCTCGGGTGACCCCGCACGCAGGATTTTGGCACCGGCTCTTCCCTTTCAGAGATTAAATCTTCCCCTCCGGGCTATGCTCTGCCAAGTGGAAAAATCCCAAAACAAGGCAGCTTGGAGCACAAAAACACCTCCGCCCTGCGGGGCGCGGTGGAGAGGACAGATTTAGCTGGGGGACAAGGAGTGACACGCACGGCTCAGTCCGTCACTGCTGCGGAATCTGCTTCCCATCGCCCCGATGGCAGCCGGGGAGCAGAGCCCAGCTGGTCCAGCTCCCACGGGGCAAAGTGTCCTGGAGCCCCCGAAGGGACGGGACACGGATGGAGGGACAAAGCTGCAGCCACGGGAAAGCTGCACCGGCTGGTGGGGGGCATGGGGGTGGGCATGGGGGGCGGCACAGGGCATGTGGGATGAGCCTCAGCTTGGAAACAGCAGCAATTCCATAGAACCGTGGATCATTTAGGTTGGAAAAGCCCTCAAAGAACATCGAGTCCAACCATTCCAGCACTGCCAAGGCCACCCCTATCCCATGTCCATCCACACGGCTTTTAAATCCCTCCCGAGTTGTTTCGGGGATCACTCCCAAGGTGAGGAGGGAAGGCAGCAGCGGGACATTCCTTGCCCGGGGCCATGGCGGTGTTCACAGAAGAAACAGCCCCTTTTGGAGAGCGTTATTCCCAATTATGTCTCTGCCGTGACCTGCCTGGGCACAGCCAGGGCCTGCCGAGGGAAATGAGCCATCGTGGCCCCGTGGGTAGGAGCCGCCGCTCGCCCTGGCACGCTCGGCTCACCGCAGCACCTTTCCCTCTGCGGGAAAAGCAAACTCTGCCCAAACTTTCCTTCTCCCGGCTGATTCGTGTCCCTGCTGCTGCCCCAGTCGCAGGGCAGGAGCAGGGGCTGTTCTCTGGCACGGCTCACAGGAAGGACAAACTGACTTTGAAGTCCGGGAGCAACTTTCCCATATCTCGAGTGTCCTTTTACCCCGGCCAAAAATCACAGTCGAACCCCCTTTGACATTGGCATCACCTTCCTTGTTCCTGCACCGAGCCCTGGCTGTCCTGAACCCTCAGCAGAGCTTGGATTTGGGAATATTTACGGCTCCAGCAGCAGAAAGGAACCTAATCCTGCCTGGGCCGCGGTGCCAGCGGCACTGACGCAAGCGGCGCTGATTCCCAGCCCTGCCCTCCCTCTGGAATGTTCCCCGGGACCCTCACTGGGTGGGTGGGACAGGGAAGCCCCCGTGGGGGCAGCGTCCGCAGCCCCGGAGCCTCCGCGGCGATTTTAAGATCAAAGAGCTGGGTGTGCCCTCGCAGTGGTGCCAGCAGGGCGAGACGGGGGCGAGCTGTGCCCGTGTCCCCCGTGCCCCCCGTGCCGGGCACGGCTCCAGGGATGACACAAGAGCCCCGCTCTTGGCAGCAGGGCCGGGTCTGTCCCGACCTTTCCTTCCTGCTGCCCTCAGCCTCCGAGGCAGGGCAGGGATCCCAGTGTGCCCACCAAAGATAACAAATGTTAAATCAATCCGCTTTAATCCTGATCTCGTCTTACAGCCAGCTCCGTGCCAAACTGCTGAGGGCTCCTGGGCTGTGGGCGCGTCCCAGGGAAGAGAAAGGGGCTCTGGAGGCCGGCAGGGGACGGGGCACGGGGAGGGCACAGGGGTGGTGGCAGTGACAGTGGCAGTGGCAGTGGCAGTGACAGTGGCAGTGGGGGGCTGGCGTGGGGGCAGCGCCGGCGCAGCGAGGAAGTGCCCGGGAGATGCAATCGGCTGCGCGGGGGCGGCGGGGAAAGCCCGGCACAGCCCGGGACAGGCTCTCGGTGCCCCCAAACCTGGGTGCTGCTCGGGGAAAAGGGAGCTGACCCCACCCCTGTGCCAGGCTGGGGAGCACCGGATGCCAAGGCACCGTCCCGGCTGTGCCGGGAGAACCTGCTGGGCTGTGGCGGCCTCGGGAGGGACGCTCCGCAGGGCACCCAGATCATGGAGAGGCGTTTCCACCTCTGGACACAGGATCACAGAATCCTGGGGAGCAGAAACCTCCTCTTGTTCCACCTTGTGCTATCCCAGGGTGCCACAAGCCCTGTCTAACCTCGCCTTGGACCCTTCCAGGGACAGCCACAGCTTCTCCGGGCACCCTGTGCCAGGGCCTCCCCACCCTCACAGGGAGGAATTTCTCCCTAAACGCGTCTATCCCTGCCCTCAGTTTCCATCGGACTCTGAGGAATTTTTGAACGAACCACGGAGAACCCCAAACACGATGGGGGTTGGAAAGCCGGGGCAGTGCTGCTGCCCCAGAGGAAGGCGACAACAACTGAGATTCCTGAGCACAGGAAAGAGAAATCTGTGGGAAAGAGCCCGGTGTGAGCCGTGGCTCTGCTCCCCTGCTGCCCGCGGGGCTCAGGGCTCGCAGCGCTCAGGAAGAGATAAGGGCGCATCAGTTAAACGGCAGCAGAAGGTCGGGAGCCTGGGAAATGCAGGAACCAGCGGCTCCGAGGGGCTCTGGCACCTGTCCTGGGCCAGCTCCGCGTCCCACCGCCCTGTGCCAGCTCCAGATGTGCCGGCCGGGCCCAGATGTGCTTGTCCTTGGGCCCAGATGGGATGGGCTGGCTCCAGATGTGCGCGCTCGCCGTGCTGCCCCAGCCCCAGCTGTGCAGCCCTGGCTCCGTGCATGAAACACTCCCAGGACATCCCCAAACTAAAATTCCCGCTGAAACCCTCGCAGTCCTGCTCGGAGTAACTGCACAAACCCGCCCGTTCCTACCGCCACACAGGTTACACACATCGTGCACGTTACATAACCACACCACCCAGCGAGGTTTCACCCCGTGGTGCCGGCGGGCTCTTGCTCTCACTTCCACAAAAGTCCCTGTGGATCAGTCAAAACCCGGAGCAGCCGAGGCTGGCTGGCAGAGGGAGGTTCTGCCTTGCCCCCGGGGGGTGAATTCTGTTCCCCAACATTTCCTCCTACGAGGCAGAGGCGGGAGCAGTGCGGGGTTTCCTGTGGTTGCAGTGTCTAATGAGGTTAACACTGTTTTTGAGGTTTAACTCTTCAACCGACACGAAAAAGGAAGCTCCGGGCTCTGCAGAGCCGGGGGTTGGGAGCAGCCGGCGGGATGGAGAGCGCTGGAGCATCCCTGGAGCCTTGGACATCCCAACCCTACCTGTAACATCCTGGGATGAGCTGGGGGCCAGCACAAGCACAGGGGGTGACGGTGCTGCTGAAAACAACCCCATTCCTTCAGGACTTTTCATTCCACGCCTCCTGGATCAGTAGGAAAATGTTCTTCTTTCTCCGACTCGGGACTCTCCCGCTCCACAGCCAGCGGCGAGACCGTAGCGATCCATTCGGGATGGGTTCGGCTTTACCGGGGAGCCTCCAAATCCTGCCAGAACTTTAAGGGGCCCCTTCCCCCGAGGCTGCTCCTCTAAGGGATGCCGGGTTTCCCCATGGACTGACTCAGACTGGGAAGGAAACGCCGGTGCTTTATGTAGGTCAGCCCCACACTGTCCCTGCTGACGCTGCCGATGCTCGGCAGCTCCGGCCGCAGGAGGAGGCTCCCGGGGCCACATGTCCTGAGGACTGCCAAGGTAAGGACTCCCCGCTTTTCCCAGCTCCCAGCTCCCCTCATTCAACCCCAAAATATCCCAGCTCCTGCTCCTCACCCGCTGCTCCGGTGTTTATCCGCTCCTGGCACGGCCGCTGGCAGAGATTCCGAAGGGTTTGGGTTGGCACCATGGAGCAGCTTTTCTCTACTGAATTCACATTTCTTTAGCCCTAATGCACGAGAAGACTTTACTAGAGATGAGATCAAAGCCCAGCATCTCCAAATGATCTCATTCCCTTGGCTCTGGAGTTTACAGACGCCTCTAAATTGGAACAAAAACACAAATGTGATTCCCAGAGGAGGCAGAGCCTGCGATCCCTCGGAGAGCTGGGCACATGAAGAGTTTTCAGCTCTTCTCTTAGGACCCAAATTGCATTTTTTCCTTTGCTCTGACTTGCAGAAGGTTCGTGGGCACTTGGGAACCAGCAGCCTCTCTTTGTAGGTCAGGTAATAGGGAGGCACTTGAAATTTGACTCACTCGTGATGAATACTTGAACAGCCCCAAAACCAAACCAGGTCACCTCACCCCGCACGAGAAGCACCGAAGCACTCGCTCTTGCTGGTGGCCTGGTTTGGGTTGAAAAACAGCATTTTGAAGCTTTTACTGTGGACTCTGGCCTCCCTCCAGGGGAAACTCACCCTTCGTGGCAGCAGGTAATGATGGCGTGTGGGGGTCTGCTGGGTGTTCAGCCCCAGGCAGGTGAATGGGGGTGTCAGAGATGATTCAGGGCTGCTCTGTGCCCATTTCCCACCCCTAAATGGGCCTGAGGGGAGGCTGGAGTCACTCCAGCTCCAGGGGCTGAGGGGTGCCATGCTGGCTGCTTCCAGGAGGATGCTTGTCTTGGGAAAGAGGAATTTCCCCCCCGGGAGCTGCATTTCCCTGCGCCTCACCCGTCCGTGCCTTGGCTGCTGCAAAGCCCTCCCAGCCCCACAGCCCAAGTCCCAAGAGGCTGGTGAGGCTGGGATTTCTTTCCTGGATTGTAGGAATGCTTCCACATAGGCTGTGGAGTGGCAAAGGGAGCAGGGAAGAATTTAAGCACCTGTGGGATGCAGGCACAAGGGTGGCTCCTTGGGACAGGTGGGAAGCCCTGGCCTGGCATTTTGGGGCTGTCTCGGGGGGTTCACTGCTGGGCAGAGCCATTGTTCAGCCTGGGCAGCACCTGAGGGAAAGCAGGAAATTTCTATCCCATAAAATCGTGTCTGAGCACCCCCAGGGATGGAGACTGCGGGATGAGCCCTCAGGGCAGCAGCCCCACTCTGGCCACCTTTAAAGAGCTTTTTCTTACCTTTAGCTGGGATTCCCTGACTTCCAGTGGGATCCCATTGCTGCCTGTCCTGTCCCTGGGCCACACTGGGAGGAGTTTGGCTCCCTCATCTTTACTTCCCCATCACACATCCATCCCCAAGGATTTGCCCCCTCCTCTCCAGGCTGAGCAGCTCTCCCAACCCTTCCACACTTCTCAGGTGCTCCTGACCCTCAGGCACTTCTGGTGGACTCATTCCAGAGTGTCCACATCTCTCCTGATCCCGTGGGATCCCAGCCCCGGAGCCAACACTCAGGATGGGTCTGAGCAGAGGGGCAGCACCCCCAGCCCCACCAAATCCATTTTCTCAAGAAAAGGCTGCTCAGATTTTCCTGTCACAACTCCACGCTGCTTTCTCCCCTCCCGTCCTGCTCCTCCTGCCTGTGCTGGAGCTGATTTCCAGGAGGATTTGCTCCAGCATTTTTTATCCCCCAGACTATGCCACGTGTGGGCAGCGGCTGCAGTTCAGGCCATGGCGGGGTCCGGCGAGGCTTTGGTGCTCCACGTCCTGCTCTGCTGCCTGTGCCAAGGTGAGTGGCCATGACAGGGCTCAGCATGGCCACCTCGGTGACACCAGAGCTGTGCCCTGGGCCTGCAGGGGCTTTAGAGTGGGAACTGGACAATCACAAAGCTGTGGGGTTTGGGGGGTGCACTGCAGGGAGGGATCCCATGGCCAGCAGCTCCTTCTCCTTGGAATGGGGCCACATCCAGGCTCCCAGGGCCATAACCAGGCTTCCAGGGCTATTTTCAGGCTCCTTGCAGCCCCTGTGCAGCCGTGCCCTTTCCAGGAAGGCCAGATGGAGCCTGATAGCGCCTGTGAGCTGGGGCTGCTGCAGAGCTTCATCTGATAGGGAAGGGCAGCGCCTCCGCCGCCCTAATCTTGGGGATCAGAGCTCTCGAGAGCGCAGGTTATTTCCCTGCAGTCATCTGAACATCAGAGCAATTGATGTTCAGCCTAAAATTGGTGAAACTGGTGAACCTGGCTGTTTCTGATGTCCCGGGATGAGTCACCGGGGGCCGGGGCGCTGCTGCAGGCGGAGAGTTCAGAGCAGAGCCACAGCCTGGTTTGGGCTGGGAGAGACCTCGGGGCTCATCCAGCCCTGGGCAGGGACACCTCCCGCTGTCCCAGGCTGCTCTAAATCCTATCCAGCCTGGCCTTGGGCACTGCCAGGGATCCAGGGGCAGCCACAGCTGCTCTGGGCACCCTGTGCCAGGGCCTGCCCACCCTCCCAGGGAACAATTTCTCCCCAGCATCACTCGTGACCCCTGGGTTATCCCCATCCCCTGGGGTGCCAGATGGCCGGGGCGGGGTGCAATCCCCTCGCTGCAGGCTCCAGCTGCAGAGCAGCTCCCTGCCGAGCAGCGCAGCCCATGGGCACCCCCTCCTCCGGTGGGACACCCCCCGAGCCCGCCCGCTTTGGCGCAGGTGCTGCGACCATCGAGTGCAGGGGGCACGTCTGGATCGAGCCGGCGCCGGTGGTGCGGATGGGCTCCGATATCTCCATCACCTGCCGGTCCGCCCTGGGCTGCCCCTCGGCCCGGCTCCTCATCCTCCTCAACTACAGCCGCACTGAGGAGACCCCGCTGGCCCTGAACGGCAGCACCGTGCGGCTCCGGCTGCGCCATTTCCGGATGCCCTTCGCCACCGTCACCTGCTTCTCTCGCTGTGCCAACACCGACAGGGACCGCCTGGTGTGCGGCGCGGAGATCCGGGCCGGCTGTGAGTACCCCGTGCCCCCAGCCCGTGCCCAGCGCCCAGGGATTGGGGTCTGGCTCCTCCCGGTGGTTCCTGCCCTCACCCTGCCTCGCCCCCGCAGACCCTCCGGACCCGCCTGGCAACCTGAGCTGCGCCATCGCCGAGGGCTCGGAGCGCCTGCAGTGCGCCTGGGATGAGGGACGGGGCACCCAGCTGCCCACCCGGCACAGCCTCCACCTGCGCAGGTGAGGGCCCGGAGCAGCCCCGGGTGGCAGCCCCGGGTGACAGCCCCGAGTGGCAGCCCCGAGTGGCAGCCCCGAGTGGCAGCCCCGGGTGACAGCCCTGGGTGGCAGCCCCGGGTGGCAGCCCCGGGTGACAGCCCCGGGTGACAGCGGAGCTGCGGTGCCCCAGTTCCACTTCCTACAGCTCACGTTTTGTCACCTCCTGCCCGAGCACCACGCGTTCCCCCGCGGGTCAGAGCTCTGTCAGTGACCTGGCACACGTTCCATCGCGCCTGGCACACGGAAGCAGCAGTTTCCAGCTTCTTGGACTCTCTCCAAGCTAAAGAGAGGGTGCACCTAACGCTGCCCAAACCCCAAAACTGAACAGCCAGCGTGAAGCTGAAGCTGAGCTGCCGGCTTCTGCGTGCCGTGCCACAGTCCCACCCTGGGATGCTCTCTGCCACCAAAGTCCCCATGGCACCAGCCTGCCGTGCCACACCACATCCCCGGATGCTCCTTACCCCTGAAGCCCCATGGCACCAGCCTGTCAGGTTTTCATTCATCCTGTCTCAATTTTCAAGACATTAAATCCCATCATATGGGGGCTTTGTGAAGAGAAGGGCTAAAGCTCCTGCCTACATTTTCTTGGGACCAAACTGAACCATATAGCCAGAAAAGGAGAAAGTTCCCTTCCCACGGGGAAGATACAGATCCCCAGCAGTGTCAGAACAGAAGGGGATGACTTTCCAGTTTGCTTTAGGGGTGACAAACTCTGGGTTTGGGGATGGGGATGGCCATGCCCTGGTCATGAGCTGTGTCATCTCAGGAGCCGGGGTGGCGGTGCCAGCTGGTGTGTGATGCTGGGATGGGCACTGACCGGGGCTGCCTTCTGCTTCCCAGGCTGGTGGATGATGAGGATGAAGAAAAGATCTTCCCTAAAGACTCACCTGTGCTGCTGAGAGAGCTGCACAATGGGAGCCACTACTCGGTGTGGGTGCAGGCCAGCAACGCGCTGGGCACTGCCCGCTCGGCCCCTCGGCACCTCAGCCTGCAGGAGCTCGGTATGTCCGTCCTTCTGTCCGTCCGTCCTATTATCCATCCATCCATCCGTGAGCAGCACGGCGTGCTGGGGCTGTGCATGGCCAGCCACATTGCCCGGCAGTGTCACTTTAGGGACCTCTCCGAGCACAAGGACAGCCCTCGCCCCACCCATTCCCCTCTCTCCTACAGTGGTCCCCGCCCTGCCCGTGGTCGTCGGTGCCGAGACGACGGAGACGTCCCCTCCCTGCACCACCATCCGCTGGAGGAGCCGGACACAGCTGCAGAACGTGCTCTGCGAGGAGAGGCACAGAGCCACGGGCACCCCGACGTGGCATGTGAGACCCCCGGGGCCCCCCAAACCTCCCCCCACACGCAGAACCTGCCCCCGTAAAGAGGTGCAAGTCCTGCTCCCGCTGGAGACCCGCGTGGGCAATGGGAATATTTGGGGTCATTCAAAACTCACCCCTTTTCTCCAGTGCTGGGAGGGAATGAGCACCCCCGGTTTGGGGGGCAGGAGAGCTGATGCCACCGGAGAGGGGGGACGGCCTCGTGGGCAGGGCTATCGCAGCTTTTTGAGCAAAGGGACAGAATTCCAAATATTTCCAAATGTCCTGCTCAGCAAGAACAAAGCACAAAATCCTCTGGCATGCTCAAAGCACACCCCAGACAAAACTACCCTGGGGCAGCTCCACCTGAGCCCCTTTGGAGACATCCCTGGCAGGGAATGATGCTTGGAAACATCAGCTGGCAGGGGCTGAGCCTGGATTCCCGCTGCCACAGGAGCCCCCAAAATCTCCGTGGTGGCAACAGGCTGGGAGCTCCGGCTGTGCCCCCAGGGTGGCACTGAGGGGGCAGTGCGGGTCCTGGCCATCCCCGCCCATGCGGACGAGGGAGGCGGGGACCTCCCCTGTGCCAGGGGGTGGCGGTGGGGACCCGCTGGGTCCCGCTGCCCCAGCACCCCGTGCTTGCCTTGCAGGTGGAGCGGTGCGACAGCGTGGCACAGGAGGGTCCCCGCTGGCAGCACGAGCTGCAGAGCGACACCCAGTTCGTGTTCCAGGTCAGGTGCCGGCTCAGCAGCGCCCACAGCCCCTGGAGCGCCTGGAGCCCCCCCTTCCTCTACAGCACCCCCGAGGCAGGTGGGCTCAGCCTCGGTGCCACCCGTGTGTGGCATTGGTCACAGCTGCCCGGGGTGCCCACGCCGGAGGGATTTCAAAGCCGTGTGGCACTTGGGGACATGGGGCGGTGGTGGCCTTGGCAGTGCCGGGGGATGGTTGGGTTGGGTGGTCCCCAGAGGGCTTTTCCAGCCTAACAGATTCCATGATCTCTGGTGGCTTGATTGCTCCTCTGGGTGGAAAAAAAAATCGCATCAGTCGCTGTGTCGTGACAAATCCCTGTCACCCTGAGCCAGCTCCCCCCATCCACGCCAGCTGACCCCAGGATGAGCCTGGGCACGGCCGGCTCAGCGATCCCGGGATGCCCGAGGAGCGCTGACCCTCCCACCCCGGTGGCAGCGGGGAACCGGGGATGTTCTCACCCCCAAAAGCAGCACCTGCGCTGTTTCCTCTCCCAGCCGCACATCCCGCGGCCAGGAGGGGCTTCCCGGGGGGCTGCAGGTGTGCGGGAGCCCCGGGGTCCGCTCCGGTGTCTCACCGTGTCCCCCTCCTCCCGCAGCCCCCGCCGCCGCTCCCGGCGTGTGGCGGCGCCTGGGCCCGGCCCTGCCCAACGGCAGCCACGAGGTGACGGTCTTGATCAAGGTAAGGTGGTTTGGGGCAGCCTCCGAATTTTTGGCTCTGCTGCTCCTCCCCGAGCAGCCGGAGGTGCCGCCCTCCCTGTGGAGAGGGGGTGGGAGGAAAATGCCAGCACAGCTTGGAGCCAAATCTCTCCGTCCGCGTAAAAAGTGTCACCCAGCCGAGGGGACAGCTGTCCTGACCGGCTGTGTCGGGGTCAGACCCCACAAATCTCTGTCCGTCTCGCCCCTCCCAGCCGCTGCCAGCCCGGGATGCCCGCGGGAGGATCCTGGGCTATGCCGTGTCCGCCGAGGGTGCCGAGGGAACGGGGACGCTCTGCCGCACCTCCGGCACCGAGTGCGCGGTCCTGGTGCCGCCGGGAGCCCGCGCCCTCCTCGTTACCGCTCACAACTCCAAAGGGGCTTCCAGCCCCGCCAGCATCCCCCTAAACCGGGGTGCGGGTCAGGAAGGTAGGATCCCACCCGTGCCAGTTACAGGGACTGGATTTTATCCGGATTTTGGGGGAAATGCTGCAACGTGCAAGGGCGAGCTCTGCCCACTGCGCCGAGGGAGCTCAACATCCTCCAGACAAGTCAGCGTCCCCTGGAGATGCTGCACGGCTGCCCATGGAATCGTGGAATTCTGGAAGGGTTTGGGTTGAGGGAGATCCTAGAGCCCATCTCATTTCCCTGTCCCGCCTCCCACTGTGCCAGGCTGCTCCCAGCCCCAATGTCCAGCCTGGCCTTGGGCACTGCCAGGGATCCAGGGGCAGCCACAGCTGCTCTGGGCACCCTGTGCCAGGGCCTGCCCACCCTCCCAGGGAACAATTCCTGCCCAAGATCCCACCCAGCCCTGCCCTCTGGCACTGGGAAGCCATTCCCTGGGTTCTGTCCCTCCAGGCCTTGTCCCCAGTCCCTCTCAGCTCTCCTGGAGCCCCTTCAGGCCCTGGTATCTCATTCCTTGATCTGCTTAGGCCGCAGAAACAAACTTGAAAGTGAGTTTGCCCTGCCCATGTTGGCAGCAAAGCAAAGGGTACAAGGCTGTTCTTCCTCTCCCTGCCTCCCAAAACAGCTCCTGCAGCTCTGCCAGCCCCCACCATGAGCTGGGTCCTTGCAAACTGAAGAGGAAGGAAAGAAAATCTCCTTTTAAAATCCTTTTAGAACCACCTCATGCTCCATGTGCCCTGGGCTGTGGTTTTCCCCACAACCACACTTGCCTAGTTCTGAAAAATGTCTCTTTGAATGAGCAATGGGAGAGGAAAGTCCCATTCAAGCTGAGGACAAATAAATGAGTAAAAAGAAACTGAAGAGAAATAAGGTGGAAAAAACTCTCTAAGCTCTCATATTTATCAGAACTGTGCACGTTTCTGGTAAGAAGTGGCAGGTGAAGATTTCAGGGACATGACAGAGCTGATGATGTGTTTTTTGGGATTCAGAGATCTACATCTGGCTGGACATGAGCACAATGCCCTGTGGATGTGGCATTTGGGGACATGGGGCAGTGGTGGCCTTGATCTTTAAGGTCTTTTCCAATATAAATAATTCTGTGAAATACAGATCAATACAGAAAGATAGATTTTTATGTATATTTTGTGTATTTATATATAAACCCACAATATTCTATAATTTCCTGCTCACCCTTCAGTTTGTGAACACTTCCAGGAAAGTCCCCAAGGACGAGGTTGGGGTGACAGCCTCCCTTTCCCTCTTTGTCCACAGAATTCCCAGCACCAGAGGCCATGGAGGTGAAGCCTGAGAACCAGAGCAGGGTCCTGGTTCAGTGGCAGCCACCCCAGCACAGCCAGAAACCCCTGCTCTGGTTCATACTGGAGTGGGTTTCCAGGTCCTGGCAGCGCCAGGAGGAGCAGTACTTCTGGGAAAAAGTCCCACGCCAGGAAACTCACACCTACATCCAAGGTAAGACATCTCAGGAATCCCTCTTCTGCTTGGGGCAGCTCATCAGGACACCATAAATCTGAATTAGATCATAAATCCAAATTAGATCACAGAGGCAGCTTCATTTGTGTTTGAGCCCCTGCCACCTTGTTTTTGGGGAGTGGAGCTGGGAAGAGCCCTGAGGAAAAAAGGGAGGAGGGGAGAATTGGAGATTTGAGGGCAGTCAGGGGGATTTGGATCCCAGGGTGAAGATCACAGGGAAAGGAGGGGATGGAGACAGAGAGAAAATGAAGTAGAAGTGAGCTGGCAGGCCAGGAACAGCACCAGACCCACAAAGGCCAATCCATCCGCTTTCACCACTCAGTAGCAAGCCCCTGGCCGAGCCTCGAGCCTTCACAGCAGCTAAAAGCACATTTCTGAAGGCAAATGTGGCTTTTCCAGCAGAGGCAGCGGCGGGAGCTCCCCTCAGCGTGTCGCTGTACGCGGTGTACCCCGACGGCGTCAGCAAACCCCGCTCCAGCCAAGGTGAGCCTGCCCGGGGCAGGAGCTGCTGCTCCTCCCCACAGCCTGCCAGGTTTGGGGGTTCCTCAGGCTTGGGAGCAGGATAAACCCTCCCCAGTGAGCAGAGGAAAGCAGGACGGGAAAATAGAGGGTTTAATCAATGTATTTGTGTAAAACCCTGCTCGAGCTGGTCTCTGCTCACCTGCACGGACCTGAAACACCCAAGACCACATTTCCCCTCACCAGATGCAGCAGTGGAGTCGCTGTCCCTTTCTGTGGCAGAAAGGTGAGGTTCCTGTTTGCTCCAGATAAACCAAAATGCAGCAAACAGCTTTTCCAGAGGGCAGCGGGGCAGGCACAGCCTGCCCTTCCTTACCTGGAGTGGGAATCACAGAACACTTTGGAATTTGACTGGATCAGGCAGCTCCAGTGCTGGAAATGGTTTTGGAGGAGAGCACGAGCCAGCTTGCAAAGGAACAGCATCACCTCTGTCACTGGGGGTGGCTTTGGGCGTCCCCGAGAGCTGGGCAGGTCCTCAGGAGGGCTGAGGCCAAGCAGGGTCTGACCTCCAGAGCTGCTCCAGCACAGCCCCAGTGGGGGCTGAGGGCCAGGGCTGGGCTTACATAGAGCCCCCCTGGGCAGGGTTGGGCTGAGGGGCCAGGTGAGGCTGGTCAGGGCCAACAAGGGTGCCAGAGGTACCTGTGGGGACACCTGAGGGGACACCTGAGGGTGTCCTCAGCTCCCCGCTCAGGTGCCACCTGCCGTGGGCCATCTGTGGCTGCTCGGAGACTTCTCCTGCACAAGGCAGCTCCGTGGCTCTGCCCAGCCCCTCTCTGAGCTGGGGAAGGGCAGCTGCTCCCAGGAACTGCCTGAGGTGTCCCCCATCGGCAGCCCTGGCTGCCGGGTGTTCTCCTTCGGGCAGGACCCAGGGGCACCAAGTGTTTGTCAGGGAAAAGAGATCCTGAGGGAATTGCTGGACTTGGCCAGGGCCAAAGCTGGCTGCTTGTTCTGGCAGGAAGAGGCTCCTTGCCATGGCAGGTCCTTCAGCTGGAGATCTTCCCTCACTGCCCAGAAATGATCAGGAAATTCATTCCCGTGAGGTTCAGGCACTTTGGGATCACAGAATCCCAGACTGGGTTGGGTTGGGAGGGACTCAAAGCCCATCCAGGGCCACCCCTGCCATGGCAGGGACACCTCCCACTGGCCCAGGCTGCTCCCAGCCCCAATGTCCAGCCTGGCCTTGGGCACTGCCAGGGATCCAGGGGCAGCCACAGCTGCTCTGGAAAACCTGTTAAACACCCTGGGAGGGCTCGTGGGAAATGATGGAGCCCCCCAGGGGTTCTAAATTCCCGTTTCAGGTGCTGAGGGGAGGGATGTGCAGGGAGGATGTTTTGTAGCTGGGGACAGATGTTGACCAATATCTCATTTAATTGGACCCCTGAGAAATGGGACGTTGTGGAGAGCCCAACCAGAGCTGGGCTTACTCATTACTTCAGGAAGCCTAATTTTTTCTTGTTACACCATTACTTATTTTTCCAAAAAGATAACACCAAACCAGAGCTTCTGTTCATCCCTTGTCCTCTAAATGAATTACAGATGTTTTCCCCCTCTCTAAATTAATTACAGATGTTTTCCCCCCTCTCTAAATGAATTACAGACGTTTTCCCCCCTCTGTAAATGAATTACAGACGTTTTCCCCCTCTCTAAATGAATTACAGACGTTTTCCCCCTCTCTAAATGAATTACAGACGTTTTCCCCCTCTCTGTTCCAGTCCCTCCAGAGGAGCCACTCCTGGGCACCACCTACAGCGAGATGTCCCAGGGTAAGGAGGGCAGCTCTGCCTTGTTAAGCCAGGCTTTCTCCAGGCCAGAAGTGGGAAGTTTAGCCCAAGCAGCACCTGGCAGTGGGAATTGAGAGCTCCCAGACACTTTGGGGAGGGCAGAGCCAAAAAAAAAGGGACATTTTCAGTCTCTGGTGCCCCACATGGAGGGAAGGCTGTGGTGCCCTCAATGGGTGAGCAGCACCCACAGAATGCAAGCTTTGAGTTCTGCTTTCTAGAGAGGTTAAAATACAATGTCCAGTACAAGTGGGAGGTGCCAAACTGGGAAAACACAAAATCCACCTGCACAAGAGACCGATTCCATCCCACGGCTTGAACCAGGGTCTTGCCTCAGCATTTCCCACCCACTGCTCTGGCTTTGGGGCTGCTCTGCTTTGCCCATCCCCTGGTAAAGGTCACATTAGGATCTGCTACAGCACTCAAACCAAAAGCAAAACCAACACGAGCCGAGGAATTCACGTCAGTGTTTCTGGCAGGTGAGGTAGGAAATGGTGACTGAGTGAGTGGCTGAGCCCCAGGCATGACCTCCTGCCTCTCCATCCTTTTGCAGATGATGACATCAGAGTTCTCTTGGGACTGAGCCTCAGCATGGTGGGACTGTCAGTTCTTTTTGCCATTGTGATGTTTAAAAAATCAGTCAGGAAAAGGTATTCCCTTCTCCTCCATATTTTTTCCCCTTATTTCCAAGTCACACTTTTTTTACTCTGTATTTTTGGTGTGTAGAAGAAGCATAAGATTTCTTCTGGAATGTTTTAAAATCAACTACAGGGTCCCTTTCACCTCAGCCTGAGGGCAGTGTCACCCACTTATCAGGCTGCAATGAAAGGACATTTTTGTGCTCCACAGTAAGGCAGAGACCAACAAAAAAAGTCAAATAAACACAGATTTGGTGAAAATAAAGAACGAGGAGCCCAGAGTTTTCAAGCCCCCTTAAAGACTGGGTGAACTTCACATGCCCCTCCTGCCAGGACAGTTTCATTCTGCTTGAGGAATATCTGAACAATAACTTGGATTAACACCCTGGGGTTTGTTTTTTCCCTTTGGTGAAGGATTAAGGCCACCCTTGTGTCCCTCCTGCCAAAGTGGCTGTTCGAGGAGTTCCCCCACATGGAGAACAGCACCGTGGTGAAGTCACTGCAGGTAAGGGCAGAGACATCTCCTGGCTTTGCTCCACCTCAGATTAAAGCTTGGCTTCACAGGACCACAGAATTGTTCAGGCTGGAAAACCTTCCCAGATTGTTGAGTCCAACCATCCCGCAGCAGTGCCAAGGCTGCCACTGCCCCGTGTCCCCACGTGCCACGTGGCTTTTAAATCCCTCCAGGTCCGGGGTCTCCACCCTTGTGCCAGGGCTGGACAGCCCTTTCCACAAAGAAATTCTCCCTAAAATCCAACCTAAACCTCCCCTGGCCGACTCGAGGCCATTTCCTCTGGTGATGCTCCTTGTTACCTGGGAGAAGGCAGCTTGCTCCAGAGCTGTGAGAAACGTGCATGGGAGGAGGGTTGAGCTCTCAGGGACTGGGAACTGCTCAGGAATCATTTCCCAGGCATTTGCAAGGTGTGTGGGAGCCTGGATTAGCTGAGGCCTTTAAACCTTAATTCCATCTACTCCGTATTCCGTGGCCACAGCTGAGCCAGGCTCATCCCATTCCGTGAATCTTCCCCTCGGCCGGGTTGCTCCAAGCTCTAATCACAGCTCTCCTCCTAACAAACCTTGACAGTTCATTGCCACAGGCATCATTTTTTCCCCAGGACAAGGGTGATTTCCCCAGTGACAGTCTCCACGAGCCCTTCCTGGCCCCCAGCGACCCCACAGTTACAGAAATCGAGGAGGTGCCGGCGCAGGAGGAGCAGAGGAGCCCCGACACGGGCAGCGAGCCCAGGGCAGAGGTGCCCGAGGACAGGGAGCTCCCAAGGAGTGTGGTGGCCCCTGGCAGCCCGAGCCCAGAGCGGCTCGGTGCCTACAAAGCTCAGCTCTCCCACGGGAACACGCTGGGATACGTCGCTGCTGGGATTTACCCGGAGCAGCCGCCCGCTGCCAGCCCCGAACCGGAGCTGGGCATCTTCTCCGGGGACTACACCAGCCCAGTGCCCCAGCTGTGGGACCAGCAGGGAGGGGTGCCCCAGGTGTGTCTGCTGGGGAAGATCAACCTCGTCCTCAACAGCAGCCAGGCGTTCCCAGAGCGGGCGGGGTGCGGATCCTTCCCGCAGAAGCCGTGGGAGCAGAGGCCGCCCAGCGATGTCCCGGAGCAGATGCTGGTCCCCGAGGAGCTGCTGTCCTGCCTGAGAGCCGTCAACAGGGAGTCCGTGGGTGGAAATCCCTGCTTCTCACAAGGCATGGGGGGGTTGTTCTGAGAGGAGATGGAATTGTGGATAAAACTCCGGAGCAGTGACCAAGGCAGTGTCAGATTCCCAGTGGAAGGAGCAGAGCGAAGCTCCAGTTTGGAATTTTGCCCTCTTACTGCACTGCAGGTTCGTGTGGCTGCCTGGAAACCTTGGGCCAGTAAACCCAGATTTTAACCTTACCTCACACTGGCAGGAGCAAAAATCCATGAAACTTGGATTCCTGGAATGCCAAGCAGGAGATTCCTGCAGAGTGCAGTGTCTTCAATTGCTACTCAACATCATCCTCTTGTTAAATGTTTGGGGCAATTAATTCCCGAATGTTTGGGGCAATTAATTCCCAAATGTTTGGAGCACTTCATTTCCAAATGTTTGGAACACTTCATTCCTGGAGCTGATTGCAATTAAAATGGATAAAGAAGTCCCTCAGACATCCCGGCAGGGGTGTGGAAAATATTTTGGGATTGCTCCTGATGAGCAGACACTGCACCAAGGAGGATTTATGCATCACACACGGGCACCAAGAACACGGAGTCCTTTCTGTATTTCATTTTCCTCCCATTCCAAATAAAATCCCACTCAGGTAGGAGCAAACCTCCACCACCTGCCAGGCTGATTTAAAATCCCTCGGAATCACTCACTGGGCAAATCCTTCCCTTTGGGTGAGGGATTTATCATCTCACAGCACTTTGCCACCCCTCAGCCTCCCTGTGGGAAGGGCACAGAAAAAATGGGATTTTTCAGGCACATGACCTGGAATTTGGATCTTCCAACATCCAGAGGGTGAAACACAGGAGTCCCCTTCCTTCAGCAGCCAGGAAACCATTTACAAGCATTCCTGGGACTTACCAAATATTCCCAAATCATATGTTTTTTCAATTTTTCCTAGGCACTGCGAGCATTTCTCCATCAGCTGTTGCACAAATGGATTTATTTTGTCACTTATCCTCAATACTTCTGAACCAACCTCGCCTGTGCCGGGCTTGTTTCCTTCCATGCCCCCAGGAATCTGCCACTGGTGATTCCAGAGGAGCAGTGACCTGGCAAGGAGGGGCAGGATTCTTCTTCAGAAGCTGCAAACACACACAGAAGGGTGAGTGCAGCATGGCAGGGAGCCTGAAATTAGTGAGTGCAGCCAGTGCAGGAAGGAAATTGTACAAGAACAGCCACAGACTTTCAGCAGCCCAAGCGTGAGGTGGGGAGGGCTTTTGTTTCCACATCCTGACCCTCGTGCTGCCTCTGTCACCTGATCTGCCACATCGCGAGGGGGGAAATGCTCCTCTTGCCAGGAACAGGACAGGTCTGGCATCTCAGGGAGCTGCTGGGTGAATTTCCAGCCCCAGGAGGGATCCCTGCACACAGAGCAGTGGCCAGAGGGGCACAGATCCTGTTTTTCCAGCAGTGGGGCAGGGATGGAGCATCCCCAGCTCCCAGTGCCAACCCTCCCACTGATCCCTGGGTGCCAAAGGGAACATTTCTGGGTGCATCTGGTAACTCTGGGCTGTGAAAGAGAAGGGCACAAATATATACAGAGTGCTTCACCCAGCAGAGATAAATACAGGCAGGCCCTGGCACAGGGTGCCCAGAGCAGCTGTGGCTGCCCCTGGATCCCTGGCAGTGCCCAAGGCCAGGCTGGGCATTGGGGCTGGGAGCAGCCTGGGACAGTGGGAGGTGTCCCTGCCATGGCAGGGGGGTGAAATAAAAAGAGCTTTAAGGTCTCTCCAAACCCAAACCAGTCTGGGATTCTGTGATCCCAAACACTCTCCTCAGTTGCTCCAAGCCCCTTCCAACCTGGCCTTGAACACTTCCAGGGATGGGGCATCCCAAGAACCTCATCACAAAGTCACTCCCAGCTGATTTATTTTAACACCTCAGGGTTCCCTCCTTCCCTCAAATATTACACACTCCCTAATTTTTGATATCAGGATTTTCTACTCCTTTTCCTAAGCTTGGTTTTACTGCTGGCAGTGATTCCCACAGGTTGATTATCAGCTCGGGAATGAATTCCACAATTTTCACAACCCACAGAGATGCACCCCAGTGTTGTCCCATCATCACCCAAGTTCTAACAAAACCTCACTAAGAAAGGTCCTTTCACACAAAGGGAAGGAGGGAACAGATTGAAGAGAAGCAAGAAATTGGGTGCAGAGGGTTCAAAGCTCGTGGGGGGTTGGAGAACACAGAGCCACCCATTCCTGCTCTGAGCTCCAACCCATCAGAGCAGGATGTGTCTGCCAGGGGTGCCTGGGCTGAGCCCGAGGTGCAGGGAGTTCCCACCACCACCAGAGATCAGCCAGGACCACTCTCCTTGTGGGATTTGCTTCAAAAAGTGGGCTCGGAAATAAATTAAACCAAATGAAGAACGAAGAAACAACAAATAAACTTAACACATAATAAATTATGTAAGAAATGTGCGTCCGAGTGGCAATTTTAAACCCTTCATGCCGTTACCACACAGGAGGACGTGGAATTCGTTCTGCTTTGAGGCTGGCAGCACAGAGAGCTGGGTTTAGGCTCAGCTTAGTCACCAACTGACAGCGTGACCTTCATTTGCATCTGCAGAGTCTGGGTAGCACCAATTACTGCCGCTGGCAGGGACCAAAGGCACCCTGAAGCTTTTGGGAACAGCCCCAGGGCCAGCAGATCACAGACACAACCTCTGAGTAATCTGGTGCTGCCGGGTTTTACTCCGAGTTTGCTCTCAGCAGCCCACCCCGCGCTGGAAGCTCTGCGAGGGTTTGGCTGTCAGTAAATTGTGGGAGAGATTCGGTGGCAGATAAAGGCGCTGCAGAGGCTAAAATTGGATTACAGGCTCGGAGGTTTCACAGAGCTCAGTAACACCCTTAGACCTTCGGGGATTTCTGAGTGCACCGACCGGAGATCGAAGCCCAGATTGTGACCAAGGCTCATGCAAAGCTGCAAAGAAGCACCTGGGTCGCCAAAACCTCCCCAAAAATGTGGCAGGGCAAAACCAGCAGCAGCTGGAGCAGCCTCACAACAAAACTGGGAATAACTGTTCGAAATGGGGGGATTTGGGGGAACCTCCCCCATCCCTGAGCCTTTGTGGGGTTTGGGGAGGAGGATGAGGAGTCCTGCACAGGGCTGAGCTCGCTGGCAGAGACTGAAACCAGGCTGAGGAGCAGGTTTCAGAGCAGAGCATGTGAGAGGTGGTTTGGGTCTCACCAGGCTCTCCATCCGTGTGAGCTTCCAAATGTCAGCTTCCCAGGGCAAATCCCACGAGAAAACCCAGGAAAACCGTGGGAGCAGAGCTGGGATTAAAGAGCAGAGCTCGGATTAAGGAGCAGAGCTGAGCTCAGTGAATAGAAAACAAACCATAAAGGTGATCTCACAGGGGAGATTCTGTGATTGCTGCTCAAACCAACCGAGAGCCGAGCCTTTCCTCAAAGGAGGGGAATTAATCTTGCCACAACAATATTAAAAAAAAACCCCACAGTTTGAACCTCTGAAGGATACAGACATCGATGCATTTTGCACATCATCTGATTTCCCAGAGCAGCATCACTGGACCCAAACTGCCCCTATGGATCCTTCCTTGGCTTGGCCTTAGGCTCAGGAGGAGCAGTTGGAGGCTGAAAGACTCATTTCACCCTGCTGGGGAAGGCAGAGCCTGTGAGAGTCCCTGGCACACACCGGGGATGGAAAAGCAACGGGGCCGCTGCTGAGGGGACCTGGAAACATCGGCCCTGCAGGGCGGGACCGCTCGCTCTGCTGCTGCAGCCGGGATCGGCTCAGCTGGGACACAGCTCATGGTCCGGGCTCCGGGGAGGCAGAGAGGAACATCGGAAGGAAGTTATGGAGCTGCTGGAGGGAGTCCCGAGGAGGCCCCGGAGCTGCTCCAGGGCTGGAGCCTCTGCTCTGGAGCCAGGCTGGGAGAGCCGGGGGTGCTCACCTGGAGAGGAGAAGGCTCCAGGGAGAGCTCAGAGCCCCTGGCAGGGCCTGAAGGGGCTCCAGGAGAGCTGCAGAGGGACTGGGGACAAGGCCTGGAGGGACAGGACACAGGAAATGGCTTCCCAGTGCCAGAGGGCAGGGCTGGCTGGGATCTTGGGCAGGAATTGTTCCCTGGGAGGGTGGGCAGGCCCTGGCACAGGGTGCCCAGAGCAGCTGTGGCTGCCCCTGGATCCCTGGCAGTGCCCAAGGCCGGGCTGGACACTGGGGCTGGGAGCAGCCGGGGATGGTGGGAGGTGTCCCTGCCCATGGCTGGGGTGGCACTGGGTGGGCTTTGAGGTCCCTTCCATCCCAAACCCTTCCGGAATCCAGGATTCTGTCACTCCCAACCCTCCCCTCCTCTCCCTCATTCCCAGCCGTGCCCCGGGCTGTGCCCACTGGTCCCCCGAGCCCCCGGGGGTGACACCGCAGCCCCGGCAGCCTCTGGCCGTGTCCCCACCCTGCAGCCTCCCTGCCCCGCACGGCGCTGCCGCCTCCAGCCCCGACACTGCCGGGGGCTTTCCCAGCGCCGCCCGCAGCCCCGCAGCCTCCCCGGGGGACAAGCGGGGACTCCGGACCGGGATGCTGCTCCCCTGGCACCACCTCGGGCACCGGAGCTGGCACAGCGTCCGCAGCTCCGCCGGCACCGCCTCCTCCTGCTCTGCGTCTCCTCTCGTAGCCAAGAGAAGCGGGAGACCCCTGAGTGAAGGGACAGCGGGGTTTTCCTCACTCTTTGGCCGTGCCAAGGGTTTTCTCCTTTTTTTTCTGGAGCTCTGTGACCAGCAGGAGTCAGCGAAGAAGGAATCGTAAGAAGAAGAAGAGCTAAAAATTCGGGGAAAAGGGAAAAAAAGAAAGACAGGAAAAGGAAAAAGAAAAAAAGTAAAATAAAAAGAAAAAAAAAGGAAAAAAGGAAAAGGAAAAAAAGGAAAAGAAAAAAGGAAGAGGACAGAGAAAAAATAGGAAAAGGAAAAGGAAGAAGTAAGAAAAAATAATAAAAAAAAAAAAAGAAGAAAAAGGAAAAATAAAAAAGACAAAGGCAAAGCAAAAATACAAAAGAAGAAAGAAGAAAGGAGAAAGGGAGGGGGGGGAAATAAAAGTGAAAAAAGATAACATGTAAAGGAAAGAAAATCAGAAAAAAACCCCAAAAGTATTTTTAAAGGGAGAAGAAAAAGGAAATGAGAAAAAAAACAGATGAAAGAAGGAGGTAACCGTGCTTTGTAGAGGGTGACGGACTGATGATTTCCTCCCGCCTGTCACTGCAACACAAACCCGATCCCCTGGGCCGTCCGATCAGCATCTTCCCCTAAAAATGTCCTGGACGAGTGAAAGGGCCCCCTCCCGGTGATGCCAGCGGAGCACCAGGAGTGAACATCCCTGGGAAATCAGCGCAGGCAGAGGGGTGTGGATGGACGAGGCCGCGGCAGGACAGACGGGATTGGATTCCACGGAACTCCTCCCGGTGTCCCGGTTCAAACGGACCCGAATCCCGGTGCGGCCGCGCGGAGCTGGAGCTGTGCTGGGCAGGGCTCTGGAGAAGGGGAAGCGTCCCGGGAACTGATGCAGACTGAGGGGAAACAAGAGGTAAAAGGAAGCTGTTGATATTCGGAATTTTGTGGGGGAGCAGCTCGCATGGCAAATTAATGATAATTAATGGCAGCTCTGGGAAGGGGCCCCGATGATGCTCCAGGCTTTGGGAGGGAGGAGAAGCACCTGGAGGCTCAAAGGCAGAATTTGGGAATCCTGAAGGCTGCAAACTTTGTGGCCCTCACTTCAAGGGCTGCCCCTGAAACACCTGAGCTGTGTTGTCTAAGGTAGAAAAAACCGATCGTAAACAGCCAGGAAATCCGAGTTTATGTCATTGCTGGTCCAAAAAGAGGAGGAACAACACTAGGGGACACTTATTCATTAAAAGCTCTGTTAAATGTGACAGTAGGTTGTGGGAGTGCTGAAAAAAAATTGGAGAAAGCAAAAATCGGGTTAAAGAGAAGGTAAAATGAGAGTAGATGTGTCTCTGGACAAGCCCCTTGTTCCGAGCAAGGCAAACGGGGCCAAATTTTATTTTATATCTCCTCGTCTTCCTCTGCCTCTCCCTTCCCTTCCCTTTTTCCTTTTCCCTTCCCCTCCTTTCCCCTCCCGAGCATCCCCCTGGGGCGGGCGGGGCCGGGGCTGCCGCGGGGCTCGGGATGAGAGACCCCGGCCTGGGGAGCGGGGGGTCCGGGGGACACCTCTGAGCCCCGCGGGGCTCGGCGGTGCCGGGGGCGATTCCCGGCCGCGGGCAGCGGGAGAGCGGTGCGCTGGCAAAGGCGGCATCCCGCGGGATGCGGCTGCCTCGGGGTGTTCATTGCTCCGGGCTGCTCCTGCCCTCGGATGCTGCTGCCCTGGGATTTTCATTGCCCTGGGATGCTCCTGCCGCTGGGTTTTCCTGCCCTGGGGTGCTGCTGCTGCCCAGGAATTCTCATTATGCCCGATTCTCCCGGCACCCCAGGATGGGGCAGCCCAAGGAGCGCAGTGCCCAAGGTCCAGGCTGCAGGGACACCGCTGTCCCTCCCTGTCACTCCCCGAGCTCTCTGATTAAACCCCCCACACCTGGCAGCTTCGGGAAAGAGCCCCCGGCCTCGGGAGGGATGGTCCCAAGGCTATGGGCTGACCTGGGGTGCCCCTGTCCTCACGGAGCCTGAGGGGGAGGGCAGAGTGGGGAAAGCTTCCCGACAAACTCAGCCAGTGTCAGTAATCAGTGGTGTGTAAGACTTGGGGCACAAAAAAGTGGTTTTTTCTGGCTGAAATGACTGAGATGTTCCTCTTCCCACCGGTGACCGGCCGGCTGTTCCTGCCCGTTCTTGGAGTGCACAACGGAGCTTTTCAGGGAGAAGTGGGGTTGAAAGGCAGCCCTTGAGCTGTGGTGCCCCACAGCTGCTCTCATTTCGGAGCTCTGGGGCTGCAGTGACAGCCAGAGTCCCTGTGGCACACCCACGGAGTGTGTGGCTCTGGCGCTCTCAGCTGAGAGTTTGGAGAGAAGAGCACGGACTGGCACAAGCTGTGCCCCGCACACACCTCGGCACTGCTCCACCTCCTCTCCTTGGGCTTCAGTGCCCTCCCCAGCAAGGCCGGTTTCCCTCCCTGGTGTGCGGTTCCCACCGGACTCCCCCCACCTCTCAGCTCTGAGCCGCACGTTGTTCCTCAGCACTCTCCCATCCTGATCGCAGATTTCGAGGCCGCACCTTCAGCGCCTCCCTGGCTGCGCCTCTGCCCGCAGGGCTCCAAGCGAGGCTGGGTTTGCCCGCAGACTCGGGGGTTTCGGGCAGCTGGGCTGCCAGCTGGGCTGTTTTCACAGCCCCCGGGCGATTTCTGTTTCGTGGAAGGCAGAGCATTTCCCTGAAGAACCTGGGCGCTGCGATTGCTCATCCTGGCACTTACGAATCACCTACAGAAGGCCCCACATGAAGAAGCTCTGGGCACTGAGGCGCTGCTGCAAGGCTGAAGGCTGCAGCCTCCGGATTTAAACAAAACAAGGGAATGTTCAGTGGAAAGGTCTCACAAGATGAGCGTTTGGGGGTTTCTGAAGCAGCAAAGCGGTGAAACACAAAGGTCTGTACATAATACCCGCAGTCTTTAGGAGCTGGTAACAGGAATTCCTCTCTCTCTAGGCACCAAAATGCCACTTGCATGGATCGTGCCCTCAGCAATTTGGTTGGTGCTGCACTTCACGGCAGGTAAGAGGGGCTCCTTCCTACAGAGCAATTATCTCTCAAATGAAGCACTCGGGCTAATTAGGGTGGGGGTTTTGCAGCTTCTACTCCAAGTACCAGTGAATATCTTCCTTCCTGGAGAGCAAAGAGGTGTTAATGAGTCATGCAGGGAGGTTATTCGGGTTTTAGTTCAAGGTGGAGCTGTTGGTCATGTGAGAAAAGACACCAAGACAGGCAGAGCTCGTGGACAGGAAAAAATCCTGGTCACAGAATTCCAGACTGGGTTGGGAGGGAGCTTAAATCCCATCCAGTGCCACCCCTGCCATGGCAGGGACACCTCCCACTGTCCCAGGCTGCTCCCAGCCCCAATGTCCAGCCTGGCCTTGGGCACTGCCAGGGATCCAGGGGCAGCCACAGCTGCTCTGGGCACCCTGTGCCAGGGCCTGCCCACCTTCCCAGGGAACAATTCCTGCCCAAGATCCCACCCAGCCCTGCCCTCTGGCACTGGGAAGCCATTTCCTGTGTCCTGTCCCTCCATCCCCTGTCCCCAGTCCCTCTGCAGCTCTCCTGGAGCCCCTTCAGGCCCTGCCAGCCGCTCTGAGCTCTCCCTGGAGCCTTCTCCTCTCCAGGTGAGCAACCCCAGCTCTCCCAGCCTGGCTCCAGAGCAGAGGCTCCAGCCCTGGAGCAGCTCCAGGGCCTCCTCCAGCAGCTCCACGTCCTTCCTGTGCCTCCTGCCACAGCTTTACTGACTCAGGCACTTTTTAATCCCCAGTGAAAGAAGGGTTCTGGTAGTTTTTACCTGGGGTTGTGCCGGTGTGTTGGTGACAGAGCCCTCCCGTGGCTGCTGATCCCAGACCGTCCCACGAGCTCCTGCCCAGAGCCAGGAATTTTTCCATCAGGCATTTGGGGAGACTCTCCCTCGAGCACGGCTCGTGGTGCAGACAGATTCCCATCCATTTTCCCGTTCCCTTGCAGAGTCCTGCAGGAAAGGGGAGGCGGGTGCCAGCAGAGCCGCCCGTGGCACCGCAGAGGTCTGCAGCAAGGGGAACATGACAGCCAACACCGCCTGTGCCATCCGGCGGGGCACCAGCGTCACCCTGTCCTGCCAGCTGGGAGCCCCGCAGAGAGGCAGCCGGTGCTGGGCTGCCATCTTCCTCAACAACTCCGAGCAAGTCAGAAACCACGGAGGCTCCGTCAGCAAAACCTTTGTGGTCACTGCCTACGGCAAACACACCTTCACCTGCAAAACTCTCTGTGGAGGCAACCCCAAACTCATTTGTGGAATCGATATCCAGTGTGGAAGTAAGGAAAATTAGTTTTTAATTACTCCTGGTCCTTAAAGCATCCCCGTGGAGGAGGGAAGCCCGTTAGACACTGGCAGGGGGTGGCTTTCTCCAGGACGGGTGGTGTTGTGAGGGGCTCTTCCTATGGGAAGTATTCCTGGCTGGAACTGAGCAGCTCTGTTATTCCTGGGGGGAGAGAGGCTGAATAAACCTGCCTGCTCAGAGAAACAACGTCCTCCCTACTGAGCATCCCCTAAAATGCCTCCTACCAACATCTCTGAGGAAGAAACACTGAAGGCCAGGTTGGAGGCAGCCTGGTCTGGTTGGAGATGTCAGACTGAAGGAGCCTTAGAGGTCCAACCCGAGCCAGGCTGTGATTCTGAGACTGACAGGAATATCTGTTCCAGATCCTCCAGATGAGCCCAGGAATGTGTCCTGCATCCAGCACGGGACACGGGGACATCCCACCTGCACTTGGGACAAAGGAAGGCTCACCTACCTCGATACTGCCTATGGAATCGAGTAAGTGATGGTGCTGGAAATATAATTAATACCTAATTATCCCCTGGAGCGGTTTTCTGATCATGCCCTGCTGCAGGGCAGCTCCCTCAGGGTTCAGCAGACAGAGGCTGTGCCAAGATACCCCTTTGGGAAGGGAACCCCATCCCACACACCCAGGGTTCACCTTTCTTGCTCCACAGAAAGACAACCAAACCTTTCCTCCTGCTCCAGGCTCTCCAATGGGACAGACACCTTTTGCTTCCCAGAAGAAATTCCCAGTCAGGTGTTCGGCTCTCGGGATCTGAGCAAGCTGGATTTTGACTCCAATTACACCGTGGTGGTTTCTGCCTCCAATAAATTAGGAAATGCCTCGTCCCAGCCACTCACCTTCATGTTAATAGACATAGGTAAGGCTCCACTTCCCACCTCTCAGCCTGCCCCAGACCTTTGGGAAGACCTGAAAACATTCAGGGCACTTAAAAACTTCTGGTAAAATCATCCATCCAGCCTAAACCCATAATCCTATTTTCCACCTTTCCCTCCGAGCTGTGCTGCCTCTCTGAGCCCCCTTTGTTCCTTTCTGTTTTGGTGCCAGTGAAGCCACATCCTCCTGAGTTTTCAGTGGAATTTGATGATTCTTCTGCCACCAGCTGCACCTTTTCCTGGCACGATGAGGCACAAGCACAGCACTACAGGCTGAGATACCGTCCCCTCAGCAGGCACACCTGGAGCGTGGTAATCCTTTTGGGATGGAGGGCATTACGGATCTGCTGGGGAAGGGAAGGCTCCAGGGAGAGCTCAGAGCCCCTGGCAGGGCCTGAAGGGGCTCCAGGAGAGCTGCAGAGGGACTGGGGACAAGGCCTGGAGGGACAGGACACAGGGAATGGCTTCCCAGTGCCAGAGGGCAGGGCTGGATGGGATCTTGGGCAGGAATTGTTCCCTGGGAGGGTGGGCAGGCCCTGGCACAGGGTGCCCAGAGCAGCTGTGGCTGCCCCTGCATCCCTGGCAGTGCCCAAACCCAGGCTGGATGGGGCTGGGAGCAGCCTGGGACAGTGGAAGCACTGGAAGGGCTGTGAGGTCCCTCCCAACCCAAACCATTCCATCACTCTGTGAAGTTTTTGCTTTTACTTTAAAAGTGGCAAAAGGGACGTTTTGCTGGGAGCTGAGCAAATCACTCAAACAGAGCTTTTGTTATTGGCACGTAATAAATGAGGGGTTTTTCAGCTGAAGCCCTGCAAGCCCAACGATTCCTTGCATCACTCTTTGAGTTGTCGAAGCTGCCTCAGATCAGGGTTTCCCTGCTGGTTTTTAAAGCTGTTCCTGGCTGGGCTGCACCGTGGCCATTCACAACTCAGCCTCTCACTGCCCCCAACCTTTGTGTCCTTGTGGGTTTAATCTTCCATGTCCTTCACCCCCATTGAAGGTTGAAAGCTTCAGCAGGCAGAAATATCACCTGCAGGGGCTGGAGCCCGACACAGCCTACGAGTTCCAGGTGAGCTGCAGGATCCTCCCGGGGCGAGGGCTGTGGAGCGACTGGAGCAGGAACCAGACACACACCCCAGCAGCAGGTAAGGAACCCTCCTGCATCCCACGGGAGACTCCAGCTCATGAGGCCAAACTGCTGCTGGGTGGTTTTGTGGGGAGTCTAAATCCAGACCTGGAGCCAAGAGAGAGAAGTTTCTGTAGGAAAATTGCTTTTAATGAACCAACGGCGGAGCTCTTTCGTGTTTCTCACAGAACAGGAATTTCCAGAGCTCACTGAAGGATTTGGGGGTTGCAAGGAGATGTTCGTTAAGGTCCCATCCAAAACCCTTCTAATTCTGTGATTCTCTGCCCTCCTGCTCGGCTTTGGCTGCTCTTTTTTGTGAATTACTCGGAGCCCGTGGGGCTGGTGCTGTTGTGACTCAGCCCATTTCCCATTTCCCACTGTGACAGCGGCAGTTTTTCTAACAAGCATCAATTGAGGAGGGAGGTGTGAACTTTTCCTTCCCTCCCCCACCTTCCTCTCAGCAGTTTTCTCCCCTTCTCGTTGCACCCTGCACTTGTGGTCATCATCCCCACCCCGCCCCTGCTGCAGCAGGAGAACCAGAGGGTTTTTAGCTGATCAAACCCCAAATTAACACTTTTTCAAGAAAAAATTCCTTTTCCTGCTTCTTTTCGTGTGAGCTGCCAAAAATCCTGCCCTTGTTCATGTGGTTCACAGGCTTTCAAGGCCAGGCTGGAGGGCAGCAGATGCAATCCCATATTCTGATTTTTCCACTTTATCTCACCCTTCCCTCGCTCAGAGGGCTCTGGTTTTATTTCTGCTGCTTCTCCTTTCTGTTCCTGTCTTTCTTTGCAGTTCACACAGGACAAACTGCTCCAAACATCGCTGACAGGGAGGGTTTTTGTCTCTGTTACAGCCCTGCTCCAGCAGGGGTTGCCCATCAGCTGCCCCTGCCCCAGCTACCAACAATCAATATTGGAATTTGATGAGTTTATGCTGGTCAGGAACCAAGCTCTGTCATTCTCTGTCACCCCAGCTTTCCTTATATATTTATCTCTGATTCTGGATTTCTGGAGCGCATCCACCAGCCAGAGCTTCCCTTTAATGTTATTTTGGGACATTTATTCAAAACATCGAGAGTTTACAGTGAGAACTGTGGAAGGAACCAGGGGTTTAAGCTACCTCAGACAAGCTGTTAAAGGCATTTATTGCCTGGAGCCAGACAGGAAAATCCTACAGATCTCACAAGCCCCCTCATCCAAGGCTTCCTGTTGTTCTAGGACTGATGGAGACAACCCCAAGGACCTTCATAAGCCTCAAATTTATGCAAAGACAGGAGCTAATGCTGTGCCTTTGATGTGTGGGTTTCCTTGGGAGCCATCTGGATTACTGAGGGCAGGATAAAGTCAGCAGCAGATCCAAACCCTTTTCCTTGGATTTATGGCTTGTCCTCCTGATGATCCCCATCTTCAAAGCAGCCAAACAACAGCAAAGGTGGATTATCACACCCTGCAGCATTTCAGGGGCATTTTAAAGCTTAAATTTTAATTTTCTCAGGGGTTTTGCTTCCTTTGCCTGTTTGTTGGCTTCAAACACCTGCCACTGCCCCCCTTTCCCTTCCCCACCAGTGCCCACCGGGATCCTGGATGTCTGGTACCGGCAGCAGGACGTGGACTCCGGGCACCAGAACCTCTCCCTGTTTTGGAAGGTGAGTTCAGTGCAAGCCCAGCCAAGCCCAGCCAGGTGAGAGGGGAGACAAAACCCAGAGAGGAGAAACTCTGATTTTTAGGATTGCAGGAAACAACAGAACCCTGGGAGGGCACAAGGGTTTCACCAGTTCCCAGGGACAGAGACATGGAACAAGAGTCCCCTCCCTGTGAGGAGGTTCAGCATCACTTTTCTGCCTAAAATTTAATGGAATGCCAGAATTAATTGGATTGGGAGGGATTTTGAATGTCATCTTGTTCCACAGGCAGGGACACCTCCCACTGTCCCAGGCTGCTCCAAATCCTGTCCAGCCTGGCCTTGGGCACTGCCAGGGATCCAGGGGCAGCCACAGCTGCTCTGGGAATTTCATCCCAGCCCCTCCTCACCCTCCCAGGGAACAATTCCTGCCCAAGATCCCATCCAGCCCTGCCTTCTGGCACTGGGAAGCCATTCCCTGTGTCCTGTCCCTCCATCTCTGTATCCAAAGCCCCTCTCCAGCTTCCCCCCACCCCTGCCAGCATTTTTGGGGTCTGGTGGGCAAAGCAGATTCCACACAGAATTTGGGTTAAAGCCCCCCAGAGCTGGATAAAAAATTCACCATGTTTCCCCACACACCCCAAGGAGCAGCACGCTGCAAGTGAAAGCAGAAATTCTCATGCGATTCTGTGACCCCACATGTTGTGGCTTTAACTTGCAGACCTTTATCTTGCAACACTTTCTTTATCAGGAGTGACTTCCTGCAGCATCATTCATAAAATGGGGTAATAAACTGCCTCGAGAGCTTTCACAGCAGCTTCAAAGCCAGGCTGAGACTCAGCACAACACCCTGCAGGAGATGTGCTCCCGTTCTCAGACAAATACCCCAAAAACCTCCAAAAACCAGTTCAAAAATTTAATTTCTGCACGTTTTCAGAGTGGTTCCAGCAATGCCTCTGTCCTGGGGTGCTGCCAAAGCACCAGAAACTCTGCAAACATTTTGGTGTGGGCTTTGTTTTGTTATGACAAAAAATCAGCCAAACCAATGAATTCATGGCACAGAAACATCAGAGAACTGAAACTGGGAGTACAACTGCAGGCACCCAGAGGGGAGTTAAAACCAGGGTGTGGTGTTACTGTCAGAGATGTGTGCTCAGAGAGGCTCTGTTTAAATAATTCTTTATGGGGGCTTTAAGTAAAACCCAGGCTTTTCCTCCAAATCAAAACCTGCTCATTGTGACAAACCCAGCTGAGCAGTTCATATTTTTTTTTTTCCCTCCCTTGTGAAAAGTGTGGCTGGAATTCAGCTTCGGGGCAGGAGCTGTTTCACTGTCCCCAGTTGGAGAAATCAGCACCTCACAGCAAAAGAGCTTCACTAAACTGGAATTGAATGGGAAATTCTGGAATGGTTGGGGTTGGGATGGAGCTTAAATCCCATCCAGTGCCACCCCTGCCATGGCAGGGACACCTCCCACTGTGCCAGGCTGCTCCCAGCCCCAATGTCCAGCCTGGCCTTGGGCACTGCCAGGGATCCAGGGGCAGCCACAGCTGCTCTGGGCACCCTGTGCCAGGGCCTGCCCACCCTCCCAGGGAACAATTCCTTCCCAATATCCCATCCATCCCTGCCTTCTGGCACTGGGAAGCCATTCCCTGGCTCCTGGCCCTCCAGGCTCTCATCCAAAGCCCCTCCCCAGCTTCCCCAGCTGACAACACCTTTTTCAGAACACAGTGACAGATGTGCTTTCCCTGCAGGCCCTGAGCACCCCAGAGGCAGGAGGGAGAACCCTGGGATACACGGTGACCTTGGAAGCCCTGGACCACGGGAAGCTCCCAGCACAACCCCACCAAACCACCCAGACCAGCTTCTCCAGGGTCACCCCCAGGGTGGGCCACAGGATCACGGTCAGCGCCCACAACTCGCGGGGCAGCTCCCCCCCTGCGGCCATCCTGACCCGCCCGGGCCACCAGGGTAAGGCTCCTGCTGGCCCGGGGTCCCTGCTGGCCCAGGGTCCCTGAGGGCAACAGCAGCACCTGGCTTTGTGCCACCTTGACCTGTTCCGCTCCCTCCACTTTGTGCTCACCTCAGAGGAACTTCAGGGATCTGCAGATCCACTCTGGCCTGTGGGTGAGCACCCCCAGCTGTCCCAGCCTCCACACCAGAGCGGCTCCAGCCCTTGGAGCATCCCTGTTGCTCCTCTGGAATCGCTCCAGCTGCCCCACATCCTTCCTTGTGGATCAGGGCAGGATGTTGGGGTGTGCTGTGACAGCAGCTCCCAGGGCTTGGGATGGCACAGCCAAGCACTGCTGGGGGTGTTCAGTCCACGAGAAAAGACAGGAATGTGCCTGTTCCTGTCAGCAAACCTTCCCATTATCACCTTTCCTTTAATTCGAGTTCATTCTTATCCTTCCCACCGAGACCCAGTAAAACCCACACATCCCATTTAATGGGATACTACAGTAACTTTGTGCTGACTGTGGCTTTTGTTCTCCCCTGTAAGATCTGCCCCCTCCTCAGCGAGTCTGTGCCGTGGCCCTGGGGAACAGCAGCATCCTGGTGAGCTGGAGCCCCCCACCCGCAGGCGCCGTGCCCGTGGGGGGGTACGTGGTGGAGTGGGCAGAGCCCTGGAGGGAGCCGCGCCCGCAGCCCCAGCACGGCTGGGTGAAGCTGCCCCCGGCCCAGCTGTCCGCGGTGCTGGCAGGTAAATGCCACCCTGGGACACCAGTGAAGCACCAGCTGGGGTGGGAAATATTTTAAGCGACAAGTCAGGTTTGAATGTGGCCTCCAAGGCCAGGCTGGGCGGGGCTGGGAGCAGCCTGGGATGGTGGGAGGTGTTGCTGCCATGGCAGGGGGTGGCCTGGATGGGCTTCGAGGTCCCTCCCAACCTGAAACAGTCTGGGATTCTCTATTTCTATATTTCTATAATTTTTACTAAAATCACTTCCAGGGATAGGGCAGCCACAGCTTCTTTGGGCACCCTGTGCCAGGGCCTCCCCACCCTCACAGGGAGGAATTTCTTCCCAATATCTCATCCAATCCTGCCCTCTGGCAGTGGGAAACCATTAATTTTCTGTTTAATGCCCAGTAAGGCTCTGCTGGGCTCAGTAGATCAGAGGAAATTTCATTCCCTTTTTTATGAAAATCTATCAATAATCACAATATTTATCTCAGATTTAAGCAGCTGCTGCAATATTTCTACCCTGACTGCAAATCCTTGAACAAGCAACTCTCCAGTTGTAATTTCTCTCTCCAGAGCACATCAGAGATAACGTCTGCTATCAGATCCACGTGTCTGCACTTTATCAGGACAGAGCTGGACAGGCAGCATCAGTCAGGGGAAACTCCACAGCACAAGGTAAACCACAGGAACGCCCTTCCAGGTGTTTTTAAGGCATTTTAAGCTCAGCTTTAAAGCCAGTCCTGTGTCTTGCAGCCCCATCAGCTGGGCCCCAGATGCTCACAACGCCCTGGGCCAGCGGCGTCCTGGTTTCCTGGGAGGAGATCCCAGCTCCCCAGCAGAGGGGCTGCATCACTGGGTACCACATCTACCTGCAGAGGAGGGACAGGCAGGGCCAGCCCGAGGTCCATGGTGGGTGCCTGGGGGCTGGAAATGCTTCTCCTGCTCCCCTTCCATCCCTGGAGGTGCACAGTGGGATCATTCTGAGTTGCTTTCAGTGTGGAACTATCAGATTTTTCCCTGCTTCTTCTTCCCCCTGCTTCTCTTATTCCTCTTCCTCCTGTTCTTATTCCTCCTCTTCATCTTATTCTTCCCTATTCCTCTTATTTTTCTTCCTATCCTTTCTCTTGTTCTTTTTTTTCCTCTTCTTCTTCCTCTTACTTCCCTATTCCTCCTCCTCTTCCTCTTGTCTCCCTCCTCTTTTTCTTCCTCATCCTCTCCTTCCTTTTACTTCTCTTCCTCCTCTTTTTCTTCTTCCTCTCCTATTTCCTCCTTCCTCTTCCTCTTCCTCTCCTTCCTAACTTTATTCAGCGCCCTATTCCAGCTGAAGGCAGTAAAATCCGGGCCGGGCTCTCCGTTTCCATCCCTGTTTTCCCTCCAGCCGTTCCCGCCGGGAAGGCTCCTCGCTCCCTGCACATCCCCGACCTGGAGCCCGGGCAGCACCACGACCTTTGGATGACGGCGGTGACAGCGGCCGGGGAGGGGCCCCGGGGCAACAGCGACAGCGTCTGCCTGGAAAGTAAGGAACCGGTGCCAGGGTGCTCCTTGCCCTTGGATCCTCTTTCCCACAGACTGGGAATGCTTTTCCTGCTCCTCTGAAATCACTGGAGCTCTCCTGGCGCTCTGAAGATCTCTTGGTGTTCTTTAATTGCTAAAGATTTGTAGTTCCAGCTGGTTGTAAGATGTGGCATCTCTTTCTTTGCCTTTAAGGTCCCAGTGCTGTGCCAAGCTGTTTCCTTGAAGGGTGTTTTACTTATGGAACACAGAAAGATTTGGGTTTTTTTTTCATCTTTTTGATGGAGCTGAATGGTGGCTGCTCTGCATTTCAGGTGCTCAGGGCTGGGTCACTCTGGTGCTCATCTTCAGCTTCTTCATCCTCTCAGCCTGCATTTGTTCTGTGCCTCCAGTGAGGAAAGTGTGAGTGGATCCATCTGCTGTGTCCCAATAAACGTGGGATGGTTATCAGAAGGGATTAAATCCCAGACTGGTTTGGGTTGGGAGGGACCTCAAAGGCCATCCAGTGCCACCCCCAGCCACAGGCAGGGACACCTTCCATGATCCCAGGGGGCTCCCAGCCCCATCCAGCCTGGCCTGGGACACTGCCAGGGCTCCAGGGGCAGCCACAGCTGCTCTGGGCACCCTGTGCCAGTGCATTTTAAAAATCCTTTCTCCTACCGAATGTAAATCGACCCTCTTTTAGTTTAAAACCATTTTTCCTTGTCCTGTGGAAGGGTCATGCCCCTTCATGAGCGTGGAACACAAGGATTGTTAAAAATGAAGGCATCAGAGTACAGGAATGATAATAAAAACACATTCTCATCTTAAATACAGCTGTATTCCACAGATATATGAATTTTTACCCAGATCTTAAAACCAAACTGAATGGCATCAATCCTTGGAAATTATCCCCACCCAGCTGAGAGCTCTGCAGGTCCCTCTGAGGGCAGACTCACAATCCCACCTGGGTTAATTCCACACCCAAGGAGCACAAGGGTGCTGCAGGTACCACCTGGGTGCTGCAGGTCTCACCATTCACAGTTTTTATTGCATTTATCCCCCCTGCAGATTCCGGGCACTTCTCTCCCTCCTCCTGCCGCAGTGGCAGAGCAAAGCCATTCCCGACCCTGCCAACGCCACGTGGGCCAGGAGCTTAACGGCTACCAAGGTAAATCAGAGGGGGTTTTCATTCTAATCCCACAGCCTTCATTAAAAAAAAGCAATTGGAGCCATGCGAGCCAGTAATCTCCTAAAGCAGCAAATCCAGCAATCTCTGGCAGCGGATAATCTCCCTTGGAGGAGACTGGAGGGTGCGCTGGGCAAATTAAATGCAAGAAGAACGCAGAGATGTTCCATTTTTAGCAGGATGAGCGGCTGTGGGGAGGGAGTCCCAGGAGATCCATGCCGGGATTCATTCCGTGTGCCCCCCGCAGGCGGAGCTGAGTGCTCCCTCCAGCCCCTTCCTGCCCAGCGGCTTCGAAGAGCCCGAAACGACGGCGGTGGAGGAAACCTTCGCGCATCCCGAGCCCCCCATCCCTGGGGCCAAGCTGCTGGTGGGCAGCGCTGGCAGCAAAGGGCACGGGGACTGGGCACAGGAGAGCTCGGGGGAGGAGCAGCAGCTCCCTGAGCTGTACCAGAGGCTGGTGGTGGAGGCGATGGAGCCCCCGGAGCTCCTGTCTGCGTACATCTCCAACCCTGGCACCTCCGCCCTGCCCCCGGAGCCCGACACTGCCCCCGAGCCCCCCGAGCCCGACTGCAGCCCCCTCTCCGTCTTCCCAACCACATTCCTGCCTCCTGCCCTCTGCTGCCAAGGGAATCTGACTCTGGACAGAGTGAAGCTGAACTGNTGTTGAAGAGGAGGAGGGGGGAATAAAGGTCCAAAAGGGGAGTGAAAGGTGGGATACAGGAATTTTAAAAACCTGGTTTTCAGACCAGTTACCCATTGCTGGATCCATACACAGATATTGAACTATAAACCAATGTGCTTTGAATCTTGATTTCAAGTATCTGCTTCCAATTTTCTAGAAAGATTTCTGTGTAAACAAACTACCCAACAGAGATGAAAACTGGTTTTCCATGTTGGAAATGAAGAATTAGAACTTAAAGTACTCCAAGAGTTCATTCCATGCAGCACTAACAATCTGCCAAATTAATATTCCACAGATTCCATGGGCTGAGAAAAACCTGCCAAAGTGGAATTAAGGAAATTGAAGTAGTGTGCAATAATTAAAACCCAGTTTGGAGTTTGGGGAGGAGGGGGAAAAGTCTAAAATCCTGAATTAAAAAAAAAAAAATGAACACAAATGAAGGGAAAGCTTTTAACTGGTACACACTGTTCACACCTATATTTCAAGTTTGGAAACGCATATTTTCAAGCAGCAATACAAAAAAGTATCCATGAAGAATGCATAATCTCTGAAAAAATTATGAAAACATCCCTGCTACCATTACATTTCTAAATACAAAACTTGACTACCATATTGTTGCTTCTGTGTAGCGAGAGAAGTTCATTTTCAAAACAGATAAAATTCAGTCTTTAGGTGTGAATGGTATGAATGACAGTCTCTTTTTTTTTTTTTTTGTTTTGTTTGTTTGGTTTTTTTTTTTTCAATTTCTTAGTTGTTTTAGGATCCTTAAGCATGCAAGCCTCGGAGAGGAAGGCCCGACCAGGGCAGGGTTGGCTTTATGACATCCAGTTTAGGACAGAGCTGGGAAAGCCTCTGGGTCATCTACATCAGGAGCAGAAGCACTTGACTGAAAGAGAAACATCACAGAGTTACTGCCTTGAGGCAGAGCTGGCAGCACTTTGGGGCTGGAGAAATTACTACAAAAACAATGCTTTTTTATTTATTCCAAAGATTACAAACCCTCCCATACTGTTTTTTGAATCTAAGCTATCTGGAGAGAAACTGTAGGCAAACAGATGCTTGCACATCAATTCTCTTTACAAGAGATCTCAGAATGGTCTGGGTTGGAAGGGACCTAAAAGACCATGGAATTCCAACCTCCTGCCATGGGCAGATCCTTCCCTGTGGATCATCAATCCTTACTGAGGGACACAACTGAAATGTTACAGAAAAGGGCCTGTCTGGAGCACAAATTATACTTTCAAGTTTAATTTTTTCCACTCAGAAGCCAGATGTTGATAAAAGTCATTTTCCTCCTAACTTAGCCCTAAAAGTTAATGCATTAGCCAAGGATCTCCTCAGTGATTTTTCCAAGAGAGCTTTTTGAAAGGCTCTGCACCACATCTGAAAACCAGTGGAGAAATTAAGACTTTCAGGATACTTGGGCCATGAAGGATAAGGATGAGATAAATGGTGAGAGCCAAGACAGTGGAACTTCCTGTCATGATATTAATTTATCAAGAAATGTATTTCAGATGAAAGTTGCATCAACACCTGCAGCTGCAGAGTCTCTGCTTTGCCTAAGACTCCACAGGCCACAAACCAGAATTAAAAACTAACAGCAGGGTTTAAGCTGCAGGCTCAGCATCTCCAGTTGCTGAGCATACAAGAGCAGAAACAGCCAAAAAAAGGAGGGAAGTTTTGGTGCCTGAGCCCAGGGAATGCACACACAGAGATCACCCACCTGGTTGGGCGTGTGGATCACATCAAACTCCTTGACCAACTGCAAGGAAACAAAGGCAACACAAAATCAGGTGCAGGAAAGCTCAGAATTACTTCATGGCAGCGTTCTTGAAGAGCATTAGTGAATCAACTCAGAGCAAACCACCACTGTTTAACTTCAATTCCTCAAAATATTCTGGGATTGCTGTCGGGAGAGAGCTTCCCAGCTAATAAACCTAAAATCTGTAAACTCTGTCTGCTAAAAGGGACAAAAATGAGCAAAGCTGTGTGAAGAAAACCACAGCACACACACTGAGCTCATTTTCCAATCTGTAACAATCTAATTGATGACTTTAAGCCAAATAAGTGATTCATATTAAATCAGATCTTCACTGTAGCTACACTACAGTGTTTGAACTTCACGTATTCTCTCCCATTCCATATTTTTCCAGGGTATTTCCCTGGTGCCTTAGCACCAAAGAAGAGAAAAACATTACTGGAGGTTAGAGAAAAACCAGTAAGAGCACTATTTCCATCTGGAAAATCTGAATTCCTCAGGTTCAGGATACAACATGCAGCTGTACAACCAGTCCTTCACCCCCACCAGGTCACAATGCACACAGAGTGTCCTGGCTGTGGCTGAAAATAACCAGCCCAGCACTTGTGGTTCTGCTCTGGCACCAGCTGAGGCAGCTCATGGTACATTCAGATCTGTCCACACTGAAAAGTCATTTTTCAGGTCTAGACACAAAGACAGGCACTTTTTAAAAATGCACCATCCCTTCTTTGTGTTTGATGACAACACCGCTCAAACATTCATCCTTTTGTCCCAACAACCTGGCTTGAAATGAACTTGCACAAAAGAATTTTCACTTGGGTTTAAAACATGCTGTTTGTTGTCAGAGCATCTCCCCCAGAACTAAGGAACCTGTAGGAAAATCCCACCAGGAAAGGAAGGCAATTCCCTGTGGATGAGAGCTGGGCGTGGTGCTCACCTTGTCGGTTCTGCCTCCGCGGCTGGCCCTGCCCCCACGGCCTCGGCCCCCCCGGCCCCCTCTGCCGCCGCGCCCGGGACGGCCCAGGTCTCCAAAGTTGATCTCCAGCTGGGATGTGATGTCGTTGGCGGGCTTGCGGAAGTGGTGATCCATTACCGAGTCCTCAGCATGAGCCTGCAATGAGCATTTCTTCATCAGGGACAAAAATCACCCCAAAAACCCCTTCTGTGCACCCACAGCTGGGTCTGGCTGCCACAGCCCCCGCCTGCCTCCGATCACACCAGCCCATCAGCCACTCCCTGGAGAGAGACTCAAGAAACTTGGAATTTCTTGGAAATCAGGGTATTCTGTCTTTCCAAGATAATTCGTGAGTTCACACAATCACTGAGGTTGGAAAAGCCTTCCCAGCAGGATTGAGTCCAACCTGTGCCCAATCCCCACCTTGTCACCAGCCCACATCCAGTCCTTCCCTGGACACCTCCAAACCTCCTGGACAGGCCCTTCCAATGCCTGACCACCTTTTCCATGGAGAAATTCCTCCTGAAATTCCATCAGAGGAACACGTCCTTATCCCAGACCAGACTGAGTATTACCAAGCCAGCAGAAAAGCTCATGTTGTAGCAATTCTCATTTTGTGTCCTGCTTCCATCAATCCATTCTTTTTCCACACTTGGTTCACCCATCCTGATTGTGCTCCCTGAGGATTTACACTTTATTTGCTTCAGCCCCTGATGGATATTTAAGAGCAGGGAGCTGCTGAGAATCCTCACTGTCCTGCATTCACTGTAACAGCAAACGAGGCACAAAAAGCTCCAACACAAGGAACTGAAGGAGCTAAAACAGAACCAGTCTCACCAGTGACACTGGAAAATGTGGATCTCAGCACCTTTGCCATGATATTCTCTTACTGGTTTGTTCCCAGTGCATTTGCCTGGAGGAGCAAGGGATGCTCCCAGGAGTTACAAACACCATCACTGTTGTTATTCAGCACCTTGGAAAATTTCAGTTACACACAGTGAACCCCACCAGGTGTTTTTAAAGCAATTATTTCTCCTCTTTTACACAAGTATTTTTAGCATGTGCAAGCCAGTTTTTGGCCCTTAGGATAACATCAAATATGTAAAAACCTGCCTATTCTAAGGCTCAACCATCATGTTTTGGAAACAAGACAATATCCAACATTTTCCTTCCCTCCAAGCCCCCAACTCTTGGCACAGCAATCATCACTTCCCTGGTTTTCCTGCACAACTGCCATGTGCAGGCTTCAAGCTTCCCAACTCCAATTTAGTTTTCTGCTGTACACAACATTCAGGCTTTCAAAGGCAACACATTCTGCAATTAAACCCTACACCCTTTAATTACCATTTGTGGATCCTTCACAAGGCTGCCAAGGGGTGGAGAGGTCTGGAGGGATTCCATAGGTCCTTCCTTCCCAATATCCCATCTATCCCCACCCTCTGGCAGTGGGAAGCCATTCCCCCTTGTCCTGTCCCTCCATCCCCAATTTAATTAGAAATACCCCTTCCATGCTGCTTCATTTCCAACAAATTCCACTGTGATGTATCCCACATAACAGCTGGTCCCTACTCCACTCCTGATTTTACTCATTTAATTGTACACTCTTCCCTTGGAAATCTCTTTCCCAAACTGAGGAATTCAGCCTAAATATTCTTTTCCACAGCAAAGACATTCAACACCTCAGCTTGACATGGCACTACTCAAACCTGACACCAACACTCTGTAAAACACTACAGAACACCTTAGAGATGTTTTAAATTCCTTTCTTATGATTTAACTTTTTATCATCAGTTTTTATCACTGCAGGGTACTGAGATTCTACTTCCAACTACTGGTAGCCACGTGATAACTCCCTTTTCTGAGTGGTGAGATCAGTGGATTTGTACAATAACTCTATGCCTTTTCTTCCTTATGCTACTTTTATTTAAAAACAAATCACTACAGTCGACCAAAAATCATTGTATTTCCACAACTTGACTTTGGTAAAACCACTACACCAACAAACTGCAAATTCCCTGATGATTTCTCTATCCAAAGTAATGAAAGCTCATTTAAAACTCCAACAAAAGACTTGGCACACTCTCCTCAGCCTCTCCCATCACTTGGGTGGTAAGTCAGACACACTGAACAAGTTGCTATCCTGAATAATCTTTGGAAATATCAGATTTCTATGTATTGGTGACTTGATAGTGCTGATTTAATAACTGACCACTTCTTGAAGGCAGTGCTGCACCTAAGGGTCTTGGGGAAGGCTGTTGAAAATTAGGAATAAAGCATCAAGAGAGCGAAAGCAGACAGTGAGAGATGGAAGAACAGCAAAAAAAATAAAGACTCATAACACAAGTTTTATGTTAAGGTTTGAAATCAGCAGGATGAGGAGCAAGGGGACTAAAACCTTGATGGGTGCTGGATGGTGCACAGTGAGACAACAGGCACAGACAGAAGAGCTCCATATTCAACAAGATTCTCTATTTTGGTGAGTTTTTAATATCCAAATGTTGCCTGCTGAAGGGGCTCACGTTAACACACAGGTATCACCAGTTAGAGAGAAAGGATCAGTACCTCATGTGAATCCAGCAGACTCCCCTGCATTTCTGTCATCGCCTTTGTCTGGTGACAGTTGTGTGTCCACGCCAAAGTGACAAAAGGAACAAAGGGAGAAAACAAAAGGAAGAAATGAGACTCAACTACATACAGGAACAACAGGTAATCAGGTCACATGAACTGCTGGGTACAGATGGCACGGAGCACATGGGGCAGCAGAGGGAGGAAGGAGCAGCTGTGCCAGCATCCAGAGACAGCACACGATGGATGTGCCAAGGGAGGAGACAAGAGAATGCTCAGAGGGATGGACACCAAAAAAGCTCCGAGGGATGGACACCAAAAAAGCTCCGAGGGATGGACACCAAAAAGCTCAGAGGGATGGACACCAAAAAGCTCAGAGGGATGGACACCAAAAAAGCTCAGAGGGATGGACACCAAAAAGCTCAGAGGGATGGACACCAAAAAGCTCAGAGGGATGGACACCAAAAAAGCTCAGAGGGATGGACACCAAAAAGCTGCCCAGGAGCTGCTGGAAGCCCGGGCAGAGACCACACATGCAGGCTGGTCTCCAGCACAGCCACACGTCAGGCACAGAGATGGGAAGAGCTGGGATGTTTGAGTCACTGTTCATGGAAATCTTCCTGCAAAGCCTCCATTCAAGAGTCATTCCTCCCAACTTTGAGAGGATGAATTATTCTTTTCCAAAATATATTTCCTAATCTCCCACTGCTACCTCCTCTAAGGAAGTGACTGGAGTAGTGAGGAGGTTTGAAGAGGCACAACAGGTACACAGATCTACTGGGTATCAGTTTTTCCAGGAGTCCTGAATTCCACTTTTGGAATAAATCTTAAGATCTGTCCACAACTCGTTCCTGGTTTTTCTAGAAATCAAGACTGAAGCCAGCTGCAGAGAAAAAGAGGATCTCTGTTTTATGGCATAACCCCCTATCCTGGGAAGAGGCTCAAGGGACCAGGGCTGCCAATGCCCCTGGATTTCAGATTAAAGCACCAAGAATCCGAGACAGAACTGAGAGTTCGTTTTATCAGTACCTGTAGAGTAAATGTGAAAAAGAGGAAAGACCTAAGACAGGGCCAAGCATTTCACCCCTCAGTGAGGAGGACAAGCAGGAGGAAAAGGACAGCTCCTTCCCAAGACTGAGGCAGATGAGCAGCACTAGATCCTCATTCTCCCTTTTTCTGGACTCCTAGGGCATTCTCCAAGGAGTTCTCAAGCTACAGGAATGCAGGTGCTCATCACAACACTTCAGACTTCTCAGAGATCTCGTGGGGCACCTGGTGTTTTTCAGCCATAAGAGTACAGAAGATCTGGGGCTGAAAATCAGAATTTCCCTATAAACCAAGTAACTTCCATACACCATCTCACTTCTTACCAATAAGAATCAGAGGAACCTTAATTTCTTGACTCATAAGTACATCCAAGAGGACAAAGAGAGGAAAAAGCAAGTGATTGGTCGTTTTTAAAATATTTTGCCTTCTAAAGCTGCTCACAAAGGAGCTGCAGTGGAAGCTTTCCTAACGCCTGTATTATAGAGCTATTCTCCTATAATCTGAGAGAAAATCCCCACACTGCTTCCCATGGGATCAGGGAACAATGAAGAAGGGAGATGGGGAGACACATCTGCTGGATGTACAATAAAGCAGGCTAAAAGCAGCTCAATTTAAAGGCAGATTTGTTAATACCTCACTTTCATGCTTACACAGCAAGAGGCTGTTACCTTCTTATGTGATGGTGCTAAAAATATCCAACTTGTTTACTTGAAGTTAACCTCTTAAATAGAACAATCTACTAATTATGTCAAGTCTTCCACAGGAGTAATTTGGTTATTCACAGCTTTTGTTCAGGTTCTTTTATTTACTTTCGTATTTTTGCTTGGTTTTTCTGAGTTAACTGATTCAGTTTTCAAATGGAAAATACAGCCTGGATCTTTCTAGCCTCTAAATTACGCACAAGTAGCATCACCTTTACTATTACATATGCTCATATGTTCAAAAAGATTGCCCTGAGCTCAGTAAATGTCAAATAAATCTGATTCAGAGAGATTGAGGGAATTTGAAGGACTACAAGTTTAGTAAATCTTGGTAAAGTACATAAATACTTCTGTTTAATACATTCCTTCAGTACACAGCAACATTAAACGTAACTCAAATTCCCCTTTTTTACCCAAGCCAGAGAAAGCAGCATTTAATGAACACTTCAGTGAACAGCTCAAAGGAAACACAGCCATGCAACCATTTCAAGAACTGAACTAGCCCACACAGCAAGAAAACAGCCTGATTTGTGACCAAATCAAACTCATTGTGAGTTCAACCAGAACAGAACTGGAATTTTCACTGGAAAACTGAGCTGTGCCCCCCACCCTGTACTATATCCCAGCTTCTGGGATAGAAGCTGGCAAGGTGTGAAAAAGCAAGAACACATTTTAGGAGAGCAAACAGAGTATTACACACTATCCAGTTACTTCCAAAGACTCAGCACCATCAGTATACAAACTTGCAGCCACCAATCTCTTAAGTGAGCTACTTAAGATATTACACAGTGTTAAAAACAAAGATTAGAGCTAAAGATCAGCACAGCCCTGCATTACAAAACAGAGCTGTCAGCACTTCCCTCCCTTCTGCATCTCCCCATGCCACTCTTGGAACAGAATAATTAACATTATGCAATGCCTGAAATGAGAAACTACAGATTTAAAGCAAGTCTACAGCAACGATGCTGAAGTGTCACTGGAGCACACAAATGGATTCCAACTGCCTTCCCAAGAGCTCCTCTGTGTAACAGCACTAAGTGAGGAGACACCCACAGCACAAATTTAAGATGCACAGTTTAGGTTTAAGGCCTCTGAGGCAGCACCAGTCTTCCTTCAAGCTGACATCATTCAGCAAGCACCACAAATCCATGTACTGCAGAACAGATGCTAAATAACGTTAAAGTCTCAGTTTTTAAAAAGCAAACTTGACAACATTCCCCTGAAATTCTCATCAAGAGGCAATTCTTACACACCTAGGGCACAGCTCAGCTCCTAAACCCAACCACAGTCAGAATGGCCACTTGTGCCACTGCAGAAGTCCATTTCTGCTAAAAGAATGTTGATCAAACGAACAAGAACGAAGTTCAAATTAAAAAATGCTATTCCCACTTTCTGAACTTCCAGCTGCAGGTCAGCACCTCTCAGAATGGAGCTTCCACTCCAGGAACTGCTCATCAATAACAAAACCTTCACAAAGTGGACACTGCAAGTACGGAAAGGCACTTTACCTCCTCACTCTTTGACTTGTGGAGCACAAATCCTTTTTTCCATTGCCCATCAGCTCCCTCGTTTGGTTTGCGGATGTTGAACTCGACTTTTGCACGATCCTTACTTTGAATGGCTTTCCACTCATCCAGGGTCATTTCCTTAGGGCCTTCTTCCTTAACTTCTTCAACCTCATTCTCTCTGCAATGTGAATTCACAGAGATTATGATCACAATGTAGAATTTACACTCTAGATACAATTTCAAAATCATTTGCTGGCTGGCACCAGGTTATAAATTAAAGTTTGTCAAGGCTTTAGCAGTTAAGAGGTGAAAACATAAACATGTGTTTCCACCACAGGAAAATTCACCTCCTTTAGAGGGAGTGCCAAAAAAATTACACTCAGCCACCTCTGAGCACAGCAAAATGTTAAAATTAAAACTGACCCATGCCACCAAATCCCCGTGTTACTGTCAGCTTTATTTCCAAATATGAAAGCCTAACTTCCTTCATGACTTGTTTGGAGCTTCTTCTCCCCTTTTTGAAATACATCTCACACACATTCAAGTCAAGGCAGTGAGAATTTGTTCTTCCCACAGTTTTCAAGCTTTTTAGTATTTTAAAAAACAGAATTTAAGCAGCTTTGGATAATTTGCTTCCTTTATCGAACCAAAACCAATTATTCAAATAAGTTTTACTTCCAGCTAATGTGAAAAAATAACAGCACACACCTTAATTGTGAGATACATCAGCTCTACCTTGTGCCAAAGGCTATTTTTAAGTAAAACACACAACCTCTGCGCTCAATAACAGATCATATTCCAGCCACTGGAAGCCTCTGGTCATTGTTCAGTGTGTTTATGCAACTGAACTTCTGATTTACAGGAAACCAGTGCTGCGTATGTGCAGCCAAAAAGATCACAAAAGCCTCAATTTCAAAGGTCTTCATTTGGCAGCCATTAATTTTGAACAATAACACCAAGGTTTTCAGCCAAAACTACTGTATTTCCACTTTTTCTCATTGTGTAGGAGAGCATGATTTTTGACATGGAATGTAACCAGAATTCATTTTGTTCAAGGCAAAGATTTTACTGCAAATGTTTAAGGTAAAAAGCCACACCAAAGCAGCCAAACCAGGTTACCCATGTGGAGCTGCTTTTCTGTAAAGTTTTTAATGAAGGAATCATGCTACAGCAAGTACCACATTAAAAATCATTAGGAACAAGTATCTCAAAATTCTGTTTGTCTTTTTTTTGAATTCTTTGTAAAGCCCACTCCTCATTAAAATACAACATTTAGTCATACTAGGCTGCCATAAAAATTTGTATTTTCACATCAACTGGGTATCTGTAAGGCTCCTTCTGCTTCACTGGTTACTCTTTCATTCATGCACTCCCTGGCTCCTTCTGTAACAGTGTCCAACTGAGATGGGAAGAGATCCAGGTAACTTTGAAAACTGCCTGGAGAATGAAAGATACAACCTTTCTCCTACAGTTCAGTCTCACAGCCTCCAAGGCTTTTCTGGAAAATAGGTTCAAAAAGTTGCCTTCCACTGGCATTTTTGTCCCATTTTCTTGGTGTTTCTATCTAGCTGAGCACAGATGCTTTTGAGTTTGGAGTTGCAAACCCAAGACCCAAAGTGTATTAGAAATGATTATTAATAAATACAGCTGAAAGAGCCTGCAGGACACACCAAGGAACAGTTTAAAGACAACAATTTCTAGACATGAGGTTTTAAGGAGACTCATTCAGCAGCACTGTGGATAACCTACTGATAATCTGGAGTTCAGCAAAACAGATGTGGGAATAAATACCAGAGGTTAAAGGTAATGCAACAGCACCTCTGAAGCAACCCAGGAGCACGGAGAGGGGTGGTACTCACTTATTTTCAGAATCAGCAGGCGGATGCTCCTCTCCCTCTGGCGTTTCCTCAGTTACAGCTGACTGATCCAATTCACTGCAATTACATAACGTTGGGAGTTGGGGCTTTTTTACAACTTCATCCCTCTTTAAAGCTACATAAGATTAACAATCAAGATCTACAGTGGATTTACTGTTTCAATAAGGATTGGTGCTCTCTGTGCCTTTTAAATTCTGTGCATTTCACTTAACTAATGGTTTTCCCCAACACTTCCTACCACCCCTCCTGAAAGGCTCCCGCTGTCCCTTCCAACACAAAATGGATCTGGGCACTAAAAATAGATTTCGTAATACAAAATGCATGCTTAACCTGATCAAAATTTACTAAAAATAGAAGAGCTTCATTTTAACAAAGAATTGTTACAAAAGCAGTACAAGGCCTCCCAAACTTCCCCAAAATTCTGGCTGAACAGCAAAGCTATTCTTACGTTACAAGAAATCGCTTGGGTTTTAAACTCTGCAGAAGCGTGGCAAAAATCATGGAGATCAAAGGCAAAAAGGCAGCTAAATGTGTGTGTTCTGCAAGCCATAATTAGGGCTGATTAACATAGTGCTAATAGTTTTCTGAGCAATGACAGATTACTAACGTTAGCTCGTCTTTGACGGTTCCCCAGTTGTGTGATCCGCTGCCACCGCGCTTGTCCTCGTGCTTTAGGCCGCTGAAATGTGAATGTGAAACAGAACTAACAAAACTGAGTTAACATTATAGTGTCCAGACACAGAAACTCAAAAGATCAATTTTAAATGGGGTCAGAGTGGTCAAGCAGAGCCAAAAGGAATAGGAAAAGCTAAAGACTTACGATCTATCGCTGCCACTGTGTCTGTCAAATTCCCGTTTGCCACGAGAGTCAAACCCATCTCCTCGGCCCATCCCGCGCCCGCGGCCACGGCCCCGGCCCAGTCCTCCACGTCCACGCATGGGTCGGTCCAGGATGGGTCTGGCACAGAACAGCCACAGGTCAGGGATCCACTCCAAAAATGCACAGCATTGCATGGTTCTTGTCCTTTTTTGAGGATTTTATTCACTTGGGTTTCCTCTGATAATTACTGTGAGTAGCTGGGTCAAGCGACTCGGCTCCAAAAATGTACAGTGGGTTTCACCGTTCATCTTTGAGAACTTTATTTACTTGTTCTTCCTTTGATAATTCATTTGTAGCTGGGTTCAGGCTCTAATTTCAAAAAAGGCACTCCCCAACCCCTGGAAGAGTCCAAGGCCAAGTTGGAAGGGCTGGGAGCAACCTGGTCTGGTAGAAGGTGTCCCGGCCCATGGTATGGGTTGGAACCAGATCACCTTTAAGGTCTGTTCCAACCCAAACCATTCTGTGGTTCCATGATTTTAGAAGCTGGAAACAAATGCTCAGGATTGCTGTTTGTTTGCATCTTCTCCCATTAATTCCAAACTCTAGTGTTTGTATTGTGTTACATAATTAACTGATGCTAAAACTTCAACTAAACTCACTTTTAAAAGGATCTTAACTGTGGCTACTAAAGCTTTAATATTTGAACATTACTTGAATTCTGGCTGCTTCACAACACTTAGGACACTTTAAATCTCATGTAGATCTAAGATGGCTTCACCATTCCAGGTCTGAAGCTATTGCAGCCAAGGCTGCAAGAAGGAAACACCTACGTGGACAAACTTTTGCAGGCTTTAAGTCAGCTGGGCAGATTAAAGCCACAGCTGTAACAGCAAATAAATCTCATCCTGCAGCTATGCTCGGGTTCCTTTCCTGAGTTATCTGCTACAGATGTAGAGAACCATGGTGAGTATCTTGATTTAAGCTGCAATTTCAGTTACACCTGTGAACCTGTTCATGTAGATCACTCCCAGCCTAAAACTTGAGGTAAGTTTGCAAACACAACCATGGAAAAGAGAAGAGCTATTGTCTGCATGACAAGAATTTAATCTTGATTCAACCAGCTCCTTTACCTGAGCAGCAGAAGGCAGGACAGCCCTGTCCTGCCAAAGCTAGGAAAGCTGTTTATCATCAAGACAGAACTCTTACTTATCCACAGAGAATTCTCCTCCCTCGCCCTTCTCCTCGGCGGGCTTCTCGAAGCGGCGCTCGCGGGGAGGTCGTCGCTCGGGTCTCCTGTCGATGGGTTTGCCTTCTCCCTGCTGCTGTTGCTGCTGCTGCTGCTGATCAGGCCTCCTGCCAATCCTCCTTATCCCTGCAACATCAGGCCAGACACATCAACAGAATGTGGAGTGCCCTGGGACAGATACCAACCCCCAGGGGACAGATACCAACCCCCAGGGAAACAAGCGGGAATGAAAGTTTTACTTGTGCATAATCTGAGCAATTCCACCTTCACCTGACTCTTCCCGGGATTTCAAACTGTGTTTGACTGAAAAGTTTAGTAATCCCTGCTGAAATAACAGGGTCAGCTTTCAAACAAGGATCAAGGTAAGCAAGGTTTTGTTACATTTTTTTTCCCCTGAAAGGTGCTTTTCAGGTAAAACAAGTGGGTTTTATTTGAAGAACACACAAATGAAGTGAGCATCACCTCGCTGGCCCTAAGACAGTCAATCCTGTGCTCCCCAAAGCAGTCATCCTGTGCTGTTCTAACAGTTGCACTCCATGATCTTTGAGGTGTTTTCCCACATAAATGATCCTGTTCTTGGAAACTCTTCTGGGCAGCAGTACCACCACCTGTACCCCACAGGTGTCACCTGCACGTAGGGGTCAGTGACTAACTGGGGTGCTCACCCACACAGATCCTCCCAGTCCAACACACATTCCCTGACAAAGATTCTCCTTCTTGTGCACTTCTCAAAATAGCTTAAGACTCCACAGTGCCACCGAGCTGCCCAGCATTCTTCCTCCCTGCCTAGGCCCCCTAGAAGGGTTTTTATTGCAAATAAAAACCTCCCGTGGGCATTCTCTTCTTTACCAAGCCCTCTGAAGGATCTAACACAGTTTTCTTTTCCATTCCAGTGAAAGGCCTTGTTTATTCTTTTTTAAAAGATCAGGACAAACACACTGCTGCTTTGTTATACCATTTTCTTGCCAAAACACTGGATCCAAAATTAAGGAGCCAGCTTTTAAATTCAAAGCTGATTTTTAATTTTTTTTTTTTAAAGAACCAAGTTCCTGCCTAGCAAGCAATGTCAAATTTGGGTGGGGCTACAGAAGTTGCAGTTGTAATGATATCCAAGCCAACACACCCAGATGAACAATGTTTCCCTCACCTTACAAGCTGTATTTAACATGAAGTTTGCATGGCATACATAGCTCCCAAAGTGTTCCCGACTCCCTGAGGAAACAAGGGGTTAAACTCAGCAGCCTGCACTTGGAGAAGGGCTCTCCAATGAGGACAGGCATTCCATGTGAGGAGGTGAAGCAGGGAGAGGAGTAGGCATGCTGCAGAACTGGAATGGAACAGCCACGGCTTTTGAATTTCGAGTTCAGCGCCCTGAACTCAGAAAAACCTGGTTCCTGCTGAAGCCTAACCCAAAATACGAGTTATTTCTCAGCATCACCAAGCTTTGAACTGCTAATTCAGCAGGCAAATCACTTGCAGCTTTACCGAGTACTGGAATAGCTTAAAATACATTCACACAGGAAACAAACCCTGGCATCGAGCACCTTTATGATGGCAGAACTGCAAGAACAGCCACGAACAAAAATAGACATTTTCAAATTGGAAACTGGCTTTGTTTACGACACTGCTACAACAGCAGCCCCGACTTTCTCTGTTTCACTACCACAACAAACCACGAAAATACTTATTTTTCACACTGCTCTTGGCGACGTGGAAAGCAGAAAGTGAAGAGGGGCTGCCAGCCCTGCCCAAACCCCTCCTGTGGTGCCAAAGACACTGCCATGTCCCCAGGTGCACCTTGCGGGGCACAGCACCGGAATCCTGCACCTGGCTCAGGTTTCCAGAGGACACCGGTTTAGCGAATTGAGACTCCGGACAAATCACTGCATCCCTCACACAGAAAACACTCCCGAGCGTTACAGAGCAAGAGATCCATAAGCAAAGAGTATTTGTAACATAGCTCCTAATTCTGTCTTCTCACAGGGTGTTTTCAAATAACATTGATAAGACCCATTTTCCAAAACAAGTAATATATTAAAGTTATTTCTTTAAGAGCATAAAACACAAGGGAGAATCAGAATCACTCTGTAACATAAAGGCTGAAGTATTAAGATGCTTTCACGTAGCATCCTACTCTCTGAAAAGCTTCTTTAAATTGTAGTTAACCTGTTATTCCCTTGGTCCCACGTCCTCTGCTGTCACCACACTTCGATGCTTTTCAAGGATTCCTTTTAACCCGAGTTGTGACCCACCTGCCGAGCGCTGAAGTTTGGGCGCGGTGGAGCCTCCTGCACGGGACGCCATGTGCCCACATCCATCCCTCCCTATCCATGCGGGGCCGTGGCCTACTAATTCCCACAGCATATTCCTTTAATCTATTTATACTTGGATTTCTTTTTTCCCAAAGTTTTCCATGCAGGATGTCTTAAAAATTTGCACAAACTAAGAATTCATACAAGCTGTTATTTAAATATATACAAAACCAAAAATATTGCTACCAACGCTATTCACTAGAAAATTACCCAAACGGATTTTGGAAAGCCCAGGAACTTCCAGATATCCTGTCAAATCCCCTGGACCACCTGAAACAGGAGTCAAGTTCAGGATACAAGGCTGGATGGGGCTTGCAGCAACCTGGTCTAGTGGAAAGTGTCCCTGCCCATGGCAAGGGGTGAACGAAAAGGGATTTTCCAACCCAAACCATTCCAGGATTCCATGTGCTGGTTTAGATGGGATACTGGGAAGGAATTCTTGGCTGTGAAGGTGGGGTGGGACTGGCACAGGGTGCCCAGAGAAGCTGTGGCTGCCCCTGGATGCCTGCAAGTGTCTAAGGCCAGGCTGGACAGGGCTTGGAGCAGCCTGGGACAGTGGAAGGCGTCCCATGCCAGGGGACGGAACGAGATAGGCTTTAAGCTCTATTCCAACACGAACCACTCCACGATTCCCTTCACTGCTGGGATTTCCTATTTTCGCCTTGCCCCTCTCCCTCCCGCCGGCACCGAGGCAGCTCCGGGCGCCCCGCACGCCCTACTCCATTTTGCGCGGGCCGAGCCGCGGGACACGTGGGGCCGAGCGAGCCCGGGGCCGCCGCCACCGGCCCCGCGGGCGCCCCGGGCGGCCTCCGCCATGCACGGCCCCACGTGCGGCTCGGCCCTGCCCGGGCCCCCTTTGTGCGGGTCGGGCCGCCCCCTCCCCGCCGATCCCCCGGGCTCGCTCACCCTCCTTCCGCAGCGGCGCTCCGGGCTGGCCCCCGCCATCCTCCCGGCGGTCCCCGCCGGCGAAGGGCGGCAGCGGGTTCTTGCGCTCCTTCTGCGACTCCCTACGCAGCTGCTTTGCCGCACTGCCCGCGCCGCCGCCCGCCTGGCCTGCGCCGCCAGCCCCGCCCGCCTTAATTGTTGGTTG
>JACBWW010000016.1:25149634-25181099 GCA_020086605.1 Lanius collurio
TGGCAGGGTGGGCAGGCCCTGGCACAGGGTGCCCAGAGCAGCTGTGGCTGCCCCTGGATCCCTGGCAGTGCCCAAGGCCAGGTTGGACATTGGGGCTGGGAGCAGCCTGGGATGGTGGGAGGTGTCCCTGCCCGTGGCAGGAGACAGAACCAGCTGGTCTGTAAGGTCCCTTCCAACCCAAACCATTCCATCATTCCATGGTGAAAACAGACTCAAAGTATTTAAAACAAGCAGGGAAATCGATCGTCAAGTGAACGCAGTTACCAGAGTTGTGCATTCTGTGCAGCAAGAAGTGGGAATTGCAGCCTGCAGGAAGCTCCAGCTCCTCTCTGGAGCGTCACCCTCTGTGCTTGCACGTTGCTGTTTGCATTAAAATGGCCCCACAATCAGCCATGTGGGTCAAAAGTCCAAATGACAACGCTGTCCAAGAGTATAATTCACAGTTTTCAAACACTTCTGGCCACAAGACAACATTTCCATTCCTAACGTTAACAAAGGAGGTTTAAAATATTCAAACTAAAATGGAGCCTTTACACCAAGGGACAATCCTAGTGCTGTATGCACACAGGCGTTGTGGGTCACACAAAGGACCAGGACAGGACAGAGCTCACCTGTGTTTAGACCTAATTTGAAAAACAACTCTTTAATTGGCACATTGAAAATTGATAAGTTTTCCTCAGTGGACAGGCACAGCCTTGCAGGAATCCCAGCCCACACTGGATCAGGACACAGACCACACTGTGACTGGCTGAGGGAAGGATGGAAGGCAAGGTCTGCACTCAGGAGGCCCTAGCAGACAGTGAGGGAGTGATTTAAAAACACAGAGTCTTCCAGGAGCTGCCACCAAAAGCTAGGCTGGCTCCTTCCATCCTCCTCCATGACAGACACGGGGGTTCTCCTTCCCCACTGGAGTAAACCAGCAGTTCCACTGGCCAAAGGAGCAGATTTCCAGTGCCATTTCTGGCTGGGACAGGCAGTGCTCCGTGGCCTGTGGATATCCCACCTGAAGAGCTGCTGCCCAAAAGGGGCCTTTGGACACGCTCCACTCCTCTGCTACTCCCAAGCTTTGCCAGCAGCTGCCAGCTGCCTGCTTAACAAACAGGAATAGGAAATGCAGCAAGTTTACAGCAGGGGGAAGAGTATTCAACTGGGTCCATGCTCCATTCCAAAACCACGGTTTTCCTAATTTTTGAAATCTAGTTTATGGGGTTTGCAGTTACTTCACAGTCAGCATAGACAATATGTGAACAAGGAGGATACTGCTTGGAGGTTTGAGATGAATCTTTCCTTAGGTTGGCCTCGATGATCTTGGATGTCTTTTCCAACTTTAAGGATTCTGTGATTCTAGGCCACAGGAAATACAAGGATTGCTTCCAAATAAAGTCAAGTATGGCCATGACTTCCGAGAATGAAATATTCACATACATCACAGAGAAATGTAGCAATTCTCAGCTTGCATCCACACACAGATCCCTTCTGAGAAGAACTTCTGGAATTAACCAGCACTGCCCAGCTGGACAGCAGGAATGACCAGGAGAAGGCAGAAGTCAGGAGGACATCCACAATCTGCAGTCCACATCTTTATCCTCCTACATATTCTGCTTATTTCAACACAGCACTGGGGGGTTGGGGTTTTTTTAATATGGCAGAAAACGCAGCAGTTTCATTAGGAGGAGGGCTGTAAACATGTGAATAACAGCAGTATTTCTACCCTAAGTACGTGCAGTGAAAAACGCCCTCCCCCAGCATTGCTCTGTGCTTTAAAATGTGCACAGACAAGCGAAGCAAATCATGCAGACACAGAACTTGGCTTGTAAATTAAGGCAGACTAATTGAGCTCTGCCTGAACTTTCTTCCCCTGAATCCTAAACAACCTGCCGAGCAAGTGTTCTTCCTTGGAGCAGTCAAGGTAAGAGGTATTTTTAGTTTGGAAGAGCAGTGCTGGAGCTGTACGAAGCAGAAGGTCGGGTACACCAAACACTCCTTCTGTCGTTGCTATTTCTGTGAGCTGGGCTGGTTTCTACGAGCTGTGCTCCAGCCACCCCTTCCCTGGCTCCCAAAGCCTGGCACTGCGGAATGGGGGTGCCAGGAGGGGCTGGGGTATGGAATCATAGAATCACAGAATGGGTTGGGTTGGAAACACCTAAAAGCTCATTCCAATCCAGCTCCTGCCGTGGGCAAGGACACCTTCCAAAACACCAAGATTGCTCCAACCAGGCCTTGAACAGGTCCAGGGATGGGTGCACAGGAGCCTCCTTGGCTGCAGTGATCAAACACCTCCTTTGGAAACTGCCTGGAAGAGAGAGGCTCTGCCTTCTTAATCTGAAAAGATGGAGGAGAAAATTATATTTCCCCTTCATAAAAGGCTCAGGAGAGCTCAGGCACACTGGGATCATGGTACTGTGGGACAAAGGGGAGCCTCCACATCCCAGCACCCATCACTGCTAGGCTCAGGTCCCAGTGGGCACCAAGCCCTCCTGCCCAAGCCCCTCCGGCTGCCACCTCTGGCACCCAGCTCTTCCCAGGGTCATTACTGGGGGAAATTGAGGGTGAAAAGTTAGGAGGTGTCTCCATGGAACAGCCAAGGGCCAAGTGTGCAGCAGGGCTGGCAGGACTGGGATGTGCCTAAGTGGAACCCGCTGGGCAGGCTGGTGACTGTCTGAGCAGAAAGCTGCTCCTCCCTGCCAGCCCAAGCTGCCTCTGCTTCCACAGGCAGCTCCCGTCCCGCTGCCGCTGACACGGGCACTTTGTGCCCGCTGCCTCCTCCCACACACCCACCACCGGCACCGCCGCACGGCCACGGGAATGCACCGGCAGCTGGAGCAGGGCCCGCTCTGCCTGGGAAAAGCAAAGATGCCGTGTTTCTCCCCTGCACCGCCTTGTTTCAGGCTGGCTGTGCTGGTGTCACAGCCCTGTGGGCGGCAGGAAAGGGAACATGTTAAACCACGACTGCAGGCGAGCGTGGGGCAGCCCACGGCTGCGTGTTCGGTGTTGGGAGCTGAGCTTCCCCCACTCCTTCCCCGCTGCCTGGCCTGGAGCAGCTCAGCCTCCTGCTGCTGACCCTGACCCACAGCCACAGGCCTTGGTGCTGAGGGAATTAGGTCCTTGAGAGGGATACAGGGGTGCCAGTGATGACTGGGCACATGGAATGTGCACTGGAGCTCCAGTACTCGCAACAGCCATCTTCCAGCAGGCTGACTCACTGCCCTTTATCCCAAACAGACAGACAGTCAGACAAAATCTGGGCTGCCACTGTCCCTGGGGCAATGATACCCTCTGGGATACAAGCGTCGGTGTGCCCCACGTTGACACTGCCACCGAGGCTGCCCAGGAGACCCTCAGCCAGTCACAGTCCCCCTGGGGAAGCGATGGTGGGGATGGAGCTGCCTCCAAGCCCTACCAGCACCAAGGCCGGGTCGTTCCCTCTGTGCTGAAAACCAGCCCGTCCTGTTTGCTCTCCCAGCTCCGAGCGGGACGGCCCGCGGGGCGTGGAGGGCGGCCAAGGGAGCTGGGCCGGGCTGCTGAGCCGGCAGCTCCGCTGGATCCACGGGAATCGCTGCGGAGCCGGGGCAGGCGAGCGTGCTCTGAGTCACCCCACACCAACACAGCCTGGCGTGGGGCTGTGGAGGGACAGTGCCCGCCTTCATCATCCTCATCCTTCCTGCTCACCCTCACCATCCTCAGCCTGCCCCTCCAGCAGCTGCGTGGAGCGCAGAGTTCATTGGCCACACAAATAAAAAAGGCCTTTTTGTTTTATGGAGCACAATGCAGGGCAGGAACGAGTGTAGGTTTATTTTGGGGCATGGCCAAGGCAGGGCTGAGTTAAGGAAGACACAGCTTCCCACCTGGCAGCTGCAGGAGAGCAAGGAGCAGGGGCTTGGCCAAGGTGTTTGCTGCACCAGCTGAACCCTGAGCCTCGTGGCACCACTCCTGGAGCAGGCATCAGTGCAGCCCATCCCAGGCCCTCTGGCACCCAAAGCCCTTCTCACACCAGGGACCTGTCCCAAACACGACCCAGCCCCAGTGCTTGGTTGTTCTTGTCTCTGCAGATGCACTTGACACAAAACTGACCTGAGCCAAGCCCTCCGTGCCAGCAGCCCAGCCTGTGAGCACCCAGCCACTGTTTGCACATGGGGCAGGGCCCCCAGCTCTCCTTGTCCAGCCTGATCCTCCTGCCTGCTTCTCCTGCCTGTTTGAGTTCTGGGAGGAGCCCAGCCCTGCAGGACCACTGGGGAAGTGAGGAGAAATCCTTGAGGGGTGTGCAGCACACGGAGTGATCCTGGCATCAGCTCCTCAGCGCTCACCTGAGCACCCCTTTGCTCTGCTGTGCTTGATTGAAACAGGCTTGGTGCAAACTCCAGGACCTCGGTGGGACGCTGGGCAGGGCAGGACGTGCAGGAGCAGCAGCAGCAGCAGCTCCCGTGCACAAACCTGGCGTGTTCCGGGCACGGGGATGGCACCGCCTCCGCCACCAGCGTGGTGCCAGGCTTGGGCCATGAGCCGGAGCCATTCCTGCCGGCACCGTCTGTCACGGCCCAGGCTGGTGTTCCCAGGCTGGTGTTCCCAGGCTGGTGTTCCCAGGCTGGTATTCCCAGGCTGGCATTCCCAGGATCTGAGCAGGGCACCGGCTCAGCCCACGTGCTGTTCCCGGGAGCCCTCGGACCACGCGTGTCCGACCGAGCTGCTGCGGCAGCAGCTGGCCTGGCTAAGGAAATACAGGAACAGGCAGATCAAACACGCCGAAAGGAGGTCACGGAACTGCCTCCGCTGCTGCTCGGCGAGGCACCTACTCATTAGGGTGATTACAGGCACCCAGCTCTGCTAACGAGCGGCGTGGGCGGCCCGACCCGCACGTCTCATAGAAGCCTCGGGGCTGTTGTTGCACGTTCGGCTCAGCTGCGGCTCGGGTGGCAGCCTGGGAGGTGTCCCCACTGCCCCCGCCCGTCCCAAGCCCTCCAAAGGGATTCCCACGTGCTGGGATCCCAAATCCTGGTAGGTGCAGTGCACCCCGGGCAGGCTCGCTGTGCATCCTTGGGGTGTGGAGCGGGGTTGGGCCACTTCCTCAGCCCGGAGCTGATGTACAGGCAGGAATATTGAGGTGGAGACCACCCTTTTCCATGGATGTTCGGGGGAATGAAGGGGCTGGACCTCAGGGCAGCGCACAGGAGGCTGCTCACAGGCCGAACATCGGGGGGGCTGGCTCTCCATCACACACCGTCCTGAAGGCACCGGCCACAAAAGTGCCTGAGGGGGAAATGCAAAGGCTCAGGATGTGTTTTCGAGAGCTCCTGCCCAGGAAGTGAACCTTTGCCTGGTCACCCATCCTGCCTGGATCCCACCCATCCTGCCTGGCTCCTGGGCTGCAGGCACAGCAAACAAATGAAAGATGCTCAACCTGCAGCCCAGGACCTGCAGCAAGACCCCCAACCCCTCCCCACACTGAGGATTCTTCAGCCCTGAGTTCTTCATGCTCTGCCTTATGTGGCTCATGGGCTGTCCCACAGTGCTGATGTCCCACAGGGTCCCCACGGCTGCTCCCTCAGATAAGGACACAAACGAGCAGGGAGCTGCAGGACTGACAGCTCTGATAAAGCATCACAGGGAGCGCAGTCCCCAGGCTGGTGGCACTGTGGGCATCCCATCCTGTCCATGGCACAGGTCCTGTTTGTGGTCAAGGTGACTGGATCACAGAATGGTTTGGGCTGGAAGGGACCTTAAAGACCACCTCATCCCAACTAATTCTAATAATTCTAATTCTAACTCTAATTCTAATTAGAAAATTATGCATATTGAAAAATAAGTGTGTGTTTTCTCTAGAAAAGTAAATCACCCTCGTTACAGGTTCATGTTAAAGGATTGGCCTGACTGCTCCAGGGAGTGCAGGTCCTCATCCCCCCGTGGCAGGTGGGAATCGGTGTCACCCACATCCCTGGTGTCACCCACAGCCCCAGTGTCACCCCCAGCCCTGGTGACACGGCGGTGCTCAGGGATGCTGGGAGCCCCTGGCCCTGCTCCTGCCCCACAGGACATTGCTGCTCCATGAGGCCAGCCAGGAAGCAGCTCCCTGCAGGTGCCCTGGAGCACGTGTTGCCGCATTTTTCTGCTCGTTTCATCACCTCTAATTCCTCCTAAAGAGCTTCTGGGCTTGGGGCACAAGCCCCACATTGCCCCTGGGCTGCCCCGCTCTCTGCAGGACAGGTTCGGTGTGGAGCTGCCATCAGGATGGGATGTCCTGAGCTCCATCCCACCCTGCTCTCACTGCTCCTGCAGCTGCTGCCTCCATCCTCCATGGGATGGTTTCTCGCCCTTTTTCCGCTGGTTTTGCAGCCCAGGTGACTCCCCGGGATGTTGGTCACCCCCAGCCTGCAGCCCCACAGTGGGGCAGGGGGGTCAGCACAAACAGACCCCAATCCCACTGGTCCCACCAGGCTGTCCGTGTCAGGATCCCATCATTAAAGGCTTCACTCATCATTCTCTTTTTCCTTACTGCAAAACCACATTAAAAAAAAAAACCCAACAAACGCATTTTTCCTGCCCTGCCAGAACCGCGATATCCCAGGTTGGGCTCCCGGGTGCTTCCCCCGGTGCGGCCGCCAGAGGGCACCGGAGCGACGGCGGCTGCGTCCCCTCCGTGTCCCTGTCCCTGTCCCTGTCCCTGTCCCCGTCCCTGTCCGTGCAGGGACCGAACCTGGGCAGGGATGCGCCAAACCCATCCAGCCTGGCCTTGGGCACTGCCAGGGATCCAGGGGCAGCCACAGCTGCTCTGGGAATTCTATTCCAGGGCCTGCCCACCCTCCCAGGGAACAATTCCTGCCCAAGATCCCACCCAGCCCTGCCCTCTGGCAGTGGGAAGCCATTCCCTGGGTCCTGTCCCTCCATCCTTGTCCCCAGTCCCTCTGCAGCTCTCCTGGAGCCCCTTCAGGCCCTGCCAGGGGCTCTGAGCTCTCCCTGGAGCCTTCTCCTCTCCAGGTGAGCACCCCCAGCTCTCCCAGCCTGGCTCCAGAGCAGAGGGGCTCCAGCCCTGGAGCAGCTCTGGGGCCTCCTCTGGACTCTCTCCTGCAGCTCCAGGTTCTCCTGGTGCTGGACCTCAGGGCTGGAGGCAGCTCTGCAATGGGGTCTCATAAGCATTATATACATTTTATATTATATATTTCAGTTTATATTTTTTAAGCTGCTCTCAAATAAACACCCCAGTCTCATTATCTGTACTGCAATGACCATCGAACTCAGGGCTTCGCTCCAAGGTCCTTCCCCTGTGCTTTCCAAACACTCTTCCCATGCTGTGTATTTATAGGAGACAAAATGAATTCAGATTAATGATTTAATGTCCACCCTGAGCTCCCTGCTGCCCACAGAACACCAGTAAAGGTAACTCTGACTGGAGACTGAACCACCCTGGTTCTCTGATTCCACATTCATGACTGGGGCTGGTTTGGGGAGGGTCCAGCCCTCCCTCTGCCCATACCGGAGCTCTCCTGCATGCCCAGGGAAAGCAAAGCACCTGGGAACAGGGAGCTCCCCGTGGGAGGCAGGGTGGGGGCTGCTGGCTCATGGGTGCCTCCAGCAGGGCACAGGAAGCCGATTCCTTGCAGGGCAGGACAGCGTTCCCTCACGGAAACGCCACTCGTGTGCTGCTTTATGGCCCCACGCCGCCATTAAATGGACAAAGTTTGTTTTTATTTTCCTGCAGCTCTCCCAGTCCCCATCCCGGACTTCGCCCGGCGCTGCCCTGCCCGATGATTCCCACCAGCACCCAGGGATGCCACGTGAGCCCGGCCTGCACAGGGTGGCAAAATGCCTGCTCCGTGCAGGGAGAAGGGATGGAGGGATGCATCGGGGGGCAGGGATGGCAGGCAGAGGGAATTTCCCTGCCAGCAGCAGGCTGCTGCTGCCCTGAATTCACAGGTACGAGGAGCTGCTGGGAGCCGAGCAGGGACTTGCTGGGGCAGCACCTCACAGGCTGGGGAAGGAAAAGACATTCCAGCAGCTCCCCAGGGTGGTGGGACATGGGTGATCCATAAAATCATAGAATCCTGGAATGGTTTGGGCTGGAAGTGACCTTAGAGATAATCCAGTTCCACTCGCCTGGGGAGTGGGCAGGGACACCTTCCAGTGTCCCAGGCTGCTCCAAGCCCTGTCCAACTTGGCTTTGAGCACTTCCAGGAATGGAGCAGCCACAGCTGCCAGGGTCTCACCACCCTCACAGCCAAGAATTTCCTCCTAATCTCTAATTTCCATTCCCCCTCCTCCAGTTTAAAGCCATTAAAGCACTCCCAGGCTCCCACTTGTGCTCCCTGTTTGCAGAGTTCCTGCTGCAGAGCCCCAGAGTGCTGCAGCCAGGGAAACCCAGCTCCCTTTCAGCGATGTTCCAGCACCATGAAGCCGCAGGAATGTGCTGAGTGCAGGCAAACCGGGTGGGATAAACACATCCCAGAGCCTGCAGCCCCCCCAGCCCTCCCACCTTTGGGAGAGGTAACCCCCAGCCAGGAGTCTGCAGAGGAGCCTGGGCCAGGCAGGAGATGGATGTCTGTTCCAGGGAAGTCCCGTCCCTCTCCGTGCCACCGAGCCGGGCTCTCAGCTGCACTCCCGTGACCTGGGAGCTTGAGAAAGCTGCTGGCACCGTGCCCAGCTCCAGAGCCAAACCCAGCCAGGCCCAGACTTCCTGGCTGCCCTGCACGCTCCCAGGTCTGGCCAAAGTCAAACCCTGAACACCAGCAGGGGTGGCTCCAGCTGAACCCCGCCCTGAGTTCCATCAGGGATGGAGAAACTCCAAGGAAAACAGGGGGAAAGTGTCTCCTTGCTCTTGTTGTGCTGCCAGTGCTGGAGGGGACATGGCAGTGATGGTGCCAGGGAAGCTGGATCCTGGGGCAATCCCAGGCTTCTGCCCTGCTCTGCAGGGAGGCAGAGTTTCCTGGGTGTCAGACCCCGGGGGATCTGCTCCTGCAAGGCTCTGGGGTGGCATGTCCCGCTCTGGGAAGGTGGACACAGCAGCGAGCTGGGGCACTGGGGTCAGGTCAGTGACACGGAACTGGTGGCACTGGGAAAACAGCGGCTGTTGGACCAGAGGCCGCCCCTGGAATGTGCAAGCTGGCATTTGCTTTGCAGCAGCACTCACTGCCCTCGGTATCCAGCGGATCTGGAGGGGACTGGGAGCACTCAGTGGCCCTGGCACAGCAGTGTGGGCTGTCCAGGGGACGGGCGGGGTGTCCCAGCACACAGACACAGCGGGATCTTCCCCGAGCAGCAGGATGGTCCAGGGGCCAGCGGGGCTGGACAAAGGTCCCATGTGGGACAGGGCAGGGAAACAGGGACACCCAGACAAGGGACAGCAGGGAGCCAAGTGGGAAGGGAGCAGAGGGCCCCAGCACTGCTCCGTGGGGCTCAGGGACTGGGACCACCCGGAGCAGCCCCCGGGAAGGGCCTTGGCCGCCTGCCGGTGGCTGCAGCAGGGACGGGGCTTTGTCACCTCTCACCGACACTGTTTGATGGTTGGTCTCATTCCCAAAAACTGAAATTAAACAACTTGAGGCTCTGACGTGCAGGAAGCACCTCTCCAGCTGGTCCAGAAGTCCACCCCAGCACAGCTCCCATCGAGGGCTCCAGTGGGCATCTCCCACATCCCTGAGGGTTAACCCACTGCTCACCAAGCTGCCTCCAACCACGGGCAGCCAAACCCCACAGCCAGGGAACATTTGGGGTGAGGGTCTGCCGGGTGGGGGGAAGAGCTGAGCCCCTTGGCTGAGCCCGACACAGCTCCGGACCCCCGACTCTGTGATGCCGAACACGGAGGGGAGGGCAAGCACAGCCTGGTGAATGATGAAAGTCAGGATTAAAGGGCAGGGGGGGAGCAAAACACCCCGGCCGCTTTTGGCAGGCGATGAAAGGAAGGTTTAGCAGCAGCTGCCAGCTGGGAACTGACTGAGGGACAACTGCGGGTCCGGCTCCATCACGGGCTGCCCAGGCCGGCAGCCACGGCACATCCCCAGCACAGGCACCCACTGTCCCCGCAGCAGAGCCGAGGCACCCAGGCAGCTCCCGAGCATCCCTGCTGCTCCTCTGGGAAAAGGGAGACACAGGAAGGCTGCGCCCAGCCGGGAAGCCTGCAGGGAAAGCGCAGTTTCAGAGCATTGCCTGCCGGGTCCGGGAGCTGCCACTGCCCAGGAGAGAGAAAAGAGGCTTCAGCTGCTTCCCAGCTGCCTCCGAGACAGATTTAGCTCTGGGGCCGGCACAGATGGGGCTGCGGGGCCGGAGCCACAGGCGGAGCCCTCGCCGCAGAGCCGGAGCCTGCAGTTGCTAATAGAGATCCAGCAAATTAAGCGAACTTAATTCGGAGGGTCACCACACAATGCTCCCACCTGTTTTGCTGTGGTCCGGCCATCTGCCACCCCTCCACCTGATGCAAAAAGGGCTTTTCCCCCTTTCTCCCGACGCTGTGGGCTTCGTTAAGTCGTGTCAGGTCTCATCAGGCTGCAGCAGCAGGCCTGGGGCAGCCAGAGCCGAGCCGGGGGGGCACTTACAGAATAAACTCCTCGGAGGTTTCCTCCTGGAGCCAACACAACCGGGGGGGTACTGAAATCACCCTCTTTATTCTGCTGAAGAAATGGTTTCATATGTCCCTGAAGAGTTCCAGGCTGGACAGGCCTTGGAGCAACCTGGGAGGGTGGGAGCTGTCTGTGCCAAGGCAGGGGGTGGGACAAAACGGTCCCTAAGGTCCCTTCCAACCCAAACCATCCCAGGATGCTGTGATTCTGTGATATCTCATGTTCCAAATGGCCAGTTCAGTGATCCTGCAGAGGTGCCTGGAGAGCAGCTGGGCACCACCCTCTGCACATTGTGCTTCAGCAAATACCACCGTGGAAAATGGCTCATGGGGTTCAGGAGCTGGAGGAAAACACTGACACAAGCAAAACTTTAAAGCACACGCTGCCAAAATCTGTGTGAGGGACCACCAAGGGTCCTGACTGCTCCATGGAGCCAGTGGGAATGTGCCAGCCCACAGCCAGGTTGGGAAAGAGCTCTGGTACCGGCTGTGGGAGGATGGAGGGGTTTGGGTGCAACAGCTGAGAAAGCTTTGACACAGCACCCGTCAGGAGAAATCCTCCCCGGAGGTCTGCAGGGCTGACACGGGACATCTGGAGTGGGAGCAGCTTCCCGGAGAAGCACCAAGTTCTTGGAAACCTGCAAAGGGAGAGATCACAGAACCACAGACTGGTTTGCATTGGGAGGGACCTTAAAGATCACCCAGTGCCACCCCAGTGCCATGGCAGGGACATGCCAGGCTGCTCCAAGCCCCAATGTCCAGCTTTGGCCTTGGGCACTGCCAGGGATCCAGGGGCAGCCACGTTGTTCCCTGTGGCAAACATTGTCCCTGTGTTTGGAGGTTGGTGAGGCTGTGTCCTGGGCACACCGGTGTCCCCTGGAAGGAGCATTGCAAGAGTGCAATCCCTGAGGAGGCACGGAAGACAGAGAACTGCATCCATTGAAGGATGGGATTCTGTCCCACTGCCCCTCTCAGGTGAGACCCCGCCTGCAGAGCTGCCTCCAGCCCTGGGATCAACATCAGGAGGATGTGGAGCTGCTGCAAAGAATCCAGAGGAGGCCCCAGAGCTGCTCCAGGGCTGGAGCCCCTCTGCTCTGGAGCCAGGCTGGGAGAGCTAGGGGTGCTCACCTGGAGAGGAGAAGGCTCCAAGGAGAGCTCAGAGCCCCTGGCAGGGCCTGAAGGGGCTCCAGGAGAGCTGCAGAGGGACTGGGGACAAGGCCTGGAGGGACAGGACACAGGGAATGGCTTCCCAGTGCCAGAGGGCAGGGCTGGATGGGATCTTGGGCAGGAATTGTTCCCTGGGAGGGTGGGCAGGCCCTGGCACAGGGTGCCCAGAACAGCTGTGGCTGCCCCTGGATCCCTGGCAGTGCCCAAGGCCAGGCTGGTCTGCCCAGCTGCTGGGAGCAGGCTGGTCTGTGGCAGGTGTCCCTGCCCGTGTCCCTCTCACCCCGTTCCCGTTCCCGTTCGCATTTCTATTCCCATTCCCGTTCCCATTCCCATTCCCTGTCCCCATTCCCATTCCCGTTCCCATTCCCGTTCCCATTCCCTGTCCCCATTCCCATTCCCGTTCCCATTCCCATTCCCATTCCCGTTCTCATTCCCGTTCCCGTTCCCATTCCCGTTCCCATTCCCTGTCCCCATTCCCATTCCCATTCCCGTTCCCGTTCCCATTCCCATTCCCATTCCCATTCCCGTTCCCGTTCCCATTCCCTGTCCCCATTCCCATTCCTATTCCCATTCCCATTCCCATTCCCTGTCCCCATTCCCGTTCCCATTCCCGACCGCTCCTTAGAAGGGTCAGGCCCTGCAGGACGTGGGCGTGGTCTCATTTACATGAGCCAATAGGAGCGGGGTATGCAAATGAAGCCGGCGCGGGTTGGCCGGGGCGGGCGGGGGTAGCGCGCGCGGGGCGCCTTTGTCCGGCACAGGCGGCGGGGCCGGAGCGGCCGGAGCGGGGCCGCGTCCCGTGCCCGGTGTCCGTCCGTGCCCGGTGTCCGTCCGTGCCCCGTGCCCGGCACTGTCCCCGAGCCCTCGTCCCCGTGATGACTCTGGAGGAGCTGCCCGGGGAGCGCCGCGCCGCCGGGAGGTGAGGCCGGGGGGGGCGGCGGGGGTCGGGCGGGGAGCGGCGCGGGGTGGCCGGTGACGGCCGGTGCCGCGTGTCCCGGCGCAGGATGGAGCAGGCGGGGGACGCGCTCGAGGAAGTGCTGAGCAAGGCGCTGAGCCAGCGGAGCCTCACCCTCGGCGTCTACGAGGCGGCCAAGCTGCTCAACGTGTGAGTGACGCCCCGTACCCCCCGCTGCCCCCTGCCCGGTGCGCCCGCGGTGACGGCGGTGCCCCGCAGGGACCCCGATAACGTGGTGCTGTGCCTGCTGGCGGCCGAGGAGGAGGAGGCGGGGGACGCGGCGCTGCAGATCCACTTCACTCTGCTGCGGGCCTTCTGCTGTGAGAACGACATCAACATCCTGCGCGTCAGCAACCCGGCGCGCCTGGCGCAGCTGCTGCTGCCCGCCGCGGGCCCCGACCCGCCCGCCGACCTGCACTGCGTGCTCGTCACGGTGAGCCCGGGCCGCCACCGCGGGGGACACCCGCGGGTCCCCGCTGCCGGCCGGGACCCCCCGAAGCGCCGCGCCCGGGGCTCGAACTCGCGGCCTCCGCGGGCCGGCACCAGGGGTCCCGCAGAGCTTCCCGCGCCCCGGGGAAAGCGGGGTCCTTCTCCCCTTTTTCTGCCTTATTTTCCCCATATTTTTTTTTTTGCCTTTGTTTTTCCTCATCTTTCTCCTTTGTTCTGGGAGTTTTCCCTATTTTTCCTCCTTTCCCCTTCTCTTTATTTTTCCCTTCCCCTCATTATTTTCCCCTTTTTCTTTCCCTCTCCCCCCCTTTTTTCTTTCCCTTCTCTCCCCCCTTTTATCTCTCCCTTTTTCCTTCCTCCCCCTTCCCTACTCTGCCCCAGAGTCCAAAGCTAAACTCCTCACATGCTTCCAGGCTTGACTTGTTTGTTTGCCTCGGTAGCAATTTAAGATGATTCACACTCCTGGACCTTCTGCTGTGCTTTTTTCCAACCCCCCCCCGCCCCGTGCCGCGCTCGGCTTGTTTTTGCTGCCCTGCTGAAGCTTTTTGCCGTCCCCTTTCCAGAACCCGCAGGCGTCGCAGTGGAAGGATCCAGCGCTGAGTCAGCTGATGTGTTTCTGCCGGGAGAGTCGGTACCTGGACCAGTGGGTGCCGGTGATCAACCTCCCGGAGCGGTGACCCCGAGCCCGGCCCCGGCCCGCTGGAGTGGTGCAAGACTTTGGCAGTTGCTCAGGAAGGAACTCCCTGTCCCGGCTCCAGGATTCCGGGGGGTGGGGAGGGGGAAGAAAAATAAAACCCAACAACAAAATAATATATAAAATAGTAAAGCTAAAACTGACGTCGGGGGGGGGGTTGGCTGCAGTGGAGCGAAGCGTGGGACTGGAGCCGAGCGATGCCGAGCGTGGGAGCCGAGGAAAACGGAGGGATGGGCCCAGCCCGACGTGCCCGGGGTGCCCTCCTGAGGCCACCCCTCACTCTTTCTGTCCTTAAGTGCCACTTAAAGTTCCTGCTTTAAAGACCTTAATGAGCAAACAAGGTTAATCGAGGCCTTTTGCCAGCAATGATGTATTTTTGGGATGGTAATTCTCAAGTTTTTATGCTAAGATATATAATAAGTTATTTTCTGATATTGATGGAGAAATTATTTATACTTGGAGGTTTTGAGAACCAAAATGCCCTCAAGCACTTGGTCTGCAACCACGAATCTTCTCCCAGCAAGAGCAGCACCATTAATATAATTGTTTGAAATTCGAGTGTTTTTTTGGGGTTATGGTGTTCTTGTTTTGTGTTTTCTTTTTTTTTTTGAAATAAAGTGTAAAATCAAACCTTTGGCCCAGAGTTTTATTTCCTTACTGTGTGAGTGTGCAGGCAGCAGGGCTGAGCAGCAGCTGCTTCCTTGTCCTGACCATGAGCAAGGTCCTGTTGTGCAGCTCCAGTGTGGGTTTATTCCCGGCCACTCCCAAGCAATTAAACGCCAGAGCAGCCGATGTGCTGCAGGAAATGTTGGGAATGTTATTTATTTATTTTATTTATTTTGCTTCACTACTGCCACAAGAGGAGCTAAAAAAAATGGGCTTTGCTGCCGTGGCTTCCACCTTGTGCAGCTCCTTCTCGGCAGGTGGGAAATCTGAGTCCTTGGAGGAGGGAAAAGCTGCCCCGGTGTTTCCTTGCAAAGCCCCGGGGATTTGTTTGCACCCCCAGCTCAGCCCGTGCCCCCCGGGCCGGCAGCTCCCGGTGCCAGGCGGGCACAGCTGGGACTTCTCCGTGTGGCAGGAAAATCCACACCCCTGCTGCTGGCACAGGGAGCCCACAGTGGCCCAGGGAGGCCACTGCTGACCCACACTGTCCCCTCTGAGGGCACCCAGCTGGCAGTGGCACAGGGTCACTCTGTGCCCAGCCCCGCAGGATCGGTGCCAGCCCAGCCGGGAGGGGAGGCTGGACCTGTTTTCCCACTCCTGGGATGCTCCAGCATGAGGCCACCCAGCCCTGTCCCTGTGTCCCTGCCCAGCCTGGGGCTCAGGACAGGCAGGTGCCACCCTGTGCCCGGGGACACTGCAGCAGCCCCCAATTTATTTCTCCAAGCTCAGACTCAATCCAAGCCCTCCTGAATCCCTGGTTCCTCCTGGTGGCACCCCCAGCCCTGTCCCCACACCACAAAATGGGTGGCTCTGGCAGCACCTGGCCCAGCACCCAAATTCTCATTTTTCTCCCCAAATCAGCCAGCTTGGCCAAGGCCAAAGATGGGCAGCCCAATGATGCACCATAGTCGGGTCTCACCACGGGTTTCTCCCAGCACCTGTGGATGCAATGGCCTCCCTTCTAAAAAAAATTCTACAAGGGCAGAGTCTGTATTTCCCCCCAATTCTAAAATCCCTATCTTTTTCCTGGGGGTATTGATGGCAAAAAGTGAAGTGCAAATGTCACCACTCCAGATTTCACGTGCCCCTGCACACTGTATTCAAAAAATAGTGAGTTTACCAAAAACCTATGGATTAAATGGTGTCAGATTTGGGCAGTTGTGCTGGGTCACCATCCAAAATCCCACATGAGGAGCCAACCCCTGCCCCAGGCTTTATTTAAGGGGCAAAGAACACCCCTGCAGTCACACCAGGGAGCTGATTTGGGGCTGGGCACAGCGATCCCAAACCAAACAAAAATTCCAATTCCTTCCCAGATTCCTGGGAAGACAAAACCCAACAGCACGAGGCTCCTTCCCTGCCCACACCCCACCTGGAGCTGGGCACCTCTGGGCACCTCTGGACTTCTCCCAGCCCCGCAGCCCCACAGTGAGTAATTAACAGAGCTAATTAACTCCAACCGTGTGTGGGACAAATAGACACAAACACAGTGAAAAGGAATTAGTGCAGAGCTACATTGTTGGTTTTTTCAACTGCTACTAGAAAAATACTCTGATTACAAAAATAATTTGCACACAAGCACAGGGTGAGCAGCAGGTTTCTCTGTCAGGCTGATTTTGGAGCTCTGCCAAAGACATTTGTTAAACAAAGTTGAATTTCTTAATCTATATCAAAAGTGGGTCTATGATTCCATACAGAAATTACAAATATGCAATGTAAATGACATGTGGTTCATAAATTCTGCAAGTATCCTCCCAGAAATGCAGGGTTATGGCAGATCACAACTTCAGCTGCCTGCACTAAAGGACATCTGCAGCCAGCTGAAGTCAGGATTATTTTTAAACCCTTCAAAATTTGCTGTTAATATATAAAGTTTATCTATCTACACACACACACAGAGAAAGACTTTTTTATTCTATGTATATATAAAATAAATGCTAGATGGAAAGGCCCTGCAATTAGAAATGCATAACCACAAGCTGGAGATAATTTGGCATTTTTCCCATTCAAAAATGAATTTTTTTATAAAAATGAGTCAAGTTCTGACTCCCTGCACAGAACCCAGCTGGGATTGGGAGCGAGGGCAGCATTCCTCCAGCTCTGCCAGGGCACTTCCAGCCTCCCATTCTTTTTCCATTTCTTCGAGGGTGTGTTTTATCCTAACATAAGTTTTTAATTCAAGAAGAAAATCCAGCAGAATCCAAGCTGGAAATTCTGCTTTTTCAACTCTTGGAAAGCAGGGAAAGCATCTCTGATTCCCAGCTCTATCCTTTAAAAGCCCTAGGAAGAGAGACCAGTGGGAGGAAGGCTGAGGCACAGCTCCCTGGAGCTCCCCAGCAGCTGCTACAATCATTTTTCAAGGTAGTTTTTGCTAGAAAATGCACTTTGAACGTGTCTGTGCACAAACAGGTGCTGCCAGCACAGGCACTAACCCCCCCCTCCCAAAAAAAAATCTGTAATTTAAAAAAATGTAAACCCAGTGATTCCATCAGGTCTCTACAACTTTGCTCCCTCAGCAAAGCTCAGGCAACTTTGGTCTTGTTGGAGTTGGCAAATGCCACCAGGACCCCCCGTGCAGAGACCCTGGACCCCATTCCCTTGGCCAGAAAAGACAGGGACTGAGTCAGAAACCTCCTAACAGAGACAGGGATCAGCAGGAATGCCTTGGGAAGCTCAGGGAATGGTCTGTACAGGGTCAGGGAGTGGCCATGGGGCACAGGTACCTGGGGGAGTGGTGGTGCTTGGCTGGGCCCAGCTGGGCTGGCAGGGGCTGGGCAGGAGGAGCTGCCCCTCTCCTATAACAAAATGCAGGTTTTCTTGTCCTTGAAAGGGTTCTCAGAGGCTGGAATTCCCATGAGCAACGGGTCCTTCTTGGCGTGCTCCTCACAGTACAGCATGAGGTCTGCTGAGGCTTTGGACACCTGCAGGAGATGGGAAAAGTCACCACACAATGGGGTTTTCCATGGAAATGGGATCAAAATGCTGAGAGCTGTGAGGGAACAAAGTGGCAGGGAGAGTGCTGGGGGGTGGAGATGTTCTCCAGGGCTCTGTCTGCTGGTTTGATCCACAGGGAAGGAAGGACAGGATGGAGCCCAGGGCTCTTTGGGGTTGGTTGTGACACCAGGCAAAGGCTCCACCTGGCTCCTACAGAAACCTGAAAACAAACAGGAGGGGCTTCAAAATAATTCCAGAGGAATTTCTCATCTCTCCTGCAGTGGCAGGACAGGGGGGAACAGCTTCCCACTGCCAGAGGGCAGGGCTGGGTGGGAGAGTGGCCACAAGAAGTGGATTTATTTGGGTTTGTTGAGCTGAGATGTTGGTGTCAGGCTTTGAGGGGGGAAACGCTGAGCTGTGGGTGCTCAAACACAAAACACACACACACTCTGTTATCCCATCATCCTACAGCTGGGAGGGGAAAAACAAGGAAAAGGAGGGGGAAGAAGGCTGTGCTCTCACCTTTATCCTCTCTATGGAGGCTTCTATCCTGAGCTGCTGCACGGTCCTGCGGGCCTGAGCGATGTTGTTGGTCGTGGTGGCTGTTTTGCCAGACATTTTCAGTGGAGCAGGGAAGTTCTGCTTGGAAAGACAGGGGGTTATTATTCCAGAAGGCAGCACAGCACCCTGAAGTGCTTTTACACAGAGGCATCCACTACCCGCTGCAAAAAGTACATTTTAAAATTGTTATTGTTATATCCAACAGGACCAGTCAGCTAAAAGTCAGCTCTGGGAGTAAAGCACACTCCAGAGAAAAGCAGGGAGCTGCTGTGCAGGTTTCTGAGCCCGTGGCAGAGCAGGATGGCACAGGCATGGCTGGTCCAGCAGCGATCCTAGCACAGCTTTGGCCACTTGATCCCCCCATCTGCAGCTTTCCCTGGGATTCCAGCAGATCCCAGAGTGTGCTGGGAGGCCACAACTTCCCTGGGAGCTGGACCGAGGAAGAGACAAGGTCCTGATCCCAGCAGAGAGTGATGGGAAGGAGTGAGCCAGGATGGAATCACAGAATACTGAGGTTGGAGAAGTCCTCTGAGATCATTGAGGACAATCATTTCCCCAGCACTGCCAAGGCCACCCCGACCAAGTCCCCAAGTGCCACATCCACAGGGTTTGTAAACCCTTCCAGGGACAGGGACTCCATCCCTGCCCTGGGCAGCTGTGCCAGGGCTGGAAAACTTTTCTGGGGGAGAAATATCCATGGCACAGACTGATCCCAGCATTCCTGGCTGGTTCTCCACCCAGGCAGGCTCAGTCTTGAGTGTCCAAGGCCAGGCTGGACACTGGGGCTTGGAGCTGCCTGGGATGGCGGAATGTGTCCCTGCCCATGGAATGAGATGGGCTTTAAGGTCTCTCCCAACCAAACCAGTCTGGGATTCCAAATTATTCAGGTCTCCGGGAGTCCAAAGAGTTTAGCCCAGCCCTGCCCACCTCCCTGTCCTGGATGGGAGTCTCCAGCAGGACTCTGCTTGTTTTGCACAGCTCCAGAAGGATGAGTGCCCCATGGAGCTGGGCTGGAATCCCTCTCGAGCCCAAGGCAGCTCCGTGACCTTTCCGAGCAGCTCCTGCCAGATTCAGGTTTCTCTCACCCAGCCTGGGCAGCAGGGCTGTGTTCCAGCTGATGCCCAGGCCAGCCCAGCAAGCTGGGAACAGCATTATCCTGCTCCAGGTCCTGTTTTGGGGGACATTCCTTGGAAAAGCTTCGGGTGAGCCATTCCCAAGTGGCAGGAAACGCCTGCCCAGGCACAGGAGGGACATTCATTCCTCATCCTTGGTGTCACTAAAAACTGATTTCCTGCAGGGAATATTAAAGAGCATCCTCCTGCAGACCCATGCAGGGTGATGGATGCTCCCACCCCAATGTCCAGCCAGGCTTGGGCACTGCCAGGGATCCAGGGGCAGCCACAGCTGCTCTGGGCACCCTGTGCCAGGGCCTGCCCACCCTCCCAGGGAACAATTCCTGCCCAAGATCCCATCCAGCCCTGCCCTCTGGCACTGGGAAGCCATTCCCTGGGTCCTGTCCCTCCAGGCCTTGTCCCCAGTCCCTCTCCAGCTCTCTTGGAGCCACTTTAAATTGAAAATGAGTCTTCCAGGCAGGAGGCTCCAACAGGCACTGCCAGAGCTGGGAAATGCAGCTGCTGGGTTCAGGGGTGCTCCAGCCTGTGGGAGCTCCAAGCCCCTCCTTTCTGGAATAACAAGGAGCTGCTCCACATGGACACAAAAGCACAGATCCACCACCAGCTGAGCTCACATTCCCAGCCCAGTCCCTGAGGTTTTCCCTCACCATATTCAAAACCTGCAGTGTGAAAAACCCAACGCAAAGCAATTTATCAAGTCATGGATGCAGCTTTGAGGACACTTCAGGAGTTACTGATTCCTGTAACTTTAGTACTTTTTCTTTTTAAGGTTAGAAAAGTTGCAAAATTAAAAGATAAATCATTATCCCCTCATTTAACTGGGGAAAGGCCATGCTCAGCCTTCCCTCCCCAGCCCCAAACCCCCTTTTGTCACTGGAGCTGTTTGATTCTCTGGATCCCTTCCCACCCTACATGGATGACCTCCTTAGGAAAGTTCCAGTGCTTGTTTTCCCAGCTGCTTAGCTTTGTTAATAAATGAGATGTTTGGGGAAAAATAAACCCAAACAAAACAACCCAAACCTTAAGATTTGAAAATTAAATTGCTGCATTTGCCCATCTCCAAACAAACATGAGCTTTAATAGCCCTCCTAAGATTACTGAATCTCTTCTACAGGGAGATTTACAACAACTAGGTCAGCTCCCAATAAATCTGTTTCCCTTCCCAGTTCCTGGCAACGGGTCCGAGCTGCTGCAGCCATGGATTGCTCACAGGGCACCCTGGACTTCACAAAACTCCCCAGATTTAAACTGGAGGTGTCAGAATTCTGCAGAATTTGGGGGTTCAGAGCCCTGGGCAGGGTTTTCTGGGGTAGGAGAATTTCCCAGGAGAATGAAGTTGCTCCCTGAAGAAACAACCACTCGGTCAGAGAGGAACTGCTCTGATTTCTAGGAAATGATGCCCCGTGCTCTGCAGGCAGCCCTGAGCCAAAAGGGGCCCCAAGAGCCTCCCTCAGCTCAACACCTTCCCACTGGGCCCTCTCGTGTCCCACCATTCACAGTCACAACTCCTTGCTCCCTAAATGGACCCCAAAATCATTTTCCAACAAGTTTTTCCATTCACCCCCTAAGACAAACCATCCAATTGGTGATCCAATCCAGGCTGGAAAGGGCTTGGAGCAGCCTGGGACAGTGGGAGGTGTCCCTGCCCATGGCAGGGGGGGCACTGGATGGGCTTTAAGGTCCTTTCCAGCCCAACCCATTCTGGGATTTTCTGCTGTGACCTCACGCTGTTCCAAGCAGGAGGGGGTTCCCTGTAGGGACATGTGGTGACAACCTCTGTCCCCTGGGTGTGACAAAGCTGAGCAGGGGCTTGCAGGACCCAGGGTGGCGGTGACAGAGATTCCCAAACCCCAGAGCAGCTGCAGGCACGGCTGCAACTCTCACTTGGGTCTGACTCACAGCCTAAAACGAGACAAAAGGATCAGTCCCAGGACAGCCTCCCCTCGCCACCACCCCTGCCATGGGCAGGGACACCTCCCACTGTCCCAGGCTGCTCCAGCCTGGCCTTGGGCACTGCCAGGGATCCAGGGGCAGCCACAGCTGCTCTGGGAACCCTGTGCCAGGGCTTCCCCACCTTCACAGGGAAGAATTTCTAATTTACCCATGGAAAACTGAGGCCTGCAGAGGAGGATGCTCACCAGCTGCACTTTGCCAGGGAAAGAGAAAAACACAGGAAACTTCCAGTGCACTTCCTGCAGCCCCACACCTGTATTTTTTTTTCTTTTTTGAAACACCTGCAAACAGGTGGAGCTGCCCCTCTTTCACAGAAAAGCCCTATTTTTCCAGGCCTTGCCCTATTTCTTTCCTCAGGCTTTAGGTAATGAGGTTGCCATGCAGCAGATCCCCAGATCTGCCTGGGCTGGGTGCCAGGCTCCAGCTCCAGTGGGATAATTAAACTCTGGACTATCTTATTTACTCTTTTAGATGCAGGACTTGTGAAGCACCTGCTGAGTGAAAGGTAATTAAATCAGCACTGCTAAAGCAGGGCTGGGAATCTGCTGGAAATCCCAGCAGCTCTGCCTGGAAAACAGCTCCCAGTTTGCTCCAGTTATACAGAGCCAGCTCCTACTGGAGCAGCAAAGCCTGGCTGGCAGCAGGACAAAGGCTCAAAGGGGAAAAATGTGGTTTGTAATTGTTTCTTTTGAAATAAAGCAGATTTTGAGGTGAATAATTCAAAACTTAGCTCAACAGAGCGGGTTGGACAAAGCACAAACCAACAGCAGTGACAACAGCAGCAGCTACAAGTGTAACACCCCATCAGCCCCTGCTTTTCCAGGGCTGGCAGCAGGGATCTAAAGTTACAGCTGATCTGCAAATGCAGGTTTCAAAGGCTTCTCCCTTTGCAGAGCCACTGGAGCCCTGCTCTGGAGGACGCGGAGCAGAGGGGTGGAAAGGGCTGTGTGCTGGGCAGGCTCCAAACCCGCCAGGGAAATGGCAGGAAAACAGGGGGTGTTCCCAACATTCCCTGTTCCTGCTGTGAGGAAGGAAGGCCCTGCAGCAGCACCCCTGGTCTGGGTGCCCTGCACACCCTGCACTCCCATGGGATGGAGGGAGCACCCCAGGGAGTCACTGCTGCTTCCACAGGGAATCGCTGCTGGGAGCAGCTCCGGCTTGGAAATGCTCGGATGCTGCTGCCTGATAAAGCAGAAACAAACACCACCATGGGAATTATCCCACTTTTCTTAAAAACACAGGAAAAGGGGGAAAAGAGGGAAACAAGCAGCTGGACAAGTCTGGAGCTGCTGCTCCCAGCTCGTTCCCGGCCCTGAGCTCGTGTTAAGGATTTCAGTGGTTCCACCACAAAGGCTGCAGGTTTCCAAGTGACATTCCCAGTCCTGCAACTTCCCTGGTGTTTACTGGGAGAGTTTGATGCTGGATCTGGTTTGTCACCACCACTAACACAGGCTCTGGTTTCTGCTTCCCAGCCCTGCCTGCAAAACCATTTCACTCCCTCCTCGCTGGCCTCCCTTCATCCCGCTGCCTTCAGCTGCGACCCTGCAAACAATTTGGGAATAACACACCAGCAAACCCCAAATCCAGCTGCCTCCTCTTAGCAACTCACATTCCCTAGAGCTCACTGGAATACAAAGAATAAAATTTTGCTTCTGAAAATGCAGGGATTTGTTGGGCTGGAAGGTGGCTGGGAGGAGGAAGAGGAAGCAGAGCTGCATGGAGCGGCACCAAGCTGAGGTCTGTCCTCATGGAGAGCGGGGAAGAAGGGCCACAATGACCCCTGGAGAGGTGGCACAAGCAGGAGGTGATGCCAGAGCCTGGGCTGAGGTGCGTGCCCCACTGCCAGGTGCAGAGCAGGACGTGGGGTGAGGTTTCCATGGATCCTGAGGCTGCTCTGCACGTGCTGCTTTCCCAGGAACTCTGTGGGAGCGCGAGGGCCGGTGGCTGGTCAGGACTTGAATGCTGGAGGTTGGTTTTCCTACAGGGCACCCTTGGGAGCTCGGGAGCAGGTTTGTCATGACTTGCAGAACCTGAAAATGCTCCGAGTCCAAGCCAAGAGGCCACTGCTGGCATTCAAGGTGGGGGCAGGAATAAACAACTCAGCTCCGAGGGTGCATTGGAGCACAACCGGCTACAGCAACAGATAAAACAATTCCACACAAACATCAAAAAGTCTGTGATATTCCCTGGCTTTAATTTTTGAATTTTTAGGCCTCCAGTGGCAGAATCTGTTGGAGGAACCTCAGTGTGCCTGGCTCTGTTTTTGGCCAGAGTGCTGCAGAGGACTTGGAGCCCCAGCGAGAGCTGCTGTGTCCCCACAGACCCCGCACACCCCGGGGCACAGCAGCACCTGGCACAGGGTGGGCAGGCACGGGGCCCCTGACAGCAGCAGGTGGGGAAAGGAGCATCCAGGGGATGCCTCTGCCCACCTGAAACCCGAACAGCCCTCAGGGGTGCTGCTTCTCCCCCAGTGCTGGCAGCCAGGGGCTGAAGGAGGTGCCCTGCCCTGGCAGGCCCAAGGATTTTGGAAAGCACTTGGGAAGCCTGGATGCTTATTGAGAGTGGAAAAAGGGTGGAAGGGCTGGCATGGAGGGGGAGCAGCAGCCCTGAGCTGTGCCAGAGCCCCTGAGCTGTGCCAGAGCCCACAGCAGCCCTGAGCTGTGCCAGAGCCCCTGAGCTGTGCCCAGAGCCCACAACAGCCCCTGAGCTGTGCCCAGAGCCCACAGCAGCCCCTGAGCCCACAACAGCCCCTGAGCTGTGCCCAGAGCCCGCAGCAGCCCCTGAGCTGTGCCCAGAGCCCCCGAGCTGTGCCCAGAGCCCACAACAGCCCCTGAGCTGTGCCCAGAGCCCCTGAGCTGTGCCCAGAGCCTGCAGCAGCCCCTGAGCTGTGCCCTGAGCCCCTGAGCTGTGCCCTGAGCCCGCAGCAGCCCCGAGCTGTGCCCAGAGCCCCTGAGCTGTGCCCAGAGCCCCTGAGCTGTGCCCAGAGCCTGCAGCAGCCCCTGAGCTGTGCCCTGAGCCCCTGAGCTGTGCCCTGAGCCCCTGAGCTGTGCCCAGAGCCCGCAGCAGCCCCTGAGCTGTGCCAGAGCCCCCGAGCTGTGCCCTGAGCCCACAGCAGTCCCCGAGCTGTGTCCCCACAGCACCGTTGGCATCCACACCTCCAAAGCAAACCCTGCCCAGCTCCCCACGCTGCTCCTGCCCAGCAGGGACCCACTGTCCCGGCTGCCACCTCCATTTGGGAGCGCTGCAACGAGGCAGGCTCGTCCCACACTGCTCCTGCTCCAACCGGTTGTCCTGCCCGGAGAAGGAAGGAAGGAGATTCCAGCCAAACACCCTCCTCTTCCCAGCCCCATCGCGGCGTGGCAGAGCTGCTCCCCAGCCAGCTCCCTGCCCCGGACATGCAGCCAGCCTGGTTTTTCCAGCGGTGGGAGCAGCCCAAGGGAAAGCCCAGGGCGGCAGTGAGGGCTCTGCCAGCCCAGTGTGGGGCCGTGCTGACACCCAGTGGAAGCACCGGAGCTGGAATTTTTTCCCTTCTGCTGCGCTGCCAAAGAGAATGGAAAATGAACCTGGGCAGCAGGAAAACACCGGGGTCCTGCCCTCAGTGAGCAAACTGAACCGAGGGGAAAATAAAACAGGGATTAAAGATGCTTTTGGGTTGTTTCTTGTCTTATGGCACTTTTGTCCCATCCCTGGAAGGGTCCAAGGCCAGCATGGAGGAGCCTGGGATAGTGGAAGGTGTGGCAGGAGGTGGAATGGGATGGGCTTTAAGATCCCTCCCATCCCAACCATTCTGCAATTCCATGGTCCTTATTCCCCACACAATGAGCAGAGACAGAAGTGGTGAGATGTTCCAGAGATTTCCAGGAGCACCAGGAGCCACTCCTGCACTTTCCAGACTCAACACAACAGCCACAGGGCAAACTTCCCAGGAAAAAAGGCAACAGGGATCATCCATCCCTGCTCCCATCACAGGGAACCAGTGGCCTGGAGAAGGACTTTTCCACACCTACTCCAAACCAAAGAGTGAGGAGCAGCTCCCTGGCTCCTGGCAGGTGACAGGGGCTGGATTTTTAAACAGGGCTGGATTTTTAAACAGGGCTGGATTTTTAAACAGGGCTGGATTTTTAAACAGGTCTCAGGCAAGATTTACAATTGTGGAACAAATATTTTATACATGAAAAAGTTTGGGTACGGTGAAAGAAAACAAGATCCTCCCCCAGGGATCACACTGTGGAAAAGGAAAGCTGAAACATCTGGCAGCTGCAGGACTTGCAGGAGTTTTGGGGAGGATGGGGATGCTCTGGGATGCACCACAGCTGAAGGGACTGGGGGAGCTCCAGCACCTCAGATTTCAAACCCAATTTTCCAGAAGGAAAGGTCCAGCAAGGCCAAACTCTGCTCCCATCCCCTCCTGGAGCAGGTGCAGTAGCCAAGGCTGGATGAGAAATGGGAATTCTGGCCATGCAGATACACCTGGTTTGCACAGGGTGCAAACAGAGAATAAAAGCACAGAACGTCCATTTGTGATGTTTCCTTCTTCAGAGAATTTACACTTGAGAGCACTGAGAGATTCTACAGTAGAGATCTTTTCTTGCCAATTATAAATAATGCTGCCAGTACCTTAATTGGGGATTAAAATCCTTAATAATGTGAAATGAAAGGAAACAGACAACTCCCAAGATCTTCAATTGGACTTGGCATTCTGGGTGTTTAATTAAGGCTGTGTTCGTTCATAACCTCCACTTCATAAGTTATTCCAGCACCATCCTGCTGATCAAACCTGGGCTGCAGCTCCTTTTGATTTTCAAAGCCAGCCTCCACTGTGGGATTCTGTCAAACCCAATGTACATTTTGGGAGAGGAGCAGTGGAAAAACCTGCTTTTATTTTCCTCTGCGTTTCTTCTGACTGAACTTTTTACATCTTTAGCACGCATGAAAGCCTTGAAAAGTGACTTTTAGATCAAGGTTACTTTGAAAAACATCTGAGCAGTGCTATTTTAAAGACATCAGCCTGAAGTCAGTGGAAAAGGCAACGACCTGCAGGGCAGTTTCTCCCCAGCAGGTCCCTGCTCCTCCCCACGGGGCACTTCCCAGCTAATTCCCACCGGGAAAGGGCAAAACTACAAAGACACGTTTGCAAAGAGCCTTTCAGCTGGATCAAAATCAGCCTGTAAAGCAGGAGAGGGCTGTGCTGAAAGCTCCAGCCTGGCAGTCACGGGATGCAGCCTGGCCCCAGGTTATGTGACCTTCAGCAGATTCTTTTGTCTGCCAGAGATAAAGCCGAGGACGCTGGAGGGAGATGCTCTGGGAAGAGCTCCACAGGGCTCAGCTCAAAGAAATGGGAAGGTGGGAAGGATTTCACCACCTCCTTGGCTACAGGAATTTATCAAAGTGCCTATTTTTTTAAGAATAATTTGCATTTTTTGATGGTCAAACAAAATACAATACACACAGCAAAGACAGAAATGATGAAGATTTGCAGGCTAGTCCTTCCTAACCAGGGGAATAAACAAGGAAAAGCTTAAATTCGCTGGGAAAAGCAGGTTTTTCTGCCCCCTAAATTCAACACAAAAGCAGTCAGGCAGTTAAAAAAATGAGGTGAAAAGTGTCAGCAATCCTGCCAAGGACTTTACATTTGTTCTGCTCTAGAATAAAATTAAATCACCAGGGTTTGGGACTTGTTGTGCTGCTTTGTATTTTGCATGAAAGGAAGGAACCAGAGTGCACTGGAAACTCACCTACATAGGCAGACTTGCTCCCTGTCCAGCTTGCCTTGATTTTATCAGTGCAATGATCCTGAAACAAGAATAAAATAAAAATAATAAGGATTTCACAGTGCAAGAGAGCCAAAGCTGAGGGGGGTTGGCACTTGTGGTTTAATGCTAATTACCAAACCAGTATTTTGAGATTGGAAAGTCTACCTCAAACTTGGAGCAGCCTGGGACAGTGGGAGGTGTCCCTGCCCATGGCAGGGGTGGCACTGGGTGGGCTTTAAGGTCCATCCCAACCCAAACCATTCCAGGATTACTTTGTCCCTACAAACTCGGAGCTGTCAGCTGCCAGTGATGTGTTCTCACAGCTGGGTTTAAATCACTGCCTAAACAAATCTGAGAGCTCACATTCCCTATGGAGGCCTTGCACACCCAGAAAAAAACTGCAGTTATATCAGTCCTCTCCTGAAGGACTCCTTTTAGGCACTGCAAGGGGCTCTGAGCTCTCCCTGGAGCTTTCTCCTCTCCAGGTGAACACCCCCAGCTCTCCCAGCCTGGGAGGGTGATAAAAGCCATCAGGTGATGGGAATTCTGTGATGGCTGGAGCAGGGACTGTATTTACAAGTAAAATCATCTTTTCTTTCATTCTGCTGGCTGTGCTGCTGCCGGGAGCCCAAGGGCTGCACAATCCCTGCAGGTCACACATGGGTGTGCAAATAGATGTGTCAGGTTCTAATATCTAATAATCCAACAGGGATGGCAATTCCTGTGTTACCCTCTCCTGGAACTTCCAGTGCAGGCTCCCAGCCCTGCAGACACCCCCAGTGAGGAACTGGGATGAGAGGCACCGGGCATTTCCTGAGCTGGCACGGCCAGGGCACAGATCCCTCGCTGAGCAGGGCACGGCCGGATCCGGGATTGCCGCTGACACCCTTTGGAATGAATCCAACCTGCAGTTGCCAAGGGCTGGTGGAGCTCTGGCACCAAGCCCTGGAGCTGCTCCATGCCCGCCTGAGGAGTGACCACGGGCCTGGAGAAGCCACAGCCATGCAGTTCCCTCATTCCCAGGGAACCAGGAGGGCAAAACCCACCTAAAATTCCCAAGGGATGGTCCTGAGCAAGGCAGAGAGGGGGTGGGCAGCACGGGCAGTATTCCCATTATAATCACACACCTCTTCCTGTGCTGGAAACGGGATCACACTTTTAATAACTGCTGATCAAATCATTGTGTGGAGGAGGAAAATAAATTGTCTTAAAGACAGTCTGCCTTGCCACAGTCCTTGTCCCTGTGCCAGGCTTGTCCTGTCCACATCCAGCAAGGAAACCAAAATAAATAAATGTCACACGTAACCTCCTCCACAGACGTGTGACTGCTGCACAAAATCAAAGTTTGAATGGAAAAGCTGCTGCTTTGCTTATCAGTGCAAGGTCCCACTCTGCTCACACCCCCAGGAAATCATCAGGGAAAAATAAGAAAAATTTTAATATTGACTTGGGCATTCCTAGGGAGATGAAAACACAGTCAAAACAAGCACAGAGCACACGGAATGGTTTGGGTTGGGGGAGACCTTCAGGGATCAGCCAGTCCAAGCCCATCTTTAATGCATCTGAGAAGCAATTCCAGCTCCTGGGGCTGCTTTCCACCGTGCAGCCACATTGATATTCCTGCCTAATCAAAGCTCCTATCAAATCAGTCATAAAACCCCACAAACCCAGCATTGCTGGCATAGTTTGAGGCTGGTGTAATGCACCCCCTCCAAAAGCCTCCACTCAGAGAGGCCAGGCCATGCTCGGGAAGGAATAAATCAGGGAAGGGCACATGGGATGAGGAAATTCCACAGCTGGATGGGTCCCAGTCCCTCTGGCCAAGGCTGGCAGCACCAGCCAGGTCCTCCTGCACTGCGGGAGCTCCAGTTCCAGCTGGAGCATCCCTGCTCTGCAGGAGGAATCCCCTGCAAGTTTTACAGCAACCTAAACCAGATTCAGTTGGGAAAAGGATGGTCCCTCTCCCAAAACAGTGACACTTCCTGCTTATCCCAGCTCCAAGCTTAGACCAAAAACCTTGACTTTGGGAGGGGGCTTGAAGCTACAAACAGGGCTGAAAATGTAATTTGGGATCTGCTCAAAATTATTCACAGCAACCACAGAATCCAAGATGGTTTGGATTGGGAGGGAGCTCAAAGCTCACCTCATCCCAACCCCTCTGCCATGGGCAGGGACACCTTCTACCATCCGAGACTGCTCCCAGCCCCATTCAGCCTGGCCTTGGGCACTGCCAGGGATCCAGGGGCAGCCACAGCTGCTCTGGGCACCCTGTGCCAGGGCCTCACCTCCATCACAGGGAGGAATTTATCCCCAATATCTCTTCCAAACGTGCCACATTTCTCCTTTTCAATGACAGCCACCAGTCCCTGATGTTTCCCTGCTTCAGGCAGCAAGGGCAGCACTGGGACCCAGCACATCCTCTTGGAAACTGGAAGGGAAGATTTTTCTCTTGTCAGCTTAAAGCACCTGGTTCTGTGCTCTGGGGGAGCTTTGGCACAAAGAAAACTCTCATTCAGATGGGAGAATCAGACAAAATCTGCCCTGTGTGCTCCCACTGCCTCTGCACAGAGAATGGTTCTGGAGAGCAGAGGGGTGCTGGCCCAAAGCAGCTGAGCACAGCCTGGGTCAGGGCAGCAGGGGAGTGCAGGCTGCTCCCTTCCCAGCAGGACAAAGATGGGCTTTGCCACCTCAAACACTCCAGAGCCACGCTAGAGGATCACAGCCCACACAGAGAGCCAGGGCTCGGAGCTGTGCTGCACATCGGAGCGGGGGCAGGAAGCCTTGGATCACACACCCCAAACCAAAGCGTGCCAAAAGTCACCTGTCCCTGCACAGCAGCTTTGGAAAGACACGGGAGAAGGGATGGGAAGACAAAGGGGGTAAACAAAGGGGGAGCAAGGCTGCTTCCTGCCTGAGCTGAGCCCAATGTTTAAACAAGGAGCTGATCCCAGTGGCCACATCCCGCCGTCCTCAGCTGCTGCAGCACAAATAATCCTCACAACACAGTTTTTTCCCTTTCCCTCCTCCCTCTGGAACTCCATCACATGCCAAGACGCTGATACGGACACAGGAAGCTGAATATAAACACATTGCATGTTTTACCAAATATTCTAAGGAACACAACTAAAAATACTCAGCTGCTGGTGTCCAGGAATATCCCAAAGCTGTGATCCATCCCCAGCCACGCTGCCTGGGGCTCCAGGAACCAGGGAGCTGGGATTTGGGGTACACTGAACCCCAGGCCTCAGCTTTCATAGAATCCCAACTGGTTGTTCTGTTCCCCTGCCATGGCAGGGACACCTCCCACCATCCCAGGCTGCTCCCAGCCCCAATGTCCAGCCTGGCCTTGGGCACTGCCAGGGATCCAGGGGCAGCCACAGCTGCTCTGGGCACCCTGTGCCAGGGCCTGCCCACCCTCACAGGGAACAATTCCTGCTCAGTATCCCATCCAGCCCTGCCCTCTGGCACTGGGAAGCCATTCCCTGTGTCCTGTCCCTCCAGCCCTTGTCCAAAGTCTCTCTCCAGGTCTCCTGGAGCCCCTTCAGGCCCTGCAAGGCCACACTGAGGTCACCCCAGAGCTTCTCCTCTGCAGTCTGAACAATCCCAGCTCTCCCAGCCTGGCTCCCAGCAGAGCTGCTCCATCCCTCGGATCAACCTGGTGCTTCCTCTGGATTCCCTCCAACAGCTCCAGGTCCTTCCTCTCCTGGAGGCCCCAGAGCTGGAGGCAGCTCTGCAGGGCAGTGTCCCCAGAAGATCCAGGAGTGGATCCTCTCCTTCTCAGGGACACCTGGCTGGGAGGGGTTCAGCAGCTCCACAGTAATGAATGCTGCATCTCATGGGAATGCCAGATCCCCTGGGGAGGGATGCACCCCCATCATGCTCCCACCTCCCCTGGGCATCCCACTGCTCCCCACACCTTTCTGCTTCTACCCACCTCCCTAAAATCCCATGGAGAATCCCACCACAACCCAGTCACCCTGAGGACTTCTGTCACAGCCTCTGCTCTTTTTCATCAGTCCTTGCAAAATACGGAATGAAAACCTTTTGCTCGTGTTATCAGTGTTTTATCACCCTTCCAAATTCCCCCCAGGGCTACTCCTGAGAGCAGAAATGATGTGGGCCCAAGAGCTTCCAACACTGTGCGCAGGATGAACACTGAGGTTCAGAAAAACAAGCCCCAGTTGTGAAACATTGAAAAAATTCACCAAGTAACTGCACAACTCCAGCAGTGCAGGAGTCCCAAGAGTCACCAAACATCTGCAGCTCCCACATCTCAAGAAACAGCGAGGCCACGATGACTTTCAATATCTGGGTGACTTCCATCCCAATTAATGGAGTTTCACTCCAATTCCTGCCAGTGCACAGGGTATTTCTGTGCCAGGACACAGCTCCCAGCAACCTTCCCCCCTTCCCACGGTCTGTGTAAGCACGGATGAAGCTGCAGCAGCCCAGTCCTCCCTGGAATACGGCCCCGAGGCTCGGCCAAGGCTGCAGTGGTGCTTCCCTCGATAACCATAAACCTCTGGGAATGATTCCCTCCGCCCCCTGCCGTGATCTCTGCTCTGGCAAAGGGGACAAAGGGAAAGGGCGGAGGGTGAGGATTTATGGGGCTGCACCACGGATTTCTGGAGCAATTTGGGTTTGCTTTCGCAACAGAGCCTAATC
>JACBWW010000016.1:25181435-25213019 GCA_020086605.1 Lanius collurio
AAAGGATTTAGCTGAATGCTGGGGCTACCCCCGTGTAGTTGGAGCTGCCAGCTTGGGTATCCATCGGTGCCACGGGGAAGGTCTGGAGGGAAGGAGGTGGGAAGGAGGCAGGAAGGAGAAGGAAAGGAAGAAAAAACTGCCTGTTTTAGAATTATTTTACCGAATTAAGAAGATTATTTTTTACATAATTAAGTAGATTTCGCCTCATTCCCGTGCCACACGCCACTTGTTGAACACATCACAGCTGCGCGCTGCCTCCCGCCGGGAATCCTCCTCAGGACAACAACAAAAAAATCGGGGAAAATAAAAAAAAAGACCCATAAAAAAACTCCAACTCCAAAACCACCCAGGCACCGCTCGGGCCCGGCCCGCCCCGCCAGGCCCGGCAGCTAAAAAGGGGCCGGGCTGCCGCTTCCCGCTGCCCCCGCGGGGCCGGGCGGGCTGTCCCGGGTGTCAAACCTTGGTATCGCAGGCGGGAACCCCCCTGTCCCGGGATCCCGCGATCCCGGTACTCACCGAGCGCCGCTCCCGGTGTCTCCACGGGCGACCGGAGCGGGAGCCGAGGCCACGCCCACCGAGTCAGACCACGCCCACTTCCCCTCTGCCCCCGCCCATTCCCGCCTTGGTGGGGCGGGGCGGGGCACGCGGGGGTGGGCGGGGCCAAGAGCGATATGGGCGTGGCCAAGGTGGCGGGGGGCGCGTTGTGTGTCCCTAAGCCGTGCAGAATTCCAGAGGCAGATCCGGTTTGTCCTGCTGCAAGGGGCGCCTTCAGGGTGTCCCCTGGTGTTTGGGAAGGGGCTGAGTGAGAAAAGCGTGCGGCCGAGGGATTTGGGGCGCACGCCGTGGTGCAGGGGGTGATGGCGGTGGAGAATCCGGCGGGATGGAGAGGATGGAGCGTGGCTATCCTGGGAATTTTAGGAGTTTGGCAGTCGCCAGGGAGGGGCAGATCTGGTATTTGCAAAGGCTTGTCTGCTGCCCGAACGAGTCTGGCGTGTCGGTGCTTGTGGGGCTTTGATCCTGGGATCACTTGGGAATTCATTTGTCTCCAGAGGCAGGGGAGGGTGTGGATTAAAATTTAAATGAGAGTTCCTGCAGGAGGGAGAAGGGTTGAAAAATGAGGGTGAGGAGGAGGCCCTGGCACAGATTGTCCAGGGAAACTGTGGCTGCCCCACGTCTGGAAGTGTCCAAGGCCAGGCTGGACGGGGCTTGGAGCAGCCTGGGATAGTGGGAGGTGTCCCTGCCTATGGAAAGGGTTGGAATGGGGTGGGCTTTAAGGTCCCTCCCGACTCAACCCAGTCTAGAATTCTATGAAATTCCATAAAAACTGGGGACGATGCTGTGCTCATCACCAACACCACCTGTGCCCCGAGTGTGTCCCTGTGGAGCATCCCTGCCCTGAACCTCACCTGAGGAAAACCTCTCCTTGCTCTTTTCCACGGTTTTGCCCAATGCCAGCACAGGCAGGTTGTTGTCCTGTTGTCCTGTTCCTGGCACAGCCAGGCTCTCCCGGCTCCAGCCTGTCTCCGCAGGCAGCTTTTATGGGAGAGGAGATGGGCTCATCAGTCTGCTCGGCTCCTCTTTATTGCGAGTCCAGCTGGGAACACAGGAGGATGTTGCCTTGTGTTAGGCCCCAATGAAAAAAAAATAAAACAAACAAAAAAACACCTTTTGGAAAACTGTTCAAAGAGAAGAAATTCCTCATTCGATTCTTAATTAAAAATACAGAAATCGAGTTTTCCGCCAGGCGGGAAGCATTGCCCTCTCGTGGGCTAAAGCAGCAGCTTCCCACCATTCAGCCCTAACCGGGAGCTTGATTAACCAGCGTTAATTAACTACCTGTGGCCTCACAGTGCAGCACTCCTGAGACAGCCGACCCAAGCAGGAGCTCATCGGGGTTCCCTGGAGCTTGTCTGGGATTCCCAGGAGCTTTGCTGCGGCTCCCGTCCCACCCTGGGCACTGGACACACTGGGAGGGCACACTGGGGCAGGAACTGGACACACTGAGTGCAGTGGGGCTTGTGCTGTGCATACTGGGAGCACTGGGACATGCAGTGGGCACACTGGGAGGGCACACTGGCTTGACCTTTGTATTTTCTCTATTACACATTTATTTTCCTTTTCAGCAGGGGCTGGGTAAAGACTCAACAGGAGGGACAGGACACAGGGAATGGCTTCCAGAGGGCAGGGCTGGATGGGATCTTGGGCAGGAATTGTTCCCTGGGAGGGTGGGCAGGCCCTGGCACAGGGTGCCCAGAGCAGCTGTGGCTGCCCCTGGATCCCTGGCAGTGCCCAAGGCCAGGCTGGACACTGGGGCTTGGATCAGGCAGGATGGTGGAAGGTGTCCCTGCCGTGGCAGGGGTGGCACTGGATGGGCTTTGAGGTCCTTTCCAACTCAAACCACTGGGAGGGACTCGGAGCAGGACTCAGAGCAGTATCCGGGGTGGAATCCTGTCCCCCAGCACCATTTATCTCCATGAGCTCTCTTTATTTCCTGCATGACGAGGTTCAGAGTTCAGCCAAGGGCTGCCTGCAATGCACAGCCTGGGAGGTTTGGCAGCAGCTCTGCTCTCAGGGTGCACTTTGGCCAGAGAAAGCAAAGCCAGATTTCTTCTGCCTGTTTGCCACTGCTGCTCCTTCCCACCTTGGATGCTCTGTATCCCTTTCCAGGGAGGTGGGGGATTCACTGAATGAGCTCGAGGGGCTTTCCAGATGGATCATGGAAATCTCTGACACTGGAGAAAATGAGCCACATCACTGGAGTGATGTGGAGTGATGTCAGGACCCCAGTGGTCCTGACAGGAGCCAGGCAGGAGCAGGCAGAGCAGAAAAGCTCAATTCTTGGACAAAATAGTCAAAATTATACCATGTTCCCCCTCAAAACACAGTGATTTTCCCCCAGGATCTGTGCAGAACAGGAATTTTGACTTGGTTTTCCCAGGACCTTTGCAGATTGGGAATTTTGGCTTGGTGGCTTGACTGAACTTGTACTTGACTAGAAATGCCCAGGAAAATGATCCTGAAATTCGCTGGGAGCAGGCAGGGGCTCATTCCCAGTGAAGTGCTGATGTGGGGTGGAGGTCGTTGTCCTGTCTTTCTGCAAAGAGATGCTCCCAGCAATCCTAGGACTACCCCTGGGCATGGATTCCAGAGTGACAGTCACAGAAAGGGACTTGATAAACACAGCAGACAGCTGTGCAGAGCCAGCAGCCAAGGAAGGCTTTCTCTGGAGCAGAAGAGTAATCAAATTCCGTGTGGGAGAACCGGAGGTGCAGGAGACAGCACAATGTGATTTCCAGGACAGCCATCCCTCACTGCTCCTCTCTGCAGGGCCACAGCCTGTGCTTGTCACCGTGGGCCTGACCAGGAGCAGTTCCTGCTCTCCCATCTCCGTCCCTGCTACATCAACAGCTGGCATTCCCTCCCTGGAATCATTGGAGAAGGAATGGGAGCCCAGGCTCCCTTGGCTTTTCCCACCCTTGTCCCAAGGAGCCAGCCCCCAGGAACGTGAGCTGAACCCCACCAATGCTTATTTTCCCTTACTCTTTATCATGTATTTCTTCCATAAATGAGTGTCTCGCTTCAGTCCCCATCCCTGGGCTGCTGGACCCAGCCTTCCCTGGAAAAGCTGGCCAAAAGGAGCACATGTGATAAACAATCCTGTTTTGGGTGTTCATGCTGGACTCCCCCGGGAAGAGCCTTGCTAAGACTGTTTTGAGCAATAATTAATGCAACAACAATTATTAAGCACCAAATTTCCTTCTGTTCCACGTGACAAATACCAGCCACGCTTCAGCATCCTCTTTCTTGGGTGTAAAGACTTATTTTTCCACTAAAAATTTACCAAATGAATCAATGCCTGGAATTATGCCTGTGGGAATGAGTAACTTCTTACAGTTCATAGAAATATTTCCCATTTTTGAGCCACATTCTGGCTCATCTTTCCGAATAATCACAAAACCAGCCACTCTCTCCTAGTTCCATCTTGGCCAGCTGGTAAAGCATCTCACAGCAGAAAAGGCTGAAAAAATCTGAGCATGAACATTCCCTTATTTATTAATTTTCTTCCCTAATTTTGGGCTTTATGTTGTTGAAATGGCCCATCAGGGCTGCCCAGGGACAGACCTGTGTGCTGCAGCTCGGGTGTGCCCTTCCTCAGGGGCACAAGGAGTACAGTCAGTTATTCCCCCACATCCTTATCAATCCCAGCAGGTCCATGTGGACCTGTACAGGGCTGAACATGAGCTCAGGCTGGGATCTGCTCCATCCCTGCTCCAGGGATGCTCCAGGCAGTCAGGAGGATGTGGGCAGCAGGATGTGGGCAGCCAGCACTGGCAGAAGAAGCCTTTTCATCACTCCCATCCCAGATGAGACCTTGGTCTCGATCCAAGGACTCCATGTGATGGATGGATTTTTCCCTCCAAGGAGGGTTTTTCACCGCCTGGGTGTGAGCTGCTCATCCCTCACCCACGGGCAGCCTGAGGCAGATAATGGGATGCAGGGGTTGGAAGAAAACATGTGGGAACAAAGGAAAACCATAACGTAGGAGAGAAGAGTTTTCATATCTCCATCCTTAGATATTTTTAGTCTGAAAGGCACAAATGCATCACTGAGATAGAAAAGGAAAGCTCCCTGCTGCTCTCCATGTCAGAGGCTTTGGAGCAGTGCTCTGCCTGCCTTGGAGGAGGTACCTGTGGGCACCTATATCCAGGTGTAGGAAAACCATGTCCCTTTAGCTGGAGGAGACATCACATGCAGGGACACCTTCCACTATCCCAGGCTGCTCCAAGCCCCATCCAAGCTGCCCTTGGACACTTCCAGGGATAGGGCAGCCACAGCTTCTCTGGGTGACCTGTGCCAGGGCCTCACCACCCCACAGAGAAAAATTTCTTCCCACTATCCCAAAACTGCCCCTCTTCAGTTTAAATCAAATCCCCCTTGTAAAAAGCCCCTATCACAGCAGATCAGCTGTGTTTGCCCTCTGCTCAAGGCTTGGAGCAAGTTCTCAGCACAGGCTGCCAAGAAGTGATTGGCTGTGGTAGGACCCCACACCCCCCTTCCCACCTGGGTAAGGGCTGAGGGCAGCAGGAGGACCAGTTGGGATGGTTGGGTTGGAAGACTCTGGTTCTGTGCTAAGCCAGGAAAACACAATCCTTCCTTTCCCCTCTAATTTTCAGATTTGCTGGAAGTGTGAAGAGGACAAAGAGCACCAAATGGGATGGAGGCAGCAGCCCAAGTCAGACCCCATTCCAGTGCCCAGCTGTGCCAGCAAGGCTCAGCTCCACCACCATGGGACTGTGAACGAACCCAGCCGAGCCACGGCAATGCTGGGTTCCCCTCCTTCCTCTGCTCCTCCATCCTTTTGGCATTATTAAATGTATTCCCATCTAATGGGATTTATATATCATCATTTTTCCCCAAAGTGGGAAAAAAGGAAACAATTAGGGGCAGCAGGTCTAGTCTGGCACAAAGCAACACTATTAAGCAGGAGGCTGCTACGCTGCTGTTGGTTTGGAGCCTCTTTAGCATTTTCATTAGCTCTCCAAAGCTTTTGATGTCCCTAATTTACGCCACAGACACTGCAGAGGAGGCAGGCGATGATTAAGACGAGCTTTTACTCTTCTGGAGTGCACCGGGTACCTCATGGCTACGGCCCCTGCATATAAAGCAATTTTGCTTATTATTCTGAGCTGTTTGTTCCATTAATCATGAGCCTGCTTTGCTCTGGGAAGAGGAACTGGAATACAGCAATATTCTGTCTGCTTGTTTTTAAAATACATGTGTGGGTGGACACTCCAGCTACTGCTCACATTTTTCACTTGCAAAGAAGAGCTGTTCGTGATTCTCCTCCCCAGTGTTTTCTCTTGACACTGATTTTGTTGGTCGGACTCGGGAAGGGAACTGCCTCAAGCAGTCCCTTGTCAATGAGTGTTGTATGGAAATAATGAGTACTAATTGAGAAATGCTTGAAATTCAGCATTGCAGAGAGGAAAAGAGGTTTTTTGTGGAAAGGGTGGTCAGGCTGGACATTGCAATGGGCTGCCCAGGGAGGTGTCCCCATCCAAGGAAGGGCTGCATGTGACACTCAGTGCTCTGGGCTGGGTGAGAGGGTGGGGATTGGGCACAGGTTGGACTTCATGATCTGGGAGGGCTTTTCCAACCTGAATGATTCCATGATTCTGGGATTCAGTTTGAAGTCACTCACTGCTCTCACAGTCTCAGCCTTCACCAGCCACCTGGGCACTGGGGGGTCTTGGGATTCCTTCAGGGTATCCCAAAGGGGATTTCCAGACAACTGTGTTCAACTTGTGATCCCAAAAAGACATTATGGAGGCATTAAAAGCAACTCAACAAGTCGTGTCAGCATCTGCCATGACCTTGTCTCACCACATCTGACTTTGTGAAGAACCTTCCAGAAAACCAGCAAGTTCTGGGGTTGAACGAAATGTAAAAGGGAAAAAAACAACCAACTTGAGGATTATTAGTGAGGTCTCCCATCCTGCTCTGCAGACATGGACAGTGTGTCAGGGCACGTCTCCAAGCTGAAGGGTTTACAGGATTCATAAACAGCTCCATAAAAACCATGTTGTCACCAGCTCCTGGAAAAGCACTGCTGGAACAGCAGGGAGGGCCAGGCCAGCTCCATCAGACAGCAGAACCTGACAATGGTTTCACCTGAATGTTCTTCATCAAATGATCGACTGGAAAACTGCAGGTCTGTTACTTTTTTAAACTGCACTTCCTCAAAAAAGGCATTTCCTTCCAACCTGTACCCTCACTACAAAACACACCATCCACTCCAATGAAATTAATTTCCCTTCCTGTAAGAATGATAGATTGTACACACACAAACCAGCTTAGTTCTGTTTATATGGAAGCAGCCAATTATAGAATTTATTTATTAATACAGCTTTACTTTTCAGTACAGTTGAGCTGCACACCCAAAACATGGATTATTTACAGAGCATGAAAGGCAGACACAGCAGGTGTCACTTGTTCCCCATCTGGTTTGGGTTTCTAAACTGGGACACCCCCAGGATCACCCCAGTCTCTCCATTGCCACACAGTCCTGGTCTCATGGCAACCAAAGGAAGCTTTGAACCATGGAACTGTTTAGGTTGGAAAAGTCCACTAAGATGATCCAGCTGAATCATTCCCCCAGCACTGCCAAGGCCACCACTGCCCCATGTCCCCAGGTGCCACAACTACATGGCTTTGAAATCCCTGCATGGATGGGGAGCCCTGGAGAGCCTGCACCAGGGCTGGACCAGCTTCTCCATGAAGAAATTATCCCAAATATCCCCCCTGCCCCTGCCCTGTCCCTGAGGCCGTTCCCTCTCCTCCTGTCCCTGTTCCCTGTTCCCAGAGCCCGACCCCCCTGAGCCCCCTCCTGTCAGGGACTTGTGCAGAGCCACAAGGTCCCCCCTGAGCCTCCTTTGCTCCAGGCTGAGCCCCTTTCCCAGCTCCTGGGAATTCTCCTGGGTGCAGGAATGTCTGAGCCTGTTCTGTTCCTATGGATTGTTGCTCTGACAGACCCCAACCCTCAGAGACCCCCACACCCCACACAGGGAGCACCCAGCATCGATAATGACACATTCCAGTACGTGCTGGCTGTGTGAGTAATTGCAGATCCTTTGCACAGGCATCTCCATGAAGGCAGTGGGAGTTGCAGAGACATTATTAGGTCTCCTGACATTTTAAAAAGGCTTAGACAGAAAATGTCTTCGAGGGGTTTCAAAGGCTGCAATGGAACTGAAATAGTTTTTGTAATAATAACCAAACAACCCACGAGGAGCTTTGTGTAACTGCTTGGACATGAGAGAACGGAGAGAGAAAATCCATGCACAGAGAGAGGAGAAAGGAAGAGTTATGTCCAAGCAAAGCTATCAGGGCTGCTTCCACAGCCCCCTGACTGCCCTAGGTCACACACAGGGCATGACACCAGCCAGCACTGCAGGTCCAGCACTGGGAGCCTTAGGGGTCCCTTCTCCCATAAGGAAAATCAGGAGCAGAGCCTCTGTGCTGATTTTGGCAAGTGAGTGTAACCTTTCAGACAGCTCAAACCCTCCTGCAGAAGTTGGGTTTCTGAAATCATAAGGAATATATTTTTCTGATGAAGCAAATGGTCTGAGGGCTCCTGCTGAAGCTGGGGCAAACTCCCCTGGCACACACAGAGCCAGCTGATCCCATATGTGTGTAGGGACAGCCTAAGGAGACTGGAACAGCAGCTCAGGGACAGCACAGGGGACAAGGGAGCACCAGATGCCAAGAGTTGTTCAAATGTCCTACATTCACATGGATACAAACTTCATGGCTTTGTGTATTAGTCTGCAACATGAACAAAAACATCTGGGAGAAAAGGCCCTTCTTTAGCACCTTCCATTGAATCCCAGACTGGTTTGGGTTGGAAGGTGCCTCACAGCCCACCCAGTGCCACCCCAGCCATGGCAGGGACACCTCCCACTGTCCAGGCTGCTCCCACCCCAATGTCCAGCCTGGCCTTGGGCACTGCCAGGGATCCAGGGGCAGCCACAGCTGCTCTGGGCACCCTGTGCCAGGGCCTGCCCACCCTCCCAGGGAACAATTCCTGCCCAAGATCCCACCCAGCCCTGCCCTCTGGCACTGGGAAGCCATTCCCTGTGTCCTGGCTCTCCAGGCCCCCATGTTTCTCACAGGCTGCCTTCAGATCATACTTGACACAAACACTTTCACAGTAAGAGCCTGAAAGCCTCCATCACCTCCTGTTGCATATTGTGTTCTCCTTCCACAACGAAATCACTTCACTAGAAAAGTGCTATAAAAAGCAGCAATTCCTCTCCTCCTGTGTCTCGTGTCAAGACCATGCTGCTGTGTAAAAATCAAACCCACAGTGCAACACTGAGGTCTTACAGTCTTCTGCTTGGGCTAAAACACACCAAAACAAGACAGAATCATGGAATTGTTTAGCTTGGAAAAGCCCTCTAGGAATTCAACTGTTCCCCAGCACTGTCAAGGTCACCACTGACCCACATCCCCAAATGCCACCTCCACACAGCTTTTAAATCCCTCCAGTCCTTTCATTCATGGGAAGCCCCTGCTAAGTTCTCAGCAGAGGGGGCTGCTTTAACTCTGCACCTGCCAGGATGTTCCTTCCCCAGGCACTGTTATCTGAGCTGAGTTGTCCCAGGTCTCAACTAAAACCTGGGTAACTTGGATGGAGCAGGGGAAATAAATATCTAGCAGAATTCCAGGAAGGCTGGGAGAAGGAGCTTCAGACAGCAAAACCAGGGTGATGGTTGGGCAAGGGAAAGATAACCAGCTTTATCAATGGGTGCTTACAAGCTCCTGGTTACCTCCAGCGGGAGGCAGCTCCCACTCAAGGCCACCGAGGAGCACTCCTGGACTGGGAGTGAGAGCACTTGGAATCTCCTGCCTCAGTGAACAGAGGAAGGCGGAGGAAAGGAGGAAAGGAAGGCTGATTTTATGCAGATACAGCTGTAGTCACTCCCAGAACTGCACAAGTCTCAGGATTTGCACAGGAAAACTTCACTTCTGCCATGCAAAAACTGCAGCTTCGGTGGGCATGCCAGTCTGTCAAGCAAAAATTTAGGCACCCAGTGCCCCACACATGGTCATTGTTAGTGCAAGTGCCTCGCTTTGTTAGGGATTTGCTCTAGTCAATAGATTCCTGAAAACAATTTAACTCTACACATTATAGATGATTTCCTCTGTTAACAGGCTGGAGATATTTAAAAACTGGCACCTACACACAGGAATAGAGAGGTTTGTTCTGACAGACGTTTTTTTCCTCTGGAAAACTTCTTACATTAAAAACTTCTAGTCACAGGTAATTGCTAACATGGAACATTTATTGGTTTAAAAAAATAAACATGCAGAAGCCATCCTCCTTAAAAACAACACACACAATTACCCAGTGGGGATTTTAGAGCAAAGCAACAACCCTGCAAGGCGTGGATTCCTCCCAAATCTCCAGCAGAAATGTATTTTCTGTGGGAGTCCACGCTCTGGCTGTGCCGTGCAGCGAGTCCAGCCAAAGGTAATCACATAACAGAGCATTTGCCTTGCAGTTTATCTTTCTTTTTCTGCTGTTTGGATTTCTTTCCATCCACCTGGAGACTGATAGTTCTCCTCTGCTCCAGATTCAAGAGCTCCTGGAAGAGCTCCTGCACGTTGTAGTTCATTTTGGCTGACGTCTCCATGAAGGCACACTTCCACTTGCTGGCCAGCGCTTGCCCCTCGCTGGCATCCAGCTCCCTCTGCGTGTCGTCGCTTTTGTTCCCCACCAACATTATCGGGATTTTCTGGATGTCGCCTTTAATCTGACAAATCTCATCGAAGATGGGGTGAAGATCTTCCATGGATTGCCTGCTGGTGACGGAGTACACCAAGATGAAGGCATGCCCTTTGGAGATGGACAGCCGCTGCATGGCAGGGAACTGATGGCTGCCCGTGGTGTCCGTGATCTGCAGGGTGCAGATGCTCTTGTCACAGCTGATCACCTGCCGGTACGTATCCTCGATGGTGGGGATATAGGTTTCCCTGAAAGTGCCCCTTACAAAGCGCAGGACCAGGGAGCTTTTGCCGACCCCCGCTGCTCCGAACACCACCACCCTGTAATCATTGCTCTGCTCAGGCATGTTCGCTGCGCCGCGACGCGAGGGAAGGTTTTCACCCCAAAACCCCGAGTTCCAGCAAGTTTACACACCCCTATGCAGAGGTGGGCTGTGGAGACGGAGGGGAAAAGGTGCGTTATTGAAATCAGCATTTAATAAATCACTCCCATCCTTTTCTCTTGAAATAAATCACTATCCTCCCCTACCCCAGCCATGCATCCCGTGCACGTTTCGCGCTACGAGAAGAGAATAACAATTCACCTGCAGCCATCAGCTCCACCGAGCAGCGAAACGGGGCTGAAATCGCCTGGCAGCCGCAGGGAAGAGGTATTCCAGCCCTAGGGAAGCCGTGCTCCAGCGCGGGGAAAGCCGCGCTCCAGCCCCCGGGAAGGCGTGTTCCAGCCCCCGGGAAGCGGTACCACCCTCGCCCGGAGCGCCGCCGCCGCGGGAGGGGAGGCTCCGTGCCGCCGTACATGCAGCCTTCCCCTCAACCTCCCCGTGAAAATAAATAAATAATCAACACAGCCACCTGAATTAAAGCCACTGCAGACGAGTTGTGCTGCTCCATCCCTCACTCCGCGCACAAAGGCGAATCTCGCCCTCCCTCTGCCCCGCGCGCCGCAGACCCCCAGGCACTGCCGGGCTCTGCCGTCTTTCTTCCACCCTGCGCATCTCCCATCCTAATTTAGGGCTTAATTAATTAAAAACCTTCAAATCCGGGCCAGGTTTTCACATCCCCCCCGCGCCATTAAGCGGAGCAGGGATGCCCTGAGCAGCTTCTCAGCCCTCCCCGGGGAAGACACCGAGCCCTGGGGCCATGGCCAGCAAGGTCCACTCAGGACCTGACCCGTGTAATCCTTTCCAACTCTAGATATTCTGTGATTCCACAGTTTGGTTCATCTCCCTCACACCGCCGGATGAAACAGAGTAGTTGAGTGTCACAATCACACGTCGTATTTCTCCTCGTTTATTAGGAATTTCCCCCAACGGCGTCCCTCCACACGCCCTCATGCGGTGACACCGGAGCTCGCACCACCTGGTGCCTGACAGGAGCATGCGGCCGTGTGTCCCCGCTGTTCCCCTCCGGGGTGGCTCCTCCTCGCCCCGCTCCGTCCCGGCCTCCGCCGTGGGCTCGGCTCTGCCCTCACGGGGAAGGGGTTCCCAGCCCGGGCTCGGCTCTGCCCTCACGGCCCCTTCCCGCCCATGGGTTCCCAGCCCGGGCTCGGCTCTGCCCTCACGGCCCCTTCCCGCCCATGGGTTCCCGGCCCGGGCTCGGCTCTGCCCTCACGGCCCCTTCCCGCCCATGGGTTCCCGGCCCGGGCTCGGCTCTGCCCTCACGGCCCCTTCCCGCCCATGGGTTCCCAGCCCGGGCTCGGCTCTGCCCTCACGGCCCCTTCCCGCCCCTTTCCGCCCGCGCGTTCCCGCCCAGGCACCGCCCGCCCTCATGCCCAAAATGGCCGTCGGTCGGTCCCTGAGGATATCGGTAGGAAATTAATGCAATTTATGAAGTATTTCTTTTTGTGGGTCATCTACAGCCTGGTCGCGTTGCAAAATGTGGAATATGTAAAATTTCCTTAAGAAAGGATGTCCTTTGATGTTTGATTTTCCTATGCTTTCAAGCCTAATCAACAAGAAGTGAGATTGAATCCGTGAAACAGCAGCCAACAAGCTCTAAGTGATGCCCACGTGTTAAAAAACCAAATGAATTGTTGGTAGAATTGTTAAGGTTAGGGTTGGACATGTTTCTCTGCTCTAAGACCTGGGGGAGGTTAACAAAGCTTGAGAAGGACGATGAACCACTGATAGTGGGCACAGGGAATGCAGGATTTACAGACCACAGGGACATGTCAGATCTCCCAAGACGAGGAAGAAACTCATAAAAGCAATTCAGTAATTGTGCTGAAATCAGCACTTGTGGAGGAAACACTTTTCAGTCCTTCCCCAAGCTCAATCTTCCCAAACCATTTGTGGTTTTCCGGGTTATCATTTCTTATTTCTCTGATCCTTGTTGCATTCCTGACTCTGTGGTATTCTCCCTATTTTAAATCCACTTCTATCAGCCTTACAATGCTCCTATCCCAGACTAACAAAAAGTATCTCCTTAGATCTATTTCATGCTGCTGTGTATTTTTTTTTTTGTCTAACACAAAAAACCCAGAGGAATTTCAATCTTGACACGAGGCCGAAACACCTGGGATAGATCTTGAACCAAATCCATCCCCAAGCAAAGGGAACTAAACCCAAGACCTTAAAAAGAAACAGCCTCTCTAAAGCCAGTAAGGTGCCCATTTCTAGTGAGATGCTTTGAAAGTTCCTGTCTGAATTCATATTGATAATAATGAAAATGGGGGAATAAAGCAGAATTCTGAACCTCCACTAATCAGCATTAGTGGGGTCAACATGGGGTCAGAGATCACCCCTCACTGTCCTTTTGCTGGAAAAAATTCCTGCTTGTCTTACATCTGCTTTTACAGTTCCTGTCTCTCCAGGCAGGATGACTTGCCTGTAGCAAGCCATTCACTTCGAATCCCATCATTAATGGGGATTTTCAGAGATTTTTCAGATTTACAAACCGTCATTTCTGGTGTTTATGGGGTGTTTCTAAACCATCATTTCTGCTGTTTATGAGGTATTTATTAGCCACAATGAAATGCTGGCTAGGAATGAGTAGCTAATTCACTCTCTGTGCTAGCCACTTTTGCTCAAAGGCACTTATCCCATTTTCAGATATTTTCCAAGCCTTCCAGTGGTTCTTTCTAAGAGGTGTTTAATTTAAACCTCCAGATCTAAAGCCTGAAGCTGGGATTGATTTCCTATAATAGGCTCTGACAAGGGAAGATCTCTGAGAGCTCTTGCACAGCGTGGTGTCAGGTGCTAAGTGGGAAGCAGACCCGTGACACGTCCATGTGCCCACCACAGATCAAAACCTTCCAAAAATAAATCTGTTGCTGCTTATTGCTTGTTTTACCCCCATCAAAGTGCACTGACGCTGTCCCGTCGTCGAGGGCGGGTGGCAGTCATTATAACCAGAACCAGTGCTCGTCTCCTGCAGCTCCACCTCCCGCCATTCTTGTCCCCAGCTCAACAGCCAATCTTTCACTGCCATCCTAATAAAATCCCAGAAAACGGGCTTGGGCTACGGTACTTGTGGTGGGAGAGGGGATGTGTTTGTGTCCCACAGCATACGAATTGTTTGGGGGCTGCTGGGAGCGGGTTTGGAGAGGACAAGAAGCAAAGTCCAGCACCTCCCTCTCCCCAGCCAGTGCTGACAGAGGTGTTTTTTCCCATTGCTGCCTGTTCTGTGTCCCTGCGCAGCGACACGGACACGCAGAGCTCCAGGGGCAGCATCTTGCGGGCAATGGGAGCTTCTCCACATCAGCGATTTCCCCACATCCTACTGGCGAGGTTTGGTTTCCGTCCAGCCGGGAGCCGGGTGCTGGTGGCAGCAGATGGCAGCAGAGCCCTGCCAGGGCAGGGTGCGCCCGGGAAAGGAGCGCTTGGGAGGGGTTGGCGGTTCCACAGGCACTGAAATCTCGTTTATTCGCTCTTTTGACGCTCATTAGGTCATCCCAAAGAGCTGCCCTGCCCGTGGCCTGGATGGAGCCAGCACAGGCTGCAGCGGGAACGGAGACTCTCTGCTCACACCCAGACCCTCTCTCAGGTACTGTTTTATCAGGGCAGCCACTCCTGCAAGGGGGCTTCAGGCTCTTGATACTGAACTTCATCTGTTTTCATCAAATTTTCCAAGAATTATGGCATTATTTAGGTTGGAAAAGCCCTCTCAGACCGCTGAGTCCAATCATTCCCCCAGCACTGCCAAGGCCACCACTGCCCCGTGTCCCCAGGTGCCACATCCACACGGCTTTTAAATCTCTCCAGGGATGGGGACTCCACCCCTGCCCTGGGCAGCTGTGCCAGGGCTGGACAACTGCTTCCATGAAAAAATTTTCCCAAATATCCAATCTAAACCTCCCCTTGCACAACCTGAGGCTGTTTCCTGTTGTCCTGCCACTTGTTCCTGGGAGGAGAGACCAAAACTTTTTTAAAAATTTATTTACCCTGGATCATAGACAGCAAGAGAACATGGAGAGAGCAGGCTCCAAGCAGCAGGCAGCAGCACCCTGAAATATGGCAGCCAATGCAGGATGATGCCCAAACCAACACTGCAGTGGGGTGATGGCCAACACACAAAGGTCACAGCACAGCTGTGACAACTCCAGGGCTGGCAAGCAGGGACAGGAAGGAAAACCCTACTGCTAAAGTTGTTCAGGCTGGAGAAGGCTCCAGGGAGACCTTAAGAGCCCCTTCCCATAATTAAAGGGACGCCAGGAGGGCTGGAGAGGGACTTTGGATGAGGGTCTGGAAGGACAGGACAAGGGGGAATGGCTTCCCACTGCCAGAGGAGATTGGAGATGAGGAGAAATTCCAGCAACAAATCCACAATATTGTATATTTTATTTAAATTAACAAAACTACGTGTTTTCCAGGTTGCTTAAAGCATTCTGTAAAAACTGAACTCAACCTAAACAAAAAGAAAGGATATATTTTAATAAGACCCAGGGACTATTTCCGAGACATATGAGTAGGGCTGAGGAACGAAGAAATAAAAAATCCACACACGCACGCACACGCGCCCCGTAAACAAATTGTTAGTGTTTGACACCAAATTTGGTTTGAAAGCTGCGGCTCCCTGTTTGTGGGGTGCCCTTACAAAACACACTGCTAGAGTCTAAGCTGGAAAAGAACCCACGGACACAGCTATGGGAACAACATAAATATCACGTAAGAACCCGAGGGAAAAGGGATGGTAAAGTTGCAAAGTCGAGCGTTCAGCTGGGAACGTTCTGGAGTTAGGGGGATCTGCGTTGATTTAATTCACTTTGTAATGGAGTAACTACTACAAGTAGGAACACTGCTTGGACCTGCTTTGCCTCCAGGGGCAGGGGAAGCTGGGGATTCCTGGGGAGGGTGAACATAACAAATGGAATTGCTTTAAGAAAATCCTATAGGGGCTCCAATTAATACACATGGCAGAGCGTGTCTGGTGTGACACATCCTGACTGGATGAGCCCCATATGATGGTGCACAACTTGGGGTGCCCAGCAGTCAAGCCCCGTGCAAGGTGATCTTGTGGTACCACCCTCTCTTTTTTCATAGTCTTGAGCTTTCTGAATGGATCGTGGTAAATGAAATTCTGGAATGGGAATCGTGATGGTTCCTGGGCTGACAGGAATGAGTTTCCCTTCTCTGCCTCCTCTCTAACCCTTCAGCAACACACAGCAGCAGCAGCAGATTCTTATCTTGTAGGGCCAAAACTGGGGTTATGTGTTACCAGCATTTAACACAGATGTTTACTACTGCCAGCTCACGAGGCTCTCCAGACGCTCCAGGCCACAGAAGGTGTGCCCTGAGCAGCACAGACCCTTCCTCAACATTCACTTCTCCAAACTGGTCCCAGCAGGGTCTGGCTCAAGCCTCCACCCCGGATCAGTTCCCACTCCCCTCTTTCTGCCAAAGGCCTCCCAGCACGGGGCTCAGTGAGCCCAGAGCCTGTGTCTGCTCTGGGAAAGCAAAGATCCACATTAGTGCATGACCAGCGGATTCTTTCAAGTCCGATAATCCCTGGAAGAATCCAGCTCTGCTCCAGCCCGGCAGTGCATGGAGCGAGACTGCCCAGCTCCCAGGGATGCACCATAACAAAAGGGGAAGGTGGAGGAGGCCACAAAAGCACGGGAAGCCAAAGGGACTGAGAACAGGAAGGAGCCGGCTGCGGGATCAGCACCTTGGGAACTTGGGTCAGGAGCGCTCCGTTCTCCTGCAACTCAGCTCAGCATCCAGGCTGGACGTTCCCTGTCTTCAACAAGCAGCTGTAAAACCTGCTGAGAAAGCAGTCGCTGCTTCTACTAAAACCTTACTAATAGCCTACTCCTCTCCCAGCTGTGCTTCATCCAGCGACAGAGGGTGGCTGCAGGGCTGCACCAAAGACTCAGACAAAGATCCATACAATTACAGTGGTGGAATTAAATGTTTTTACAACAAGGCTCCCCCCACAACCAACACCTTGTGTCAGTTGCACACAGGAGCAAACCCAGAGTACTGAGCATGTGCTCCTACGGCACCTTTATGCACCAGCACACCCAGCAAAATCAGACCAGCCCCACGGCAGCTCTGTGTCGGCCTCACGTCTGCACGCGCGACTTTGCAACCTCAGTGCCCTTCCAGCAGGGTTTTACGTGCCCGAGTGTAACACAATATACACAGCCCTCCCCCCAGGAATAACTACACCATAGTAAAGAGTTACAAATGTTCTGCTCGCTGTCACTGCTCTGTGAACGCACCAGGGACGGGGTGCTCGAGGAGCGGATGCAGCCGGAGCGGTCTCCTGCCAGAGGGACTCGTGTGTCCTCTGCTCCCCACCCCAGGCTGGTCCCTGCTGAGGCACCTCCGTGTCACTCCTGAGCCTCCTTTCGAGCCAGCTTGTAGACCTCTGTGGGCCCATCCACATGAGTGATGGTGGTGGTGAGCTGCAGCTCCTCCCCACTGTTCACTCCCAGGTCACCTGAGAAACAAAGGTATTCCATTAGTGCAGTCTCACAATAAAATGTGGGAGTATTCGAAAGGAAAAGATCCAATTTATTCTCTCCAAGCTTTCAGCTGCCTAAGCCACGGACCAGCAACCTTCCTATAAATTATTTTATTTACGGTTATTTAAATAGAAGTACAAGAAACACATTGAGGGGCTAGAACATGTCCAGAGAAGGGAACAGATCTGGGGAAGGGGCTGGAGCCTCAGGAGTGGCTGAAGGAGCTGGGGGAGCTCAGCCTGGGGAAAAGGAGGCTCGGGGGGGACCTTCTGGCTCTGCACAACTCCCTGACAGGAGGGTATATTTTCTCCACTCCTCATCCCTCCATCTGAGCTACACAGTTCCATTTGGGCAATGCTAAAAGGCACAAAAAACATCCCAAAGGCTCCGGCCAGCCTTGGCTAAAAGTCAAACTTACCTAACCCAGCCATTAATTCAAATACCTGCTTGGAAACCCAAACCATCATTTACAAAACTTTTCACACGCTGAGTGTGCACTTGGGCCAAAATAAAAATGCACAGAGGGCATCCCCTACTTTGTATCTCTTTGTCCCCACAAGAGCCCTCAGGTCATTTGGGGACATTTACCATTGGACTGGTCTTCGCCGTAGTTCTTGTGGGATGGCGCGTACAGGAACATGAGGGCGAACACGTAGAGATTCCACATCCCGTAGATGCCGGTAAAGAAGGCGCTGTTCACCTGGATCGTGATGTCCCCCCACTTCCAGTGGCCTTCTGTCACCTGTCCAGAGTAAACAGACACAGACAGGCCCTCAGGAAGAGCAAATTCCATAAAGATACGGCCTTGGAGTAAATCAGTGAGAACAGCATCAATTCAACAGGGCGTAGGAAATGGAGTGTAACAGGTTCAGTGAGGCAGAAGTCAGGCTGGGATTCTCCACTTCAGGCTCAGTCTGCAGGGAAAAAATGCTCCTGACAAAATGATTCCCTCGGGACTCCTTCAGCTCTGATGTCTCATTTAATGTGACCGAGCTGCCGGGCTCTGCGATACCCCTGCCACAACCATGTGCTCAGCACAGATTGGCACACAAAGGGCACTACCTGGGGACATCCCAAAACATCCAACTGCTAAAAATAGAACTTTCAGAGCAGGAAAACCAGCGTGAATAATGGGGAAATTGATGGGCTGAGCACGGCTGGCAGAGGAGGGGCCAGGCTGACAGCACCAACCTGCCACATGCTGAGGGCTGTCAACATCCATGAAAATATCATCAATATTAATATTCCTTGAAGATACACAGACTGCTCAGGCTGAAGTGTTGCTTTCTGTTCAAGAAAAGCGTAAGGCCAAGAAGAAAACTAAAGAAGCTTAAAACCAGAGCCATGAAGATGCTCCTAGGTCTGGAGCTCCGACTGGGAGAGCTGGGGGTGTTCACCTGGAGAAGCAAAAGATCCAGGGAGAGCTCAGAGCCCCTGGCAGGGCCTGAAGGGGCTCCAGGAGAGCTGGAGAGGGACTGGGGACAAGGCATGGAGGGCCAGGACACAGGGAATGGCTTCCCAGTGCCAGAGGGCAGGGCTGGCTGGGATCTTGGGCAGGAATTGTTCCCTGGGAGGGTGGGCAGGCCCTGGCACAGGGTGCCCAGAGCAGCTGTGGCTGCCCCTGGATCCCTGGAAGTTTCCCAAGCCTGGCTGGACACTGGGGCTTGGAGCAGCCTGGGACAGTGGGAGGTGTCCCTGTCCATGAGATGGGCTTTAAGGTCCCTTCCAGCCCCAGCCAGTCTGTGACTCCATGATTCAAGCAGTGTTAAAAGCTCATTCGTACAGAGGCGACATCGGAGCTCAGGACAAACAGGTACAGCTACTGCTGGGCACAGCAGGGCTGCAAAGTCAGCCCAGGGAAGGCTGGATGCTGTCACCTCTGTGGGCACACAGAGCCACCCGAGTGTTTCAGTGTGAACAGAACATTTTGCTCTCGCTGAGTTCTCAGAAATGACTGAACTCTGTTGGCCGATTTTCCGCACGGCGCAGCCCCAACACTCGCTGGGAGCCAAGGGCCTTTGTGCCAGCTCCAGCCTCAGCAACTGCATGGCAGAGCTTCAAATAAATGAAATAACTTCTTCAAAAGCAACTTGTTATCAAACGTGCTCAGAACAGGCCAGTCCTGTCTGACCAGTGATGAGCCGGCGTCGGGAGCGGCCGGGAAGTGGCGGCTGATGCTCTCCCAGGAAGCCCCGAGCCCTCTCTCACCTGGCTCACGATGAAGAAGATGACGGTCATGGCTGCACAGGCCAGGGTGATGAGCATCAGGAACTTGAACCTAAAAATCAGCCCCTGTTTAGAGAGAAATGTCACTGGTCACATTAACAGAATCCACAAAACCCATTTTTGGTTTTAGGATAGACAAGACACGAGGATAAAAAATAAAAAATAAAACAAGGGTCCAACCCACGAAACCCCAAAGCAAAACAACCTCCACCCACTCCCGTGCCGTGCTCAGCACAGCCCATATCCTCTGCTCCCCACACGTCTGCGCTCCTGCCGGAAGCTCCACGCGGGGTGGGCACGTCTGGACAGCGCTGCCTTTCCATGACATTTGCTCGGCGACTGATTGAGCAGCAGTTAATTGAGTGGAAGAGGTGGCACGTCGGTGTGAGCTGGGCTGCAGCAGGGCACAGCCCGACAGCTCACACCCCTTGTAAAACAAACACGTGGCGGGCCAGCGTCTCAGCGTGGGCTCGGGGTCTCACCACACTCATCCTCATCCCCAGCCTGGCTGGGAGGGAGCTGCAGCGATTCCAATGTCTGGAAAACCTGGCTGGCTATCACAGAATGGAGATTTCAAGACAAACTACTTGGCTGGAAATCCCACTGCCCACCACCCCTGCTTTCACTGGTTTTACATTTTTACTTACAAATTCTTTTGGTTTTGGGTGAGTGTGTGGGTTTTTTTAACCTGGTTCTGGAATTTAGGTGGAAATGTCAGTGTCTGCGTAATTACCCTGCTGCACCACGACAACAAAGGACTATTAATTTAACTCTTCCACACCAGATCTGTGCTCCCCAGATGTTTGGATGTGGAGTGTGGCAGCAGCAACTCTGCACCATGAGCTGAACCCCTGTGCCTCCTGCTAGAGGGAAAAACACTCAGTATCTGCTTCAAATTCTCTCAAGTCCAGTTTTCTAAATTTTTTTGTGCATTCGTGATGGGTGATAATGACTTGTTTAAAGCAGAAGCGACCATGGTTTAACAGAATAACTTTGGGCATAAATATTTGCACCCCTGTAGAAGCAGGTTAAACACTGAGAGTGAGTTCCTCAGGGCTGGCAGCAGGCAAATCAGATAGGACAGAAAACCATATAAAATTAGGGGCCAAAAATGGGGATAATGGGGGGAATGTGTTGTGCTTTGACCTTCCAGCAACTTTGTAAGGAAATGACAATCTCAACAATCTGAATTTACACCATGAAATACCAGGTGGTCTTAGCAACGCTCCCCATTCAGCACAATAATTAATATTAGAGGAGGAGAAATGGAAGTATGAGATTATGGATGAAGGAGGTCTCAGAACAGACTCTCAAGTCCAAAACATCTTTTAAAAACAATGAATCTGTGCCACCAGGAGAGCCCTTACCTCGTAGTGAAGGCGGCGAGCCTTGCTCATGGCAGGGAGGCTCGACTGCTTCCCACTGATGTTTCTGAACACCTGGAAGACCATGAAACACAGGAAGAGAAAATAGAGGCACAGGCAGATCCCTGCGACTATAATAAAGGCCATCTGTGCAGAGGAAGTTAAGGGAAAATGGTACAAACCAACAAGAAATCCCAGACAATGTGATCCAGGAGATTCCCATATTCAGTTCCCCAGTGATCTCCTGCAGTGCCACCCAAAAGCAGGGTGTTTCCCCACACCTCCCAGGCTCCTGGCAGGAGGGAGCACGTCCCTCTCCCACAAAACAAGGGAAGGATACAGCCAGCTCTGTGCCCACCTCGGTGGTCCAGATGCTGTAGAAGGGGTTCTTGAGCTGCACTCCCCTGCAGAGAGGCGAGAAAACACCAACTATCAGAGGCCAACAGGGTCAGAGGGCCCCTTGGTCACTGCAGCCTGGGAATCATAGAGTCAGGGAATATCCTGAGTTGGAAGGACTCCCAAGAATCGCTGATCCAACTCCTGCCCTGCACAGACACCTCAACAATCCCACCCTGTGGCTCAGAGCACTGTCCAAATGCTCCTGGAGCTCTGGCAGCCTTGGGGCTGTGCCCATTCCCTGGTCAGTGCTCAGCACCCTCTGGGGGAAGAACCTTTTCCCAAGCTTCTGCAAGGGAAGAGCCAGCTGTGCTGCAGGAGGTGACCAGGAACCTCTGCTCCAGGATGGCCGAGCCTGGCAGTGGAGCTGCACCCACCTCTCGCACATGTCAAAGATGAAGAGGCAGAAGGAGCCCACAGCAATGGGTCCAACCTGCTTCCAGTACCCCGAGAGTCGATTCCGCTCATTCTGGTCCTGGAGGAGGAGAAAAAGGAATAGCAAGTTTGCCTCAAGTCCCCTCAGCTGCTGCAAATCCCCACAGCATCATTTCCAACCACCAGCATGGGAGCTGCCAGGTTTCCTGGAAGCGGGGCTGGAAACCACCTTCCCAGGGGTGTGGTACACACCATCATGTGCTCCCCGCAGAAGATGATCCAAAACGAGAGCAGCATGGCATAGAAGATGCCCTGTCGAATGTCTCCAAAGAGCAGCATCCAAGTCCAGTCAAATCCAATGGAAAACCACTCCACGGGGATGTTAATGAATGTCATGGAAATTCCCAGAGCAAAGATGACCCTGGAGAGGCACAAACACCATCTCTGTCAAGTGTGCAAGGGAAGGACAGAGCCCCAAAAGCCAAAGCTGTGCATGGAGAGCAACACACAAAAATCCAGCACCGTTTGGGAAGTGTCACCTCCTGCCACCAAACCCCCTAGGACTGAGCTCCTCAGAGCAGCTCCTTCTTCTCCGTGGGTTTAATGGGAAAGAAAACAGAAGCTGTGGGGTCTCCAGCTCCCACTGTGCCTGGGTGGAAGGAGGGGATGGAGAAGAGACAATTCCTATCCCCCAGTCTTGGGCTCTGCCTGGGAACAATGATCACCTTGGTGGGGTCCCCTTGCTGGAGGTTCCCTGGGCCACCACAGGCCCCTACTCACTTCTCCAGCAGGACGGGAGCCCGCGTCATCAGCGTGATCCGCCTCCAGTACCACACCATGATGATCAGAATGCTGGGTGTCAGGAAGGTCTTCATGGCAAACCACACCTTGGTGAAGCCTCCGTTTTGATGGATGCCCTGAGGAAAACCAGGGTACAGGGTTTAACATCATCATCCTGTGCTTCTCCTCATGGCAGCATCAGGAGAGGCACACAAGTGGAAGCGCATCCCAAAGATGGTTTGGCCAATGATGGACAGGGAACGGGTGCCCACTGAGCCCCCAGGCCACCTGGGCAGGTTCCAGAAGGTCTGAGAACAAATGCCAACAGACATGGCTTCCACAGTGAGGAAGAGAGGGAATTCTGACACAGCATGGAAAAAGCTGGTGGGATTACTCCCAGACAAGTAACGAGATACTCATGGAGCCAAGTCACCCTGGTGGGAAGAGCATTGGCTCATTAACGTGCCTCTCCAGCCACGCATCCTCCCACCGCCGTCTGCAGCCACCGCAGCCGTGGTGGGAGGGCCTCCAGCTGGGAAAAGCAGCTCTGCTCACCAAGCCTCGAGGGCAGGCAGAGCAAGGATCACTGACAGCCTTCCCAGACATGGCCACAGCCAACTCCAGGACAGACCATGCCCCCTCTGAGCTCTCCTGTTCCTCCTCAGCTCCCATCCAAAGGAGGACTCTGCATCCCAAGCAGACTGTGGTGGGAAGCAGAGGACACAGGCAGCTCAGAGGCATGGAAGAGGCCAGCTCTGGAGGCCTGGGGAGGGCCTTCAGAAGAGCAGGTAAAGAGGGCATCCCCTGAGAAGCAGGACAGCACCATTGCAGGCAGAGGAGCTGGGCCAGGAGCTGCAGCAGCCCAGGCACACATCCTGGGTGGCAGAGGACGGACAGGACACTCACCACGAGGCGGATGTCCTTGATCTCGCCGATGCCCACGTTGATGCCCTTCCTGTCGTTGACGGGCAGGCGGATGTTGATGAGGTAGTACTTGTGTGCCACGCTGCCGATCTCCATGAAGGGCAGGAAGTCGCAGTCGTAGTGACGGCCCTCGGACTCCACGGTCTGCAGAAAGGGCAGGGAGCAGAACCACGGCCCTCAGCCCCCAGCACACCACAGAGCCCTCAGACTGGGAGCACTGGGAGCCCGTTTGCGAATTCCAGCCTGTGCGAGACAGTGGCTGAGGGACATTTTTCCTCAAGTTTCTAATTGTTTAGGATCACTGAGTAAATAAGGTTTGACCTCAAACAGGTTCACCTTTCAAGTTTTAATGGGAGCCTCCCAAGACAAACCCTCCAAAACTCCCTAAGAGGAGGTGGGAGCCAGATAGGGATTGGCCTTTTCTTCCAGGTAAAAAGTGACAGGACAAGAGAAAACAGCCTCAAGTTGTGCCAGGGGAGGTTTAGGTTGGATACTGGGGAAAATGTTTTCATGGAAAGGGTGATTCCATGGTTCTGTGATTGGAAGAGGACAACTCCCACTCATCCCCACCACCAGTGTCATCCAAATTCCTTACTTTTGGAGAGCCAAAGGTGCACTTCAGCTTCCTGATCTCTATGGCATGTGCTATTTCCTCCCAGTCATTGAACATGTCATCGCGATAGGCCAGCGACACATCCAGGGTGATCTCTGCGTTCTCCTCTGCAACAAAAAAGAGATAGGAGGCTCAGAAGCTTCCCAGAGTAATTAAAAACACTACACAAAGTTCCTTTATGAAGACCATTAACAAACTGAGGTTGAGCTATGCTGGCCTTGCTGAAAAAAGCCTCAGAACCAGCTGCACACAACAGCATTGATGTTTTCTATGTGTCTTGTTTAGCTTAAGTTGTTCTACAGAAGGTTTTTGGAGCCCTCCCTTCCTCACCTACAGAACACCTTGGAGCCCTCCCTGCTCCTCCACACATGCCCTGACTTGTTCCTGCCTCTGCAGATGCCCCAACTCGCACGTCAGTGACACACACAGAGCTCGTGGCCTGGCAAGGTCACACATCCAGCAGCTCGTCCTCTCCTGGAGCTGCTCACAGTGACAGTCTGGGATACGACTGCTTGGAAAGGTGCTCCTGCCAGGACCCTGCCAGGAGGTCCTTGCTGCCAGGAAGGAATGAGGCTGGAACACACTTGTTCAGGCTGGAGCAGGCTCACTGAGGAGCCATAACTGAGCGAGTTCATGCACTGGAGCTGCAGCTGAGGCTGCCAAGGAGCAACACATCAACATGTCTAAAAACCTGAGGCAAGTCTGTACCAGCTGCACCAGCTGGAAAATCCTCCTGTTTACCAGGCACAGATCCCAGGGAAGGCTCTGAACTAGGAACACGCTCCAAAACGAGCATGTGCATGTTACAGCCCAGCCTTCTTTTGCAGGGCACCAGACTGTGAGAGCTGAGGTTGGAAAACCTACAGAACCATCCACCATGGAGAAGTGCTGGGAGATGGCTCCAGAAATATCCATTGTGAAGTGCTGGGAGATGGCTCCAGAACCATCCACCATGGAGAAGTGCTGGGAGATGGCTCCAGAACCCATCTTTTCAGCTATATTTTTGTTGGGAATATGTGGTGGCACACTCATCCCACTGGATGGGAAGGGGCGTGGATGGGATCTGTGGTTTGGAGTTCTATTTATACACCCTTCGGAGGGGGCCGGGTTGTGCATCTGATGTGGACACTTCAGGATTTTTCTGAGCATTTTTGGTGCACATGATCTATACCATCCAGATCCGTATCCAGTCCCTTTCCAGAGCTGCCAGGAGTTGGGTTTCCATGAAACATGAATTTGCCATCTCAGATCTGCTGTTTAGGAGACCAGCAAAACAGATAAATGGGAACATAAGGTTGAACTTGGCCCGGCTAAAAAGAACTATGAACTCCATTTCAGAAGCCATAAAACCAACTGGAATGCTTGGGATTAAATCCAAGAAAAACAGCTTTCAGTATTTCATCTTTGCAGTCCAAATGTTGCTGCTGCCATTGAGTATGAAAACCAGAAGGCAGAAGATGAACCGCTGCGTGCCTTTCCAGGCCAATGGATTAGAAGCTCCCTCTGGAATTCCATCAGTCTCTCTGTTGGGGTGACACCTCCCCTTGGAAATGAGTTTTGTGCAAAGACCTTTCAGGGCTGTCAACATAAAATATAGATATATCCATATATCCATATATTTCAGCGCAGCAGACTGATGGCAGAGCTGTGTAAGTGGTTGGACCCCATCTTAAAGGTCTTTTCCAACCTAAATGATTCCATGATCATCCTATGTCAGCCTTCCATCAGCAACTCCCATTGTCCCTGAGAAACAAATAAGGACAGTGACAGAGAACCAAATTTTAAGAAGATTCGTGCCTTATTCACATTAATCAGACAGAGATCGTGAATAGACAATTTTTTTTTTTTGAGAGGGGAGGGTACCCTTTTCCTGCGCAGCATTAAACAGCTTTAAACTGAGAGGGAGTAGGGTCAGATTGGAGCTTAGGGATAAACCCCTCCCTGCGAGGGTGGGCAGGCCCTGGCACAGCTGTGGCTGCCCCTGGATCCCTGGCAGTGCCCAAGGCCAGGCTGGACATTGGGGCTGGGAGCAGCCTGGGACAGTGGGAGGTGTCCCTGCCCAGGGTATGGGGTAGAATGGGATGGGCTTCAAGGCCCCTTCCAACCCAAATGAGGACAAGACACGCTCCTGGAGGCTTCCCAGCCTTGAGCCCTGTGACCCCCCCCAGTGAGGGACTCCCTGCTCATGCTCCAAGTACCAGTGTAATTTTTCCCACTGGCATTTTACTGCCCAGGATCTTTTCCATGAACCACTTTATAGGACAATACTTGCCCAGGATATCTTCACTCATATTACAATGGCCTAAAAATAGTGGAGTTGTTTCAGGAGAGGGCTCTGTGCCAGCTGCACACTAACACAGCTGGCTGGGGAGAAGCCTATGGCAGGCAAGCAGAAATGCTGGAATTATTTCCATTACACTTCCATGCTTCAGCAGCTCCCTAAAATTACAAAACCTACCAAAAAGCCGAAGGCTGGATAAATTAGAAAAGGAGGCTGCAGCACTCAGCCCTCTGACTGTACACAGTTGCTTTCCAGCTGCAAAAAAACTCCATCTCCTTCCTCTGGCCCCCTTCTTTCCCAGTTCTGGGAAGGGGTTTTAATAATTGAGTGCACAATGCATCAAGAAAGGACAGGGACAGCACAGAAATAGCCTCTTCCTCAGAGGAGCACTCCGAGTCTTTCCCAGCTTTCTGGGAAGGAGAAACACAGGGAAGTAGCTCAGCTTCTAAACATCTGTATTTTCCAAAAACATCTGTATTTTAAAACCACTGGAAGTCCAGAGGGAGTTCCCAAGGTGAAGGTGATTAGGGCTGGTTGATCCTCTGAAAGGTGCAGATCCCACAGGGCATTCCAGGAGGCTCAGCCCCTGCCAGGCTCTTCCAGGGCACCTTAGCAGGGCTGCCCTTCCCCTCTGTCCCAGGAAAACCCTCTCAGATGAGGAGAGCTGACACAGGTTCTGGATGAGGAGAGCTGACAGGACCTGGAAGAAGAGAGCTGACAGGACCTGGATGAGGAGAGCTGACACAGGTTCTGGATGAGGAGAGCTGACAGGACCTGGAAGAAGAGAGCTGGCAGGACCTGGATGAGGAGAGCTGACACTGGTCTGACTGCTGCTCTCTGGAGATGAGGAGTCAGCCATGAGTCACTGACATCTCCCAACAAGCCCAGCCCAGCTGGCCCTGCCCCAGGAGATTCCCTGTCCCAGGAGGGCTGCAGCATCCTGGAAAACCCAAATTCAGGTTTACTCTGTGCACTGGCCTTGCTTAGGGATTGCAGGGGAAGAGGACAACCAAGGGCCTTTGAGGAAAAAAGCAGGAGACAGTTTGATGTGGCTCAGCAACATTGCTGGTGAAGGCCAAGGGGAACTGGCAGAGCCCAGGACCCTGCACAGCACCTTTGGGCCCTGCAGTGGAGCTGAGGGAGCCAGGAGGGCAGGATGTGCCCCAGGCAGCAGCTTCTTCAGGAGGATGAAGCCTGTGCAGCTCCCAGCAGTGCTGCTCTCCTGGGTGACCCAAGGTGGCTCCAGCAGCTGCGGTGCCCTCCAGGAATGGCCCTGGTTTGGCAGCAGCCCCTGCTGGCATCGACCACAGCAGGAGGAGGCCTGGAGGGCTCAGAGACCCAGAGGGAAGAAACTTGAATTGTTGCTTTAAAAGAAGAAATGAGGTTGTTTCACATCCTTATCACTGCCCCTTTAGAGGAGCTGATCCGAATCACCTGATCAATGAGGCCCTTTCATTTAACAGCAGGGGACAGACCCACACATGCAATTAATTCAGCTTAACAAGTCTCCTGTTTATTTCTTTAAGAGCTGTTACAACACAATCTAGCAAGCAGTAAATGTGTTACTAGTTCCTGAGATTTTACACTTAATTTATGTCTGCCTTCAGCTTGGCACACACAAAGTGTTGGAAAATCCCAAAACCTCCTTTTTATTACCCAGGGGGTGGCCCAAGATGAGCTTTTCTGCTTTGAGATCTGAAAAAACCTCCCACCTCTGAAGGACACAAAGCTGAAGCACAGGCTCTGCCCTTGCAGCAGAACTGCTGCCAGGAGCTGGTTTAGCATTCCAGCAGCCTGCTCCAAGTGCTCAGCCAGCTCCTGACTCCAGCACGGTGGTTCAACTTGAAAATCCCTGGAATAAAGAGCTGTTTCCCTAATGCAATCATCTACCCAAGTGTAAGGAGGTGAGGCCTTAATAAAGGCCCAAAACTGCTCTCTCTGTATTTCAGAGATAATTACAGGGATAAGAACACAGGTGAAAGCTTTCTACAATCTCATTTCTAACTTAATGATAATGCAATTAAATAATCCCTGCTCCATCTCTGCAAGTGCTCAAGGCTGGACAGGGCTTGGAGCAACCTGGAACAGTGGAAGGTGTCCCTGCCCATGGCAGGGGTGGCACTGAGGTCCTTCCCAACCCAAACCAGTCTGGGATTCTGGGATAAATAGCTGGAGGAAGAGTTGCACACTGAGCAGGAAGGAGGTTAAGGACACAAAGCTGGCTAAAAAAGCTGCTAACCCCGACTAATTCCCTGAACTGATCCCACTCCACAGAGCCCTGAACATGGAGCCAGCCCAACAGCCAGGCTGGAGCCAGGGCAGGAGCTGCACACACCCCAGCTCAACCAGTCTGGAAAGCAAATTGTTTATTCACTGTAGCTCATAGTTAGAGAGGGATTTTCCCCAAACACTTTAAAACATGCAAATACATGGACAGCTTCTGTTCAAGGGAGGGCCAGAGCAGCCCTGCCCTTGCTGCTCTCAACATAATTTTGCAGGGGTTTTTGCAGGATTATTTTTGAGTTTGGGTGGGCTTTTTGCATTTTGGGGGGGGGGTGTATATTTATTTAGTATTTATATTATAGTTTCAAACTGAAAGGGAAATTTAAGTTAGATATGGGGAAGGAATTGTTCCCTGGGAGGGTGGGCAGGCCCTGGCACAGGGTGCCCAGAGCAGCTGTGGCTGCCCCTGGATCCCTGGCAGTGCCCAAGGCCAGGCTGGACATTGGGGCTGGGAGCAGCCTGGCACAGTGGGAGGTGTCCCTGCTATGGCAGGGGTGGCACTGGGTGGGTTTTAAGTTCCCTCCCAACCCAAACCATTCCAGGATCACCAATTCCCAGATTCAGAACATGCTCCAGCACCACCTCACTGCACGTGGCACCAACACAACCACGGCACAAGGTAAAAACCCCTCTAGAGGAGGCACCCTGGGAAATGAGAGCCAGGCAGCACCTCCCAGGCCCCAGTCACTTACTGAGGTCGTTGTCCATCTTGAAGGCGATGTCCAGCTGCATGATGAAGAGCATGAACTGGAACCAGGGGCTCATCTCCTTGCTGGGCAGTGGGATGTGCACGGCGAACACGATGTCGTTGGCCTCGATCTGCCGGCTCACGGCCTCGTCGAAGTCCTTGAGCTTCTTGCAGTGGTTGGGTCCCCAGGGCATCAGCCACTTGGTTTTGTGGTGGTTCTTCCTCACATCAATGCACTTCACCGACATGTAGGGAACAGCTGTCGTGGGGCTGGGAGCTGGGAATGCAGGAGAAGCACATTTGTAGCATCCTCAGACATCTGATAGAGCGGTTTCCCCAGCAAAACTCACAGCTCCCCACTCGACTCTTTGAAGGCAATTTAAAACAAATGCACCCAGTGCTGCTCCTTCATAGCTCTTTGATCTCACAGTCAAGTAATTAAGTTTATTACATCCACAGATGTATTACTGACTTTGTAGTGGGATCAAATTAGGATTAATTGAAGAGCTGGGAACTGCTGGTTCGGTCTTGGTCACACAAAATCATCCTGATTTACTGAAATCTTTTCCTTCCTCTGTGCTCACTCAGGCAAATCCCCATGGAAAGCATGTGCCCAGAGAAACCTGGATGGATAAACTAATCTCAGACCTCATGGTACTGCAGGGCAGGGCGGGATTTACCCTGGGGATTTGCACCATGCAAGGCCTCACATCTCCTTGGGCAGGAAGGTTTCCTCCAGGGCAGTGAGTGGGATGGGAAATGAGACTGCAGAAGGTGATTTTCATGTTGTCACCACCCTCATTCTGACAGATAATCCAGAACTTCCCTTCCAGATCACAGCCCCCTCCCAAATTCCAGCAGCAACCACACCACCCTACAAACTTCCAATATCCCAACAAGGAAAACAACCCCAGAGTGAGCTTCACCCTCCAGCTGCCCCCAGCCCCGCACTGCTACACCCAGATGATTCAGCCCTGGCTCCCTTGTAATTTGGGCACAGCAGGATCATCACAGCAGCTCTGGAGCTGTTTGGGATGGCAGCCAGGAACCCTGTGGAGCACCTTCCCCAGCGTGCCACCTCGGCACAGGGTGACATCCACACAGCTTCCCACGGGCAGGGAGAGGTGACTCAACGCCGGGCGGGAGGAAGTTACTCAAAAGCCAAATGTTTATAAACTGCATTTTTTCCATTTTTTCACAGCACTGAGTTTCTTCCAGCTCCAAAGGCACAGGGATGCCAAGCTAAGGGTGGGCTCCAGGGGATTGGCATAAGCAGGTGGGCAGTGCTGGGTTAATGGTTGGACTCCCTGACCTTAGAGGGCTTTTCCAGCTGAAAGCATTCCATGAATACTCCCAGATTCATTCATCTCAATCCACATGTGCTTGGTGGATACATTGCACTGCCACATCCCAAACCCTCACTGCATACAGCAGTCCCCCAGGAATGACACAACACTCAGAGGTTAAAGCAACCCCAAAACCAAACAAGTTCTTGATATCAGAATCAGGGAATATTCTGAGCGGGAAGGGATGCACAAGGATCAGAGTCCAGCCCCTGCCCTGCCCAGACCCCAAACACCCCCACCCTGGGCATCCCTGGCAGTGCTGTCCAAACGCCCCTGGAGCTCTGGCAGCCTCGGGGCTGTGCCCATTCCTTGAGGAGCCTGGGGCAGTGCCAGCACCCTCTGGGGGAAGAATCTTTTCCCAATATCCACCCTAAATACTGCAGCAAGAAACAGCTAAGTAGAATAAAACAAAGCATTCAACAAACACAAATGGAGCTGCAAGTCCAGGGTTACAGAACACTCATGACGTGCCCATAGTGCATAAAACACTACAATAAATATTGATTCCTCCACTATGCCTCAATGCAGAGCCCAGTAACCACAGCTAAAACTGCAGCTGGAAGGGAATATCAGGAATATTGCTGTGAAATAAGCCAGGCATTTCAGCTGAGCTCTCTGAGCTCTTTAACTCTGACAGATTCTGGGTGATTGCGAAGGCATTTCTGAATTAAGAGACATCGTTCCCTCTACAGAGAAGCCGAATGTTTCTTGCTTTGATGCAACTCATTATAGCCATAAATACATGTTTTCATCACTGCCTGATTATGATTTTAAACACTTGGCACGCTCCCTGCAGCCTCCCCTCTGCCAAAGTTACAGCTTTGAGGAGCATGAGACAATTACTATACATATTCCTCGTCGGGAATCGCGCACCAAACAAACGTCGGCACTTGGCTTCCATTACTGATTTGGCTCCTGGCCCATTAAATCCAAGTGAGTGTTGAACCAAGTGGAAAAAAAATGCTTTGTGGAGCTGCAGCCAAGTCAGCCAACAGCATTACAAAGTGCTATGCAAAACAAAGCTCACACCGAGGGACTGGGGCTGTGCTGTGGTGCCAAGGGCTGCTCCCAGCCCCGCTGCCCCAGCCCCGCTGCCCCAGCCCCGCTGCCCCAG
>JACBWW010000016.1:25222750-25283023 GCA_020086605.1 Lanius collurio
CCCAGAGCAGCTGTGGCTGCCCCTGGATCCCTGGCAGTGCCCAAGGCCAGGCTGGACATTGGGGCACCCTGGGATGGTAGGAGGTGTCCCTGCCCATGGCAGGGGTGGGATGGGCTTTAAGATCCCTCCCAACCCAAACCAGTCTGGGATTCTGTCTCTGGTGTTTATTTACTGCATACCTCAGGGATCCATGCTCTGTTCCCCTGTTACACTGGAATGATGGACACAGAACATCATCCAGTACAGCTGAAAGTAGAGGGGGAGTTGCCAGAAACACTTGAGGACCAAAAAAACCATGAAAGGAAACAACTGATAATGAAAATACAGACAGGAACAAAATGAAAGACAGGTCGAAGATGTAGAAGCACAAACCAATGATGAAGTGAAGCAAAACTGAAGCAAAACGTAATAGGAAAAAATTTGGGAAAGACTCCAAGGCACCATTCAGTGTAGGAGCACTGTCTGGACTGGGGGTTTTGTTGGTAGATCTTTGGGAATAATATAACTTGGGATAATATACCTTGGGATAATATACCTTGGGATAATATAACTTGGGATAATATACCTTGGGATATAGGCACCAGGAATAACTTTAGCTATTTTGTAACTGCAGGACAGTTTAATCCTTAAGAATATTGCAAGTTTAACCTTTTTTTAGTTTAGCCTTAGCTTTTCTTTCACATTCCAGCTCTGACTTCACTGTTAAAAATAGCTCTTAAAGGACGGGTCCTTGTAGCCATTATGATCCCACTCAGATCAGTCACATGGATTTGCTTCCAAAAATCAAAGCCTCTTAGTGGCTTTTTGCCAACACAATTAAAGACTCCAAATACCAAATACTTCATACTGAAATTAAAAAAAAAAAGAAAAAATCCCGCATAGAACAATTGCTATTAAAAAGGCTTCTTTTGAAATATCTAATAATAATTTTTTGGATGTCTGTCTGACACAGTGTTGATTCTGAGTGATGATTTTTGCTCTTTTCTCTGTTGGGAATGGAACAAGCCTTGGAATTGTGTTTGTTCCCTCACAGTCTGGAAGCACTGCTGACAAGGAGAGTCAGACCAGTCCCAGCCACTCCTTGAGGTCCTGCTTTTCCACATGCAGGGACCTGTGTGACCAAACAGAATCCTGCAATGGTTTGGTTTGGAAGGGACCTTAAAGCCCAGCCAGTGCCACCCCCTTCCACCTTCCATGATGCCAGGCTGCTCCAAGCCCTGTCCAACCTAGCCTTGGACACTGCCAGGGATCCAGGGGCAGCTGCTCTGGGCAGCATCTTTGGAGCCACAAGTGCCACTAAATCCAGTCTGCCTTTAACGACTCTACAGAAGTTACATGGTACAATCTTCTGTTAAAAGTCCCTTTTGTTCCAAGCCATTTATTTCTGGGACAAAAATCTCAAAAGTAGAGCTCAAATCCTGCCATCAGGAAAAAATCTGAATTGGAAAAAGTTAAATAACTAAACCACAGGAAACAATTCTTCACATTTATAAGGCACTTCCCATTTCTACGACCTTCCTACACCTTTAATACTGCAAAGTTTGGAGAAATTAATGACATGTGACTTTTGACACGTGTCCAAAGGGCATATGGAGCACATTCCAAAGTGACCACACACAGACTGGCACCAGAGAGGAGCCAGCAGTGCTTTCCAGCTGTTCACAAATCAGAATTCCTGTCTCTGAAAGGATCTGAATCAATCATCTGGGAACTCATCTGTTTGCCACTCCTGACATGATTTTTCCTGCCTGCTTTAGGCTGTCTGGAAAGCTGAGCCTTTATAAGAGCTGTGCCAGGGTCAGCCCCAGGCAGGAGGAGGAGCTTTCCACAGAGAACTCTTGGCAGGGTTGGGCCCAAAGCCCAGATTTTCAAAGGGATTTTGCTGCCTAAAGGTGTAGTAAGGGCTCAGCAGGGTTTCCACACACTCCTGAGTGTTGGGGCTGTGAGCTCTGGGTTCAGCATGGGTGTCAGTATTACTTGATGCAGGTTCTTGTTTGTTTTGGGGTACACCTAAAACATTACAAAGATGCTCCTAGTAGTAAATAATGAGCAGTTTAAAGATGATTTAAAGTGTTCAAATGCCCTGCTTACTTCTCAGTATGGACTGATTTGAAAGGTAATTTCTTAGTTCTGTTCTCCTGCAAATACTGATAACATGGAACATTTTCTCACTGTAGAGGAAAAGGGTGTTTGATGTCATTTCCAGCACACAGAGAGTGGGGAACATCTTCTGTTGGTTAGAAAAACCTTTTCCATGGTTTGTAAAGATACTCAAATGTGGCACACATCAAAACCAGCATGTGGGGGTTGAGATTGGTGAGCACACAGAGATTTACACCTGGTAATGTCCACTGCAGCTGGGAGTAGGAAGACAATCCACAGGTCTGCAATGTTCCTGCTGAGGCAGCCCCACTCCAGAGTGTAAATACCTGGAGTGATTTCCAAGGCAAACATTTATCACTGATTAGGAAGGAGGAAAGCTGAATTTTTCCACTGTTCCTACATCTGGAAACTCAGGGTTAGGCTTAATATTTCACAGAATCCCAGTTTAATTGAGGCTGGAAAATACCTCCAAGACCATTGAGTCCAAGCTGTGACCTCCAGAGCAGCACTGGCTGGGTGACACTGCCCAGCTTAGGTTCTTCAGAGCCTCTGTCTCCACTCAGCTGTCCTGGGGTCCCTCAGCAAGGGACTGGACAAGAAAAGCCACAATTCATGAGTTCATGGAGTCATTTTCATCTGAAAAACATGGAGAGAACAGTCCCAGACAACTCTCCTGGTGGTTCTTCCCTAATATCCTTTCAGGTGACAAAGCTTTCCTCACACTGGGTGAAGCTTCAATGGAATCATGGAATGGTTTAGGTTGGAAAACTCTGGGATCATCAAGCCCAGCTGTTCCCCCAGCACTGCCCCATGTCCCCAAATGCCACATCTACAGTGAATCAAGGCTCCCCTCAGTCTGTAAGGCAGAGCTGAGCTGTTGATTTGACAGAGCACATTTCAGCCTGTCAGACTGACAGTGCAGACTTGTGATATCCTGAAGGAGGGGGCCAATAACAGCACATTAAGATAATTTATTGGGGACTGTTTGAACTGGATTTTTAAGTGTTATTTGTAATCTTTATAATTACCATGTGGTTAAAAGGCTCAAGCTCTCCAAAGCTGTGGAAGTCTTTGATTTGAGTCTGCCAAGATGTCTTTTTCAATCATCAACAAACAGGCAGAGTTCCTGCAATGGGATATCTGACAAGTCTAGGGAGGATTCATCATTACTCTATCACTAAATTCCCAAGTTCTTCCATCCAAACCTCTTCCATAACATAATGATCATCTGGCAGTGAGAGCAGCTCTGCTTGAATCCCTCAACTTGATTGAGCAATCATCTGGAGGCCTTTAAGTCTTGTCTCATCAGAACCACTCCTAACACTCCCCCCTCCACCCAGGAGTCCCTCTCACCTCCACAAAATCAATTTACAGGAGGTCTCCCAGCAGGCACCACAGGCAGGAGCATGGAATATCAGGATGGCTTCAGGCATCCATCCAGGCTGGGATCTGCCTTTCCCTGGAGTGGGACCTCCTCTAAAGCAAGCAAAGAAAGTTGTATTGGTAACAGATATGGGCATTTTATTATTTAAAATTATGTCCAGCATCCTATCTTAGCACAGCAAGGTTAGCAAAAGTAAAACCTGAATTGCACAACTGTTTATAGCAAAATCTTCATGGTTCAATCACTCCTATCCCTGTTCAGAATACAAAGGCTGAATTTTGTTTCTCTATCAAGCCTTTATATTTCCATTAACCCAATCCATTCCAAATTTAGCACTGAAGACAAAACTAGCAGATGCTAAATTAAAAAAAATTAAATTAAAACAAAGCCATTTCTTCATATTCTCAAGAGAAGTGAACTCCAAGGGGCTGAATGTTTGTGCTGGTGGCACTTGGTTTAGAATTATAACACCAAGTAACGAGCTGTAATTAAATTTTAGTGAAGGCTGATACCAGCGAATTAATGGCAGGATTTAATCAAGTTCCAGTGCTGTCTTCAGATGAAAAGCTGACCAATATGAACCTGCTTTATCATTTTATTCTTCTGTTACAATAATGTGCATTTTATAGGTGGTGAGAAATGATCTGCAGTTCTCGATGTGTAAACACCGAGTTATCAGCTCATGCAATCTGAAGCCTTGGAAGTCTGGAGAAATTAAAAATTTCAAGTTTAACCAAAGCAATACATGCCCAAAATGCCACCTAAACCCAAATATAAAGCATGGGTTAGGTTTTAGGTTCTCCTAGAAAGAGAAATCTGTTTTGGAACAGTCACAGAGGGCTATGGCCAAAACTACCCCATAAGAGTTAGGAGCTGTAATTTGACATTTTAGACAGACATTCCTCTTGCCAAGCAATATCATATTTTGGCTCTTGGAGGAGAAAATAAAGAGAAGGATGTGTCCAGGATGAGTAATTTAGTACAATGTAATCAAGGCAAGCTGCCCCACAGACTGGGGACTGAATTAAAATTCGCAAGTCAGGGGTTTTGCCCTCTTAAATAAAAGCATGTGCATTACACAGGACAAAAATTAGAAAGAAAAATAGTTGTTTCTCATTAGACTTCTTTTCCATCTGAGCCCAAGTGTAGGCTGGTACTGCAAGAGCAGCTGATTGGAGGTGAGGTGGCTGAAGCAGTTCCTGCTGTGAGCCTCGTTCCTTGGAGGTCTCCATCCCTGGACACACATCCCAGACAGGGAAGCTCCTGCTCCTCCTGTCCCCATCCCCAACCCAGCACAGTCACTGAATTCCCTGATTCCAAACTGCATCAGATGCCTGGAGCTGGCCAGGAGGCACAGGCACATCCCAAACCTCGAGGGGCGATCCCTGGCAGCAGCTGGCAGCTGGCACAGCTTAATCCACCTGTAATTAGGAGTCCTTGAGCTCTGTGTCCCCGGGCAGGGAAATGCCTTGGAACTGGAGCAGGGAATCGCTGCCTCTGTGACCATTCCAGCACCATTTCACTGAGCTGCAACACAAACACCGAGTGGTGGAAGGACTGGGCATTTGAGGATCTTGCCAGCCTCAGTCTGAAGCAGTAAATGAGGCAAAGGGCCAGTTTAGGGGGAATAATCCATGGTGTCCAACCTCCAGGCAGGGACTCCCAATCTTACCCAGCAATTTGGGTGACTGCAGAGCCCTCAGCCTCACTGCTCCCACTGCACTCAACTCCCAGCTCCTTATTTGGGGTCTTTTCCCACCTGAAAATTCCATGGTTTTGGTGCAAACGCACCCACAGCAGCTGGGAGGCCACTTCCTGTCACTCCCATGTGGCCAGCTCAGACTCTGTGAGCTCTCTGCTCTAACTGCAGGAGGAAATGATCCAGATAGTTCTTATTATTGGCTTCTCTCACATTCTGGGTTTTAAAATTTGAATAATTTCTTTGGTTTGCTGTCAGCATTTATTTAAAGGCAAAGCACTCAGGGTAAGCACGTGTTGCAACCCCTGACGTGGATTTTTTATGTTATTTAAGTGCTCATTCAGCTTTCTGAGAATACAGACCTGCAAATGTATTTGTTAAATACACCATTACTTTTAAGAAGTCTTGTGCTATATTAAAAATGCATCAATATAAGCAAAAGAAAATTATTTAAACAATACATTTAAATACTTAAATTAACTCGCACCCCAACTAAGTGAATATTCCCCAAATTATACCACATGCTGATGCAAATCACTCTTTTTATACAATAAATCAAATTTCAGCTGGAAAAGACTGATTTGCTGATCTTGTGTGTTGCTGTGACTACAAATTTTTATCCAAGTGTTTTTACCACTTCAAGCAATGGAAAATAATGAGCTGAAAGAGTGAAAAAAGCAAACTCTATTCCTTAGCTCCAGCACTGCTCATGGTTTAAGGGAATGAATGAATTTCTAGAGAGAACTCTGCTCTCACAACAGCCAAGAACTGTGCCCATCTCATGTCAAGGATTATATTTTTATATATTTTCAGGGGATCTGATTCTGTAATAGCAATAAATCCTGGTTAAATGAATAATGCAGAATATGGCAGAGTCGAGCCACGTTTCCTCTCCAGGCAAAAGAGAAACCTGGAATCATTGTCCTGGAATGCACCGAAACCTCTCAGCAGGGCTCCTGAAATATTCATGAACATTAGGGAAACAGCAAACTTTTGGGGAGTGTGCTATTTAGCTGGAACTTGCTATGTGCTGCCATGCACCGAGCTCTAAAATTACCAAGGGAAGGCTTTTTGCAGAAAGTAAATGCAGTAACAAACACTGGGGAATTTTATCTCCCCGCTGCCACAGACCACACAATGCTGAATAATTCAGCTCCTCAATTGCTCATCCTAACTGAGAAGATTCTTATGTGTTTGCTGGTGTAGATCAGCAGGGAGCTCAGAATTTTAAGATGAGATTTACTAAGTGTGTAAATTCTTAGTAAATAGTAGAGGAAACACCAAACTGCCATTTACCAGCTGAATTTACATTAAGTGAATGACTAAATTTACATTCACCAGCTGATTTACAGGAACTTCCCCAACTTCTCCTGTGTTTTTGTTCCTTTTGGAAAGTTCAGAGGCAAACAATTTTTGAAGGGGGAAGGAGGGAAAAAAGGAAGGAAAAAGTGGAATAAGGAAAGTAGGGAACACACGACAGTGCAGAGGTTTCTGTCACCACTTCCCATCCCTTCCCTGCCTGGATGTGGATCTGGGGATTGGATTCTGGGGATTAGGATCTCTGGATTGGATTCTGGGGCTCTGTGACTCTGGTGAGGCAAGCCAGGAACTCCCCCAGCATGAATAAGTCATATTGAAGGGGGTTTAGGAGCATGGAAACAACAACTTCACATGAAAAGCTGGGAATAAGAGACCTCTGTTGAAATGTTTATGTGTTTCACAAAGACATAAATATTTGGAGAACAGCAAAGGACACAGCTTGGCCAGGGCAGACTGAAAGCATTTACCTGATTAGTTGGCCCCAGTTGCAAAGACTTTTCCTTGGCAGCAGCCCCAGCCTTCCCCAGCCCTGGGCACAGGAGGGATCCCTGCTCCGTGCTTGAGAAGCTGTTTGTGGTGCTGCTCAGGGAAACCGAGGCACGCTGCAGGGAAAGAGAGAGGCAAAAGGGATGGAGGGAAAATTGTTTCCAGGTGGAGCCTCAGACTGTCTCGCATTCTCAGGCTGGGTTGCTTCAGGCAGAACTCAGCACTTTGTCCTGTCTGCACACAGCACAGACTGAGCAGCAATCTGGCTGGGAGAGCCTTTTTTTTTGTTGGAATGGGGATGTGGATTTTTGCTTCTCCAGCTGGATCAATTTGCCATCCGGTTCATCAAGAGGCTGTGTGAATTCTTGTGCAAGGGGGGAACAGGATGAGGAATTCAGCCCTGTTAAAAACACACAGGGAGATGCTGGGTGTTGGTGATTTTGGTGCTTCTGGCCTGATTCACAGCATGGCTACACAAGAGTCAGGCAGCTTTGCTGCTTCTCTGGGCACTTTGAGATGAAATGCAGGAGAAACTGCAGAAGGACGGGAGCACAACCTGTTCTGAGGCAGCAGGAAGCGTTTCCCAGAGCAGGACTATTTCTGGCAACACTCTCCCAGCTATTGATCACAAGTCTGATGTTGTGAATAACACTCTGATCTGGAGTCTGTCTGGAACTGCTATTTTTATAGGTGTACAGACTCATTTTGGATGCAGATATTTTGAAAAACAGCCAAGGTTCCCACACTGTGCTTAATAAAATTATTTGAATATATAATAATGTCAAGTTGCAGCCTTGTGTGGTTTCTGAGAGCTTGTTACTGCCTCAGAAGGTTTGGCTGATTGGAACATTTAATGGGAGGTGTTTGGCAGAGGGGTGAGACAAGATCATTAAGGTCCTTTCCAGCCCAAACCATTGCAGGATTCTATAATTGTATAAATTTGGGATGTGGGGATTTGTTTACATTTGAAAGTATATCATTCCAAAATTATATTTCCTTGTTATTTTGCCATTCTGCACCTGTGTTTTCAATCTGTCTTTGATTTGCAAGGCCACTTCAGCCCCATCCTGTTCAGAACAAGAATTTATCACAGCCCCTCTTGCCAGGATAACAAAAGGTTGGCAATAAGAAGTTGGAAGTGGTAAAGGTGCTGGACTTTGAGCCAGTGCTGCCACTGAAAAATGTCTCGTGAAACACAGCCTGGGAGGAGGGAGGTGGAAAAATGAGATGGGAGTGAGATGAATTACATGGGAGAAGGGATTTTAAAATCAGCATTGCCACTGGAAAAATCCTTTTTTATGCATTTCTGCTGTATCTGTCATGTCCTCAGGCTCCTGAAATTTGGCTGGGAAGAGCTGAACAGGCCTATTTGCTATTCAGTATTTTTCATGCTTCTGTGATTCTCTGGGCTTATGTATCTCGTACATGCACATGTAAAAATCTCATATTTGAGTTATTTTTTCTTTGCCTGTGCTCCTACCAGTGAGGACTTGCTGGACACTAAGCAGGCATTGTTTAAACCCTTCCCCTGCAGCTCCACTGGGATGCTTCAATCTGTATTGCTAAAGAGAAAAAAGATTAATCATTCTTGTTTTGTGTTTTTTATTCTGAATGCTTGATTCTGACAGTGAAAGCAATTTGTGTGCCTTAACTGGGCTGCAAACACGTTCCTCCTGTTGTTTGAGTCATACCCACCTTATTTTATCCAAGTTTTTCTAAATAACTCTCTGAAAGGTCAATCTTAGTTTAGTAATTGGGATTTGGGGGGTTTGGTAGGAACAATCTAGTTCCAAATCATTAAGCTGGACATGTTATTCAAGGAAGGAAAAATACCTCCCCCCTTTTCTCTGGATGCCACACCGAAGGTGACACTGTCTGCTCACCTGTTTATCCCTCTGGAGAGGGGAGGAATGAGGAGAACGTGCCTGAATTCCTTCTTCACAGGAGAGCTGAGCAGGGGGGAATAATTGACTGCAGATACAGACTGACAATAAATTAGCACACCCCCAAGAGTCTGGAAGGAACAGAGGAGGAGCAGTGAGTCATTCCTGAGTCATAGAGCCTCCCTGGATTTATCCCAGGATGAGGTACTGCACGCACCACTCCTTGATCTGGTCTGCCTCGAAAGGACAACCCTGAAAATAATTGTGGAAAAATAAATGCTAGCAGCAATCATTCCTTGGCAGCAGCAGGCTTTATTATGTTTTGTAAGGGCCTCCCTGTATCAGGGCAGTGTTTTGATAAGAAAGGGTGGAAAAGATGCAGAGCAGGTTGGTTTGGCTGCTCAGGCAGCCTGCAGTCAGGGGTTGTCCCATCACCCCTCTCAGCCCCCAGCACGAGTTTTGGGGGTTATTTTGGAAGGGTTTGGGGGATCAGTCAGAGTTCCCTGCTTTGTTCAACAGGCAACACATACTGTGCTTTTTTTCCTCCTCCATTTCTGTAAAGGTTGTGCCAGCTGGGAGTATTTTCCCTGTTCAGCACTGTTTGATGCCTGGGGCCACATGGATGTGCCAGCCCTGGTGTGCTCAGCTCCTGTCCCTGAGGGCAGAGAGATGGAGGAGACCTCAGGCACAAACAAAGTGTCCTGCAATCAAAACCAGCTGGGTTTTGCACTGGGTGGGAACCACCACTGGAGAATACCAATTGTACCAGGAGCTTTCTCAGTACAGCAAAGCTCACAGAAGGGATTTGTGCCCATCCTGAAATCCTTGTTCTGGGAGCAGAGGTGTCTGAAAGCCCTGCAGGCTCCTGTGCCAGGCACTCCAGTGTGGTTCTGCTTCCACTCTGCTATTCCAAGGATAGCACTCATCAGACTTTTTGGTGAGCTGATAAAATTCCCTGTCTGGCAAGGAGCTCTCAGCTGTGCCAGATAAAAACTGTGTTTTCTGCTTGGTTTGCAGCTGGAGGGGCCCAAGCAGAGCCAGCACATGATAAGCTACAGGAATGCACAGAGGAGGAGGATCAGTTCCTCCCCCAGTAAGGATCTATCAGATCAGATTGCTCCATCCCTGTAACTTTAACCTGAACCTCCCACCTAGTTCCANATAGGCTTTCAAACTCATGCAGGGACCTGCAAGCTAAAACAACCCCAGAAACTCAGCTGAGGGTGCAAATGGACCAGGATATCACTGATTTCTCCTTGTCTAACAGGACTTATTATATCTCTTGCCTTGTGAAAGTTTAATGAATCTTAAGTACATTTAATGTACCTATTTGGTAGGGGTCTGTCTTAGTGTCAGTTCTGTTTTAAAGATGATGAATGCTCACTGTAAAAGTTCATTTTCCTTCTTCCTCTTGACTGATGAGTTATTGATAAGACCCAGAAGATGAAGCCTTCAGAACTAAGTATCATAAGCTTTAAAAATGTTTGTAAATAAATAAACTTCCCCATTCCTGTTTCATTTGCACACATCAAGTATGGTATAAATGAGAGCTTTGGGTTAAAGATTAGTGCTGAGTTTAAGATTTAATGAACTAACTGTGGTGGACATTGTGCTGAACCATTCAGTGTCACCAGTGGTGACCATACCTGGAGAAAAAAGCCAAAATTATTTGGGAATGCCATTGCACAAGAAGGAGCATTTATTTCTGTGACTTTTCTTTCAGATGAAGTCCTGGTTCATGAGCAGTTCTTACTTCCTGCAGCATGAGTAGCAGTTTTCACGGACTCATGGAATGGTTTGGGTTGGAATGGACCTTAAAGCCCACCCAGTGCCACCCCTGCCATGGCAGGGACACCTCCCACTGTCCCAGGCTGCTCCCAGCCCCAATGTCCAACCTGGCCTTGGGCACTGCCAGGGATCCAGGGGCAGCCACAGCTGTGGGACAACCTGTGACAGTGTCTCAGTAAATAAACACTCTAAAGAAAACAATTCCCAATGAAAATCTCCTTAAGAACTTAAGATCAGGAAAAGAACAACTCTTAAGTGGCAAGACAATGGGCTGTCAATGAATTCTCCTAGCCCTGGTTTCTGTGATGCCGAGGCCTAACATTCCAAAATATCTCCATTCTCATCTTGCTTCAGAGAATTCGGTAACTGCAAAAAACCAAACCCAAACCCCAAAAGCTGGAAGAGGGAGGTGTATCGAGCTTGGATTGCTGCCGTGCCCAGCCTGGCAGAGGGAGCAGCCCTGAGCGCCCCGCTGGGGCCAGCCCATGCCCTGAAATGCCGGGGCTGCCAGCCCTGCTCTCCTCTGCCGGTGTCCCCTGCACCAGCCGCGGGTAAGAAAGAGCAGGCAGGAATTCGTAGCATTCCCGCTCGGATTAATCCCCGGCGGTCCCGCTGCGCCTCAGTGAACTGGGCTGGGATTGGGAGCTCTGCCCGGGAGAGCTGCCGGTCCCTTTGAGCTCCTGCGGGGAATGATCCAGAGAGCAAAGAAGGGAGGCCAGGGGCGGGCACAGAGCCCCTCACCTCAGGCCCGCCTCTGCCCTGCTCCTTCTCCCAGCTGGGCTCCGGAGGAACGGGGAAATTCCAGGGGCAAGGCTCCGTGGCTGCTGCCCCAAAACCTCCTGCCTGGCTCCCTCCTTTCCAGGCTGAACAATAATTAAATATCAAATTATAGTGTGCTTTTAAAAATGAGAGCAAATGAAGGAGTGGGGGGAAGGCTCTGGAGGTGTTAAACTTCCCAGAAACTCATCCCGGGCTTGGGAAGTCACTCAGGAATCTGATTAACCAGGTACCTCAGGACTACTTGAAAATGTGCATGGAAATTCTAACTCTAATTATTCAGGCCAGGATATAATTATACAAGGCCAGGTTGGATGGGGCTTGGAGCAGCCTGGTCTGTGGAAGGGGTCCCTGTCCATGCATGAGCTTTAAGGTCCTTTCCAACCCAAACCATTCCAGGATTCTATTCCATAATTCTGTGAAGATGTTCATTTTGAAATCTAGTGTGATGACTCTGAGAATATTTACATATTACATCCATAAGTAGAAATGTAATAAACAGGAACTGGCATCTGGATTATTTGACTAATTATAAATATGAAGCACAATTCTGACTTTTGCAGTGAAAAAATTCACAACAGATACATTGTGATCGTGCTGTAGCAAGAAAAGAAATGAAAATTAATCATTTGAAACTGTTATAATTGAAATCTATGTACAGACACTGTGTAATCCACCTGCAATATTTCCTCTTTTTTAACATACTGGTTTTTGTAATACCAATTAATATTTTTCACTATTTTTGTTTACCTCTACATGTGTCTCCTGAGTTCTGAAGAGTCAAAAAGCTGCTGCAGTTCTACAAGAAGAATTCCTGATGCAGCAGCCATTCCTGCAGTTCATAATTATTACTCTGGCATTCATGAAGCTCTTAATTACACCACTGCTCTTCTGCTGAGACCAGAAGATAACGGTCAGAGACCTAAAAATGAAAAGTTTGGTTAGGTTTTCAAAGTTCAAAATGTCAACAACAGGAAACCTTTTGGAGATTTTTGAAGAAAAATTCCCTCTGCTGACTGCTAATCCCATCCATGGTTTCTGGGCTTTCTGTAACACCCTCTCTTTGAATGTCCCAAAGTTCCCTGTTTGTTCCCTGGGTCACCAGTTTGAACTGGATTTACTGGGGGCAAAGAGAGCTGCACATCCAGAGTCCCAGCTCCATGTGTCACAGGAAGCTCTCAGTGACACCTGCCAGCAGGAAAACTCCTGCTCTATCCCTTTTTCCCATATTATGGATATGTTCAGCCTTATTCACAGAAATTCCTCATCCAGCATCTAAACCAAAAAAAGGTAATTAAGTGATGGGCCAGGTCTGAAGCCAGTGAGTTTCCACATCCAGCTCCTGCTTTCACAGACCTGATTTTACTGGATTAAAGTCACTTGCCAGGACATTGACATTTCCTTCCATTTCTTTAGCAGTTATCCAGAACAGTTCCTTAAATGTACCTGTGTCCTTCCAGATTGAAAGCCTGTGTTCATTTTTTAAACTTCATTTCTAACAATACCAGCTAAAAATGTCCCTGTTAGAATTGAGAACCTGCTGATAGGTGGTTTTTGTCACCTGAAATGATTCAATTGTGGCCATTAAGGCTGAATGCTGGAAAAAGGAGCCAGCCAGACAAACAGGGGGGAATGTGAAGGCCTCTTTTATGCACCTGAGAGGCTGAGTGGTGCAGCAGGGGAGCACAGCTCAAAAGGATTTTGAATTAAAGGGTCTCTCCCTTGCCTTAGGGGTTCCAGGCAGGCTTTATCCAGAGCTGCCCTGAGGGGTTTGGAGAATCCCCCCCTCCCTCCCAGCCCAGCTGAAGGGCTCCCTGCAGGGCCTGCAGCCTCCAGTGATTGTTTCTCACACCCAGCTCCATCAAACCAAGGCTGTCAGGGGGAAGATGATCCAAGTGGCCTGCAGAGGAGAGGTAACCACAGGGGGCTGGAGAATCCAAACCCTCCCACCAATCCTTTAAAATGCACCCTAACACTTCACAGGGTGCTCTGACTCTCGTTTTGACTTTTCACTCTTTTTTTGGCATCATTAATTGTTCACTGTTTCATACCACAGATGTAATTTTTAGTGCACCAAACTTAGCTAATTATGTTACCAATAACTAAAATGATTATTATTATTCTATCAAGGGAGTACATGCAAACCAAGGATAAAACAGTTCCATTATGAAGAGGAAACAGAATTTTCACCAAAATCTAACAACTATTAATTTTTTATCCTAATTCCATTTGAACTGTAAATATTCACACAGGAGTTACTAGCAGGAGTAAAATAAGCTGTTTGATGTGTAACTGCATGGATTCTTAGAGACTGGAGGGTTGTAGCCCTGATGGTTGCCAGAGGTTGAGATGCTGAAGTGATTTTTGAAACCCCACTTCTGTCACTGCAAGATGTGAATTCACATGGTACCAATTACTGGATCTTGGACAAAACAAGTAGCAGTGAGAAGAAACCCCTGTGGTTTTTATGAGAATAGTAAGTAGAAGTCAAGAAAACATTTCATGCCAAGTGGATCAGGAAAGCAGGAACTGGAGGAGGATTTTATGGTATCACTGCAGCATTTTGCCTGTGATTTTCTATGTATTGTTGGTTAATATTCAGTTTTGTGCTGAAACTTCACACCAGAACTCAAGGCAGACATATTTTACAAATTTAATGGGGTTCAAAGCTCAGAAATGAGGTTTTTATCTTCGAAGATGTGCTCCATGATTTAAAAACTATCCAGCTTTGCTGAGGACTTTGCTGTCACAGAGAGGGAGCATTTGGGAGCTGAGGGCTGAAATGGTGAATTAAGTGAACTCACAGCATAAAGGGTATGTCCTGACCACACTGAAATAAATGTTCATTTTTCTTTCTTCTGAAAAAAGATTTTTCCTTACAAATAAAATAAACACTACCGAGCTGGAGAATTCATTTCAGCACATATATATACAAATCATATATCACTCCATGCTTTTTGTCTTGTAACAGGGTGATTAAATATCTAATTTGTCTGCTAATTAGGGCTTTTTAATGGCTAAGTCTCAGCACTGTAAACAGGAATGAATAAACTCTTTACCTGGGTACACACAAAGGGTGGCACTCAGCACTCTGCTGTGGCTCCTCTTTGCTCCCAACAAGTGTGATGGATCCATCAGCTGAGGAATGATGAAATCATGGAATGGGTTGGGTTGGAAGGGACCTTAGAGATTGTTGTAGTTCAGGATGGTCCAGGCTGCCCAGGAGCTGCTGGCTAAAGGGGGGCCCCAGCAGCCACAAGGAAGGTGAGACTCCTCAGGCAGACTTACTGTATCCAGGATCCTGGAAAAGTGCAAAAGAGAGGACAGAAAACTCCTTGCAGGGCTTTTCTTCCTGATTTTGGTACTGTATCACTCTGGCCTCCTTCTGCGGTGAGCAAGTCACAGTAAATGGTATTTTTATCCTTTTATATATTACGTGCTTGCAAAAATTGCTGACAGAAACTGCCAACAGGCTGCTCTAATCACTATAATGCTGCTTCAGTGGCTACAAAAAAGGCTATTTGCTTTAACCTAGACCATCTGCTTTGGGGGCTTTTAATGATGCAACTACACTGGCATTTACAGAATGGAAACTCCTCTGCTGTGACCTCAGAGTGGGGCAGAAGTTCTGGGGGGATTTGCAGGAAGAAGAGGGAATGTTAAACTGGTGACTGGTCTGAAGGAGACAAGAGATGCATGGGGAAGGTGTGGAGCTGCAGATTTGGAACACATTTAACCTCAATTCTTCTTTCAAGTAACATTTTCCTGAAAACAAAGACGTCACATCCCCCCAAAGGTGCTGTGAGTAACAGCAGCTCCTACAGCATCGATAGGATATTTACTCAGTGATTCACCCCCTTCCTCCAAGTGTTTATCTGCTTGCCCTGACCACATCCAGTCACCAATTACTAGCTGGGAAAGGCCTTACAAACCCATGGTCAAGGCACTCCAAACAGTTGGGCACAGGCTGAGGCTTTGGTGTCAGTGCTCAGTGCCAGGGGTTTGCACAGGGGAATAAATCCATCAGCACTTTCCTGAAGTTTGCAACTGAATCTGCATCTCCTCTCACCCATAAAGAGCTTTTGGATTACTTCAGAAGACTCTTGGTTAGGCCTTTAAAACAGATCTCCACACAGCTGCTGCATATTCAAACTGTACAACAGCAGCCACTCTGAGATTCCACACACCTGAGCAGGTAAAACCAACAGGTTTTGGCCCATGAGAGTCATTTCCTCCCCCTTTGGGTATCATCACCAGTTACCTGCACTCTCAGAACAAAATTCTGTTCTTTTCAGTTCATATCAGTGCAATTTAGGACAGACTGGAATTGTACACACTATTAATTATGTACACACTCTTAGTTATGCACACATTATTAATTATGTCTTAACGAGAAGATAATTCTGCTCCTGTAAGATAATTCTTCTCTTTTTGCTCTGTACATTTTTTGCAGGAGTAAGGAGAAACAGCTCACATTTCTCAGTGATGTAAGCAAAAGGACACACTGTTTCTCTTCTCCAAATCAGCTGTACCCACAATTGGAGTCATTATGTGATTATTCATGGATTTGTCAGCTCTTTGTGGCAACAGACTGAGAGGCAGGGAAGGCTAAACTAGAGTTAAAATACAATGATACTGTGTTAAATGATGTGAAAAATTGCAGTGGCTAAGGGTTTGATGCTAATATATAATTTTTCAGAGGTGTTGTAATACAGCTGTGATGAGCAAATGTGCACAGAACTTCCATGACTCAATGGAGCACCCTCATCTTTTGGCACAGTTTGGGAAGACATCTCTGGCTCTCTGTCTGGGGATTCATAAAACCTCAAACCACCCAAAATAAGAAGCTGGATAGTATGGGAGCATCTGATATACCCTCACTGGGAATGGCATTTACTTTCTGAGGATCAGGCTGCCAACTTCTCCTGTATCTTCCAACTACTTCATTTAACTCCTTGTATTCTCTTGGATCTTCCAGCAATTAAAATACATAAATTTCTTAATATTTCATATCAAATCCAGATTGTCCCTCAGCATCCCTGCCCAGGCTCAGCTCTTCCTTTGGGATAGATACAAGTGAGAATTACTTTCTTATCAAATTTGTTTTGAATCAAATCTATTTTAGAATGATGTAAGTCCTGAAAGAAGCTTCAGGACTGCCCAAGTCTGTTAGCACTTTTAAGTAAACAAATAAACCCTGCTTTAATCTAGCCCAATTTTCAGGCCACCATGGTCAGAACCCAACTAAAAGCTCTTTGGGTATTAAAAAACAAAATCTAAATATGAAACAGAAGCTCCACAAGGAGGAGGGCTCTGTGGGAACCCTCCTGCCTTTGGTCTGACAATCCAAAAAGTGTGTTCTGGTTTCCCCCAGCATCCGGTGCACTCCAGCAAAGTTTCTAAGTTTAACCTTCACTCAAAGCTTCAGTGTTCCTTAAATGGCACAGCTCAGCTTGGCTGGCAGAGCTGCAGCTCATGGTAAAGGAAGCCACCACCACATGGACATTTTCCCTAAATGCTGCTCTATATATTCTCAATGCTCAGCTCAGGAGTCGCTAAAATAAGCTCTTAAAACAACAACTTCAAACACTTCACGAGGCTGCAGCCTCTCAGGGGGGCTGGGTTTTCCTGCCTCGGGGGGCCTTAAACAAAGGATGCTCCATGCCATGGCAGGAGAGGAAGGCTGAGCCCAGCTGGAGAACGAATGTAAGTCAATTAGGATCCCTTGGCTCTTAATTAGAGGATTTGTTATCGATCCCAGGCTGCTTCCCAGGACAAACTGGTGGCTGATGCCTTCTCTCTGGGCACTTGGAAATGTGGGGGCTGAAATGTGAAGTGTTTCTTTATCCTTTAATCTAAGCAAACAGCAATCAACTTTCAGGGGAATGAAATTAAATTACTCCTTTAAGCCTGAGAAAAAGCCCCCCCTGTTACATACAGCCAATTCTGCCTGTGACCACTGATGCTATCTACTGGAAAACCTGTAAAATAATACAGAATCACAGAATCATTTAGGCTGGAAAAGAGCTTTGAGGTCATCAAGTCCAGCTGTTAACCCAGCACTACCAAAGCCACCACAATATAAGTCAAGAAATTAACTGCAAAGGGTATTTTAAAAAAATCTGCAAATTAAAATCACATATAATGAAATTGCTATGCAACACCAGTGGTTTAGATGCAATGTCTCCTATGGAAGCCTAACACTTAATTATGGAAAATGAAATAAGAAGCATGAGAATTATAATTGGAAAGGAATCACTGATACATTTACAGAACTGAGAACTCAAAAATTTTATGAACCCAGGGAAATGATATATGGATCAACTTTAAAAAAAGCCCAGAAACACCAGGGAGCCCAAATCTCACTTCAAATACATACTCAAGTATTTGTATCTGCAATTCCTCCTCCAGGAAGCTGAGCACCACCAACTCTCTGAAGTTCAGACTTCTTCAAATGTATTCTGCTTTATATGGATTTCTGTCAGCACTCCTTCCTTCCCCATTATCACCTGCACCACAGAGAGCACAAGAATTCACATGAAATCCCACAGGAAATGCAAAAGATCTCTGTAAAGCTGCACAGTGACTTCTGTCTCCTCTTCCACTCTTCACAAGTTTCTCAAAGTGTTGGGAGAAAAGAGTTCTGGCTACACCAGGGAAGGAGGGAAGGGCTGAAATGAGCAACAGCCATCCCCAAAAATGCCCCAAAGCAGCTGGAATGGTGCAGCAGCTGTTGAATCAATGCATGGGCTCCATCAGGAACCTCTTGTGGCTGTATCAGTCCCCATAACAACTCTGGATCAGTGATTTTGTTAAATTATATTGTTCATTCCAGAGGAGGCCCCGGAGCTGCTCCAGAGCTGGAGCTCCTCTGCTCTGGAGCCAGGCTGGGAGAGCTGGGGGTGCTCACCTGGAGAGGAGAAGGCTCCAGGGAGAGCTCAGAGCCCCTGGCAGGGCCTGAAGGGGCTCCAGGAGAGCTGCAGAGGGACTGGGGACAAGGATGGAGGGACAGGACACAGGGAATGGCTTCCCAGTGCCAGAGGGCAGGGATATTGGGAAGGAATTCCTGGCTGGGAGGGTGGGGAGGGTCTGGCAGTGGTGACTCCCTGGAGTGTCTGTGCTGCCCTTCAATGCTGCATTTACTCTGGCAGAGCATCTCTGCCCACTTCTCCCTGGGCTCTCCCTGGTCCAGCACAGCCCTTCTCCCTGTCACAGGGTTTGGGACAGCCAGAGGGACTCTGGCACATCCCATGGGGCAGCTGAAGCTGCCCAGGGCAGCAGCACCACCTCCCACAGCTCCACCTGCATTGAGTTTTGATACAAGGGAGCACAGCACTGAAGAGTGCCCTGTCTGCTGTAGCTGTAAAAGGATAAAAAAAATGTAATTTTAAATTATTATATCCCAGCAAATTTTAATTATTACCTTCAAGATTTTTAAATTACCTATATAACTTACTTACCTACAAATCCCAGCCCATGCTGGATACTTTCACTCACAAACGTATTACTCATCACTTAATTATTGCTACCCAGCCTTATTAATATGTATAATACAGATAAAGACCTCCCTGTCAGGGATGCATTTTAATGAAGGCACTGAAAGGCAACACGCAGTAATTTCTAGAAGGTTATGGCATTGTTGTCAATAGCAAACCGAAGCAGCCCAGGGATGGAATGAGGTGTGGAAGGAAAAAAAAATCAAATTAGTTTTAGTATTCTAACGATAAACTTGAGAGAGGACACCTGGGGCATAGGACACACAAGAAAGGGGACACCCAGGGCACGGGACGTTCGGGGCAAGGGACACCGGGAGCACAGGACACACATGGCACAGGACACCAGGGACAGAGGGCACACACGGCACGGGACACCGGGGGCGGGCCGCCCTGCGGAGCCGCCCCGAGAGGCGGGCGCGGACCGGACGGGGTAAGGAAGGGGCGGTGGCGGGAGGGTCCGGGCGGGCCACGGCGGGGCGGGCGGGGAGCTGAGCCAGCGGGGCTGGGGAGCTCCGGCGGAGGGGCCGCAGCCCCGCGCTCCCTGCCCGGGCTGGGGCGGCCCCGGCCCCGCCGCGCTCCGCAGGCCCGGCTGGGCCCGCCCGGCCTGGAGCGGGGGCGTCCCCTCCCGGCCGCCATGGCCCGGCAGGCACCGGGGGTGTCCCCTCACGGCCTTCGCGCCAAGTAGGGTGTCTCCTCACGACCAGTTGGAGTCAAAGTGTCTCCTCACGACCCCCGTGTCAAGGTGGGACCAGTGGTGTCCCCTCACGACTCCCTCAGGAGTGTCCCCTCCTGAGCCCCGTGGCGGGGCTGGAGTCAGGGTGTCCCCTCATGTCCCCTGCGGGAACAGGGATGTTCCCTCACGACCCTGCGAAAGGGCGGGAACAAGGGTGTCCCCTCACGAACCTCGCGGCAAAGCGGGATCAGGAATGTCCTCTCTCGACTCCACGAAGGGGCGGGAACGGAGGTGTCCCCTCACGACCCCCGCGGCACCACTGGAGTCAGGGTGTTCCCCCGCGGGAACAGAGGATGTCCCCTCACGACGTCCATGGCAGGGCAGGGAGCGGGGATGTGCCCTCAGGACCCACGCCGAGGGAATCCACGCTGTAATTGCCGTCACTGAACGCCGTTGGTTGTCCCTCAGCTCTCGGGGGCCATGTGGAGCTCGGCCCCGCTGTGCGCCCTGGGCCGGCGGCGCCCCGGCCCCTCGGCACCGCTGCAGCCCCTGACCCGCCTGCTCCAGAGGGAATATCAGCAGAAAACTCCGATCCTCCTGCTCCAGAGGGAATATCGGGAGCTGCCGCTGCCGAGGCAGGGCTGGGGAAGGACACAGCACCTGCCTCCCCGCCGCTTTGTAAGTAATAAACCCAAATCCAGGCGGCATCCCAAAACATTCCCAGTTCTAGATGGACGTGTCCCCGCCGTGTACCGACATGTGTTTGAAGCGAATTTAAGGAACAGCGAGGCTGTGATTAAAAGGTAATAAACCGGTTTTGTGGGGTTTGAAAAGTGTTGCTACTTGTAACATGGTGTGAGAGTCACTTAAGGGCACTTTTGCCCCATGGAACAACGGAGCTGCCCCTGGATCCCTGGCAGTGCCCAAGGCCAGGCTGGACATTGGGGCTGGGAGCAGCCTGGGACAGTGGGAGGTGTCCCTGCCATGGCAGGGGTGGCACTGGGTGGGCTTTAAGGTCTCTCCCAGCACAAACCAGTCTGTGAAACGTTGACTGAAATACCCAACTCGAGGTGCAAACTGTATTTGAAATAGTGCCATGTGTTGTTTTCCATATATTGCCAAGACTTACTTTTTCCAGACCTTCCTAACATTTGTTTCGTGTTGCATTTTGAATGCAAAGACCTAAATGGTGACTCACACACTCCTGACAGAGTAGGGGATAGGTGCTGCAATCCATCATGATTTACGGATAAAACAGGAAAATGTGTTTTATGTGTTTGTCCTGAAAGATCAGATGGCGAAATGCAAAGGCCTTTGTTCGGGAGAGTGATTTCCAGAGCTTTGGAAAACACACTGTGCCCTCCTGTGGTGGCGTTGAGGACATGATTAAAATCCTTAGCCTTGTCCTCCGGAGTTTTTCCAACCTCCTCAGCGTGCGGGGAGCCGCACTCAGATCAGAGTCACACACAAAGTGCTGTGTGAGCCTTTGTGTCCAACAACACTTACAGTTAAAGGTGATGTATCTGGGGGGAAAACATGATTGAAATAAAGGAAGAACTTGGTTTATTTAAGACCAAAATGGAGATATCACATATGTTTACAGTTTATTGAGTTTTTACCTGTACATAGTGCTGCCCTGACAATAACAATGGGTAATCACTTCCTCCTTGTGACACTGCAGTGTTCCCTGCTTTTAGTATATCTTCCAGATTTAGTAATTTATTCTACTTCCCAGTTACTGATTTTTTTTTGTCAGATAAACTTGTTGCAGGAACTGAAAAAGGAAGCTCTTGGCTGGATTCTTCCCTGGAGTAGTTGGAGCATGGAGTTCCATGCTGAATTAGGACAGGCACATTATGATAGCCTCATTATTATATATTATATTATTTGCTTTATTAAACAGTTTCTGGATAACAAAAGTGAAATGTTTGCTTAATCTGGAAATGTGAATTTTTCTTCATTTTCATGCCATTTGTGTGAAAAATGGGCAATATATTTAAGTTCAACCTGCTGAAGGGCAACTTGTAAGGAAAGTGGTTTGGGTCGGGAAAGACCTCAAAGCTCATCCAGTGCCACCCCTGCCATGGCAGGGACACCTCCCACTGCCCCAGGCTGCTCCCAGCCCCAATGTCCAGCCTGGCCTTGGGCACTGCCAGGGATCCAGGGGCAGCCACAGCTGCTCTGGGCACCCTGTGCCAGGGCCTGCCCACCCTCCCAGGGAACAATTCCTGCCCAAGATCCCATCCAGCCCTGCCCTCTGGCACTGGGAAGCCATTCCCTGTGTCCTGTCCCTCCAGCCCTTGTCCCCAGTCCCTCTGCAGCTCTCCTGGAGCCCCTTCAGGCCCTGCCAGGGGCTCTGAGCTCTCCCTGGAGCCTTCTCCTCTCCAGGTGAGCACCCCCAGCTCTCCAAGCCTGGCTCCAGAGCAGAGGCTCCAGCCCTGGAGCAGCTCCGGGGCCTCCTCTGGACTGGGCAGGTTGAGCTTCTCATCCACCAACACCCCAGATCTTCTCCATCCATTCTCCCCCAGCCTGTGTTTGTGCTTGGGATTTTCCCGGCCCAGGGACAGGACCTGCCTTGTTGAGGTTCTCCCAGCCCCACCCGTCCGGGTCCCTCTGGAAGCCATCCCTCCCCTCCAGAGTGTCACCGCCCCCCACAGCTTTGTTCCCATGAACCGAAACTTTGTTTATTCCATCAGGTACTCGGAATTGCTGGAGAGAGTGAAGAAAGGAGGGGGAGAAAACGCCATCCTGCGGCACACGCAGCGCAACAAGAAGCTGTTCGTGCGGGAGCGCCTGAGGCTGCTCCTGGATGATGCGGATTTCCTGGAGCTGTCCCCGCTGGCAGGGCTGGACATGCCCTACGGGGATGTCCCTGCTGCCGGCTGCCTCACGGGTAATGCCTGGCCATGGAATGTTCGGGGCACTGGGGAAGGAAAACGGGAGGGAAAAGGATGCATGGGATAAGGTTAATGGGATATTTTAGTATCTTAAGTGCTTTCCTAGGAAAAGTGAACACTAGTTTTATCCAGTTCCTGTTCCCAACAGGGAAGAGTTCAGCCACTGCTGTATTGTTATGTTGGGAAATATGGGTGAAACCTTTAAAAAAATTCTTTCATTTCTTCTAGATTTTAGTAATTTATTCGATTTACCAGCTACTGATTTTCATCTCAATAAATGTCGGGTGATGTGTCAAATCAGCTATTGCCTCTTAAAGGAGAGGGGACAAAGTTACTGTGAGAAACAGGAGCTGTGACATACATTTTGAAGTGTTTTTCAAATAGTAGACAATTGCATTTTCTATTCAAACCTTGTCTCTTTAAACTGGAACAGCTCTTCAAAATGAAATTTCATTGAAATGCAATGAAATTCAATTTCATTCAATATCAGTGAAGTTGCATTTTGAAGAGTGGTTAAAAAGTAGCTAGAAGAACAGTATGAAAGTCTTTCTTTTCATCTCTGATTGTTATATTTTTTCAGTTTTATAGGGGAATTTTTAATTGCCTTCCCTTTTATCTCAAGGGTTGGGAGTCACAGTGTAATTTTTTTTGTTACATTGTCACCAGAAGTAAGTAAATTTTTTTGAGGTTCTGTCTTCTGACATTGAGATTATTTTTTAAAATACTGTTATTCCCTGTGTGATATTTTAAATTTAATTTGGAGCTTCCTGATGTGGCATTACTGAAAAAAGTCCAGAAAAAAATTACCCCCCTTGTTTTGTCTGTTAATTTAGAGAGTCCTGATAAATATCTGTGGTACCACTTTCAGGAATTGGCAAAATCTGTGGGGTCTGGTGTGTCTTCATTGCAAGTGATGCCACTGTGAAAGGAGGAACAATTTACCCAATTGGAGTGAAAAAACAATTAAGAGCCCAGGAAATTGCCATGGAGAACAGGCTGCTGTCTGTGCACCTCGTGGACAGTGGAGGAGCCTTCCTACCCCTGCAGGTACTGCTGGCACCTCTGCAGAGCAGAAAATACCAGTATTTATTTCATCACTTGGGCTAATCTTGCATCTCCCACCTCATCAGAGGTCAGCAACTCAGTGTGCTGAACTGCCTTTGTGTCTTTAATAAATGAGCACGTGGTGGGAGGTGTTTATTTTCACTTCACAATCTTTAAAGTATTCTGTATTTTATTGTCCTGTTTGTGCCTGTGATGCACAAAGCTGTGTGGCCTTTAAAAGTGGAGATTTTGCAATTCTGACTGCAAAATAACAATTTGAACAGGATCTTTTGCAAAATGCAGAGATCATCCTCTCATGGAGACTGTGGTTGTTCTCTCTGCAAGGGCAAGCACACAGGAAAAAATTTTTATCTGGAATTGTAACCAAAACTAAATAGAAAAGGAAACTGCTGTAGGCATTTCACAGATAAAGTAGAACCACCATCCTTCCCTTCTCTGCATTTACAGTCAGTTTGTGTAGAATATATTGATTTCAGAAAAAATCACAAAATTTAACCTCTGCTTTCAAAGCATATGGGTTTTGGGGGGGATTTGACAATTATAAAGGAATAAGTGCCATAGTGAATGGTGTGTATGAAAGGTTTGTGAGTGATTATTAACAGGGACCTTCCCAGTGTCAGTTTGGTGTGTTTGGGAATGAATGAAGAGGAACCATCAGCTTATGTAGTTAATATTGAAAATTTCTTTTTCTTTTCCCTGTCCCTCAGTCAGAGCTGTTTCCTGACAAGCTGCATGGTGGCAGGATTTTCTACAACGAGGCAATCATGTCTGCCATGGGAATCCCTCAGGTACTGTGGAGTGTAAGGGGTGTAGGAAAGGTGCAAATGTGCAGCAAATCTTGTTCCTGCTGGTATTTCTGTCTCTGCTTTGTTCTCCAAGCTGGGATTTAGCACTTTCTGCATTTCTGAAACAACTCTGGGGTTTGGTTTTGCCCTTCCTTTCCCCTCTCCAGCATGGCTGTGGTTTGTGTCCCCACAGGTGGCCGTGGTGAGTGGCTCCTGTGTGGCTGGAGGTGCCTACGTGCCCACCATGGCGGAGGAGTCGGTGATCATAGATAAAATTGGGACACTGTTCCTTGCTGGGCCACCCCTGGTGAAAGCTGCCACAGGGGAAGATGTCTCTCCTGAGGACCTTGGAGGAGCCAGGCTTCACTCACAGTATGGGGAACATTCTCAAAAACAGGGAGGGAATTTGGCATGCTCATCTTTAAAGGAATGTGGCACTGGCATTTCAGATCAGGGCTAAGAGTGGAACCTGTGGTTACACTGGTTTGCCTTCTTGGGTTTAGGGGTTTGAGTTAAATCAGTCAAATGGAAGTAAAATTAAGTTATTTGTGGGGAGAGGCAGGGACTGGACAGGTTGGATTTGGACCTCTGTTGTTCCACATATTTTTTGAACAACTTCAGGCAAGTCATTTCCCCTGTGCCTCACAGGGAGCAGCTGTAGAAGAGGGATACTCTCTCCTCTTTTCCAAGTGTTTTCCAGAATACACATATCCAACCCAGCTCTGCCACATGGAATACATTCCTGTCTTTATATCTTGGCTGCAACCACTTATTTTGAAATAATTCATGATGTTTCTTCTCCTGATTTCCCTTTTTGATACTGTTTGTAACAACAGCATCATTAAAATAAATTCAAAGGTTTAAAAAAAGATAAACTCAAGTAAGAGAAGGACTTCTCCTTACTGTGAATTTGATTTGGGATGGGACTGCACAGAAATTCCACTGGGCTACTGCTTTCAGCTCATTCATGCAGAACCAAACCCCACAGTATTTCCCCAGGGCCTTTGGAGAGTCTCAGCTTTTTTCCTAGGGTTTGGAATTTCTCTCAGAATTCAGAACTCATTAATTCCATGCCAGTGAATGTCTCTCTCTCCTAGAGTCAGTGGCTGCACTGACCATTTTGCACCCTCAGAAGAGGAGGCCTATGAGTGCATTCGTAATGTTGTCTCCACCACAAACTGTGAGCCAGTGCCAGAGGAGGACAGGGACCATGACAGTCCCTTGTACAGCCCTGAGGAGCTCCTGGGGCTGGCACCACTGGATTATGGCTGTACTCTTCCTGTCAAACTGGTAAGGGAACAGGGATTTCATTCCTGCATCCTTCACTCTGCTCTATCCCACAGCTCCAGGTGTTATTCTGAATTATTACCTCATCTGTTGCCAGCCTGTCTTAAGCCTGCAACAAAGCAGGATGGCAACTGTTTTGTGGGACTGTAGAAAATATTTAACCTGAAATCCTGCTGGAGATAAAATAATCCCAGATTGTGCCAGTGCTGCCCATCTTTTTTCCATGCACTTCTGAGATACTTTATGTCAGCATGTCTTACACTGTGTTGGCTGCCTTGGCAACACACACACTGTTAATAGCTGGCTTTCTCTTCCCCTGCCTTTTTGGCTTTTTCCAAATATTCAAGCTTGTATCTTATAAAAGAAATGGTGAAATTACTGACTGAAAAACAACACAGCTCAAAATAAACTAGTTTGAGGCTGGGACACGTGCTAACACTTAAGCAGAGACATGCAGAGCTGCCCACACTGTTTTCATTGTGTTCTCCATGAGATTTAGTCTCTAAGGATGTGAATCCAGTATCTTTTCCAGTGGTAAATCCCTGCACTTGAGGGAATTGGCTGTAGAAAGCTTTGAAAGCAGCTTTTAACTGTGTTGGAAGAAAGCATGAGCCAAATGAACCCAGCATTTCTTATGCACAAAATCTGAAGCTGCACACACTGGGGTTTGGGTTTTGCTTTTTTACATTTTTATGCACAGGAACAACTGTGCTTTGTAAAACTAAAATGATTTTGGAGTTGGCCTTTGTCTTAAAAATACACAGTTGGTAATTAAACCAAACACAAATTGGATGGTTTTATGGTGCCTATTGAGCATTTAGCAAGACCTTCTGTGCTCCTCTTGCATAACTCAGGTCTGCTACTATTTGAACAGAGATTTCTTTTAGCAGAACTCTCCTATTTTCCCTTCAGTTTCTCTAGTCAAGTCTGTCTGTTCCTTTGCAGATTCTGAGCCGTCTGGTGGATGGAAGCAGATTGCAGGAATTCAAGGCTACTTTTGGAACAACCTTAGTGACAGGATTTGGCCATGTGGAAGGGTAGGGCTGGGAACAGTCACCATCCAAATGGATGGGCATGCAGTGCTCAACAGCTTTTGTGTCCTCAGCAGGTTTTATACCATTCCAGCCATTTCTAGTGCTCAAAAGGGAGAATCATGGAATGTTTAAAGTTGGAAAAGACCTCTCAGATCATGGAGTCCAACTGTCCATGTTTGTTCTGTAGGCACTTGGTGGGGATTGTGGCCAACAATGGGGAGCTGGCTCACGATGCTGCTCTCAAGGGCAGCCACTTTGTCCAGCTCTGTGGCCAGAGGGGAATTCCCATCCTCTTCCTCCAAAATACTGCTCCACAGCCAGCAGGGCCTGCAAGCATCTCACAGGTATGGCAAGTTTATTAAAATATATTTCAGGCAACTTCTAGTTCATGTTGTGCTTTCTAAAATTTATTATCTGTTAGGAAAATAATTTTTCAACCACTCTTGATAGTTTAAACCATGAAACTTTGTAATGACTTTGCTAATGATTGCTAAGATTATGAATTTGCTAAGATTTAAGAACACTGTGATTTGAATTTTAAGCAGTCCTGGATGCTGATATAAAGTGATACTGTTCAGTTAGCAAGGCTGGTTGGAAAACTTGGAATTTGGAATGATTTTGACATTGAAATAGAGCTTATTGATTCCTCTGCTAACTCCAGAAGATTGGCTATTTCTCTTTTTTAAGCAAAGGCAGTAAAGCACAGTAGGTTTTGTCCTGGGCTAGGGAGAGCAAAACATCCATTAGATTCCAGATCTGTTTCTGCAGAAGTGTAGAAAAATGAATGATTTAGAAATACAAGTTTGGTGGGAGTGGAGGGAATCTAGAATAAAGTCTTAAAGGATCTAAAATAGGTTCTTTTCATTCCAGGCAGAGGCTCATTCCAACAGGCTGAAGGCCCAGGCCTCCATGATGGCTGCAGTTGCCTGTGCTGCTGTTCCCAAAATAACCATTGTCATTGGAGGCTGTTTTGGGAGTGACAGCTACGTCATGGTACGGGTGGCACCAGCCCAGGGCTTGGGGACACACCTGTCACACTGCTCAAGTGTCACTGCATTTAAAACACACCTGGCTGACTCGAGCTCTGGAATAATATTTAAGTAAGAAATGCAGCCCGGTGTGTGATTGCTGAAAAGTAAACATGGAGGAATTAAACCTGGAAGTGCTTGGAATTCAAAATTAAATATTAAAATAGCACTACTGAAGGCAGTGGGGATGGTGCTGGCTCCTAGCACGGGGTGGCTGTGCTGCTCCAGGACCTGTCATTAATGCTTTACAAATCCACCCCTGCTCCAGGACCTGTGTCATTAATGCTTTACAAATCCACCCCTGTTCCATTCTGCCCTGCCCTTGGCTGTGCCATCCCACAGACACCTTTTTATGATTCATCTCAGTGATTTTGAGCTGTTCTTTGGGTTTTTTCTTGCAGTGTGGGAGATCATTCAGTCCAAACTTTCTGTTCCTCTGGCCCAATGCAAGAGTTGCTCTTGTGGATTCTCGCCATTTCCCCACAGTCTCACCAGCTGGGGACTGGACAGGAGAGGAATTGGAGCTGAAACAGCTGAGGGCAAAGTAAGGACAGGCAATATAAACCTTTCAGGAATTTCACTGTTAAATTACCCACTTTTGTTCATCTTACAGAGCAACACATGCCAGACTAATGAAGCAAACATGAATCTACTAAAAAAGCATTTTATATTTCCATGTAATTCTGTCTTTCTGTTAGGATCTTCCCATTACTGCAGAAGGGGCAGCTCTGTTATTTGCTGCTTTCTGGTTAATTTTAACAGCAGTACTGCCCATTCTCTTCAGATGGATGTATTTGCCTGTTTCATCTGTAGGATTTTTTCCCTGCTCTGCTGTTTTTTATTGTGCTTTTAAGCCTGTTTTATTCTCTGCCCTATCCAGGCTAGAGGAAGAAAGCAGTGCCTTTTACTCCTCTTCCAGACTCTGGGATGATGGGATCATTCTACCTCAAGACACCAGAAAGGTGGGTTTTCCTTTTAGGCCATTTTATTCTCCACTCTCACAAGGGGTGAATATGACTCACTCAAGGCTGGCAATGTGCTGATTCCAGACCTGGGGCTGCCATTTCTCACTCCATGGCATTTATCTCTGTAATTCTCATCCTGTCTCTTCTCCATTAGTTTATCCAAAAAGTTTCTCTTGAATTCTGTTTACTTGACCACAGCATTTCCTCATTGAGCTACTCCTTTACTGTAATTTGATTCTGCATCTGAATCCTTTTTTCCATGTAATTACCCCTATCTTCATTCTTTGAAGTTCAGGCTCCTCGAATTCCTTTTGTTTTCATCCTTTCATCCAAGGATTTTGCTTTTTGTAATTTTCTCTTCCTGCTTTTAATTTGTTGTGTACATTTGGGATGCCTCCCTGCCTTTTTATTGATTTGAAATTGGCAGACATCCCTCCCTCCATTAGGTCCTTTCTGAAAGGTGCTGCCTTTGTTCTTTTATTTTTCCTTGTTAGATTGTTTATTAGCAATAAAAATGTTCTCTGCCCTTCTGAAGTTTGTTTACTTGAAGATCTCAATCTGTCCTGGTTTCAGCTGGGGTTAAATCACAACACAACCCTTCTAAATATGGAACTATGTGGATGGGAAATATTTTCATGGAGTCTATGAGAATTTTGATAATGGGAGAGCACCCATAAGTTTTTTTTAGTGCTAGAGCCCTGAAATTCCCACTTTGTGAGCTACACATGAAAAGCTGTGAGAGTTGAACTGTTCATTTTACCATGTTCAGTGTTTCACAAAAAGAAGGAATAAATAAGTGCAGAACTAGTGAGTTTTACTGTTTTTTTTTGTTTGAGGCTCATTGTTTGTATTGGTTTTTGTTTCTAATTAGGTGATTGCCCAGTGCTTGGAGATCATGGAACAGAAGAAGTCCCAGGCTGTGTCTCCCTGTCCCTATCCCATCATCAGGATGTAACTTCAGCCCTCTCAAACCAGAACCCTCTGTCAGAACTCTGAGTGTAAGGATTTTCTAATTCTTTGATACCATTAATAAAAATGTTGAACAATTGAAGACAAATAAGAATCCCAGATTTTAAATCTACTAGCAGGAAATTTTTATTTTCAACCGTAGCCTCTTCTAACATCAGCTGAAAGTTTATTTTGGGAGAAGGAAGGATTAAGCTGAACATCTGTAGCACTCTAAGGAAGCAAAGTCAGCCCAAGGGGTAACAATTGCTTGATTTTTTCATGTCCATGTTTTAACATGAAATCCAGACACCAAGGAACTGCACTTGGACAAAAGAAAGGGAAAAGAGCAAACACACAAGAAAGGTGTGCAATTTGCAGTCTTAGTGAAGAACAAAACTCTACCTTGCCACCCACTTGGGATTCCCAAAGCAGCTGTGGAAGGGATGCACTTGGATTGCTCTGAGGATACTACAGCAATGACCAGGATGGTATTTAAATCCATAATCCTTCAGTACAGGCTAAAAATTCTTGATCATCTAATAGAGCACAGCCTGTGGTACACAAGTTACCACTTGTAAAAGTGTTGAGGTTACTCTCTGCTCTTTCAGCATCTTTCAGGCTGCTGCAGCTACAAAGTTTAATTTTTGCATAAACAAAACCTCTCCACCACCCCAAACTTGTGGTTTAACGAGAAAAATATCAAAGGGTGCATTTAAAAAATACCTGATTAACCATTTTGAAGAATCATCAACAAGACTGAACTGCTCGATCTGAGTTAGGCAGCCCCACAAATGCAAAGGGCTGTGGAAGGAGTTTGGGTCACCTGTCAATGGAGACTGCACCTTTTGGGAGCTGGAAGAAGCCTGGGCCAGGGGTTGCTGGCTGTGGTCACGCTCTCTTGAAGCACCCATGGAATGTCACCGGAATCATCACCTCCACCTCAGCTCTGGCCACCTCGCTCATGTCTTTGGCGTTGAGGATGAGGAGGAAGGCAGGCTTGGGCCCCACCCCTGGGCTGATCACAATGCTCAGCACCACCCCTGCAAGGTGAGAACACAACGGGTGTGGCCCAGCTGGGTGTGGGCTCTGTCTGACCCCGGCTGGGCACGGTGAGAGCAGCCCTGGCACTGGGGGTACTGGAAATCCTGGCAGTGGTGTGTGACCATCCATCCTGAGGGACACGGGCAGGGACACAGCACAGGCTGCCCAGGGAAGCTGTGGCTGCCCCAGCCCTGGAAGTGTCCAAGGCCAAGTTCAAGGCTTGGAGCAGCCTGGGATAGTGGAAGGTGTCCCTGCCCATGGCTGGGGATGGAATGGGATGAGTTTTAAGGTCCCTCCCAACCCAAAAATTCCATTATTCTACTTTTAATTTTGCCGTATTTCCTCAGAAATTTACCCCCAGTGTTAGCCCCTGTCCCATCTCATCCAGGAGCTGCCTGCAGGCTCTGCCCTGCCCAGCTGTGGCACAGCCCTGCAGCCAGCCTGGTGCCATCTGACACAGCCCTTCCCAATCCCAGTGCCAATGCCACCAACCCCACCAGCATTACCATCATCTTCCTCCAGCGCATCCGGGTGGGAAACGAAGATCGGCTCCGACGGGTACGAATCCGGCTCCTGCCACACCCAGGTCTCCTTGGTTTTAACGTTCAGCTTGCAAAGCTAAAGGTAGGGAAAACCCAAAACCCCAGAGCTCAGAAATACTCTTTGTTGTCCCCAAATTGAAGCCATGCCCCGGTGGCTGATAGTTACCCTGTCTGGGACAAAGTGGTTCAGCCCCAGCCCGTAGGTGTACGTGTACGGCTTCCCACCGTACTTGCTGTAGTTGATCTGGGGGAATTCAAAGGCTACAAGACAAAATAAATACATAAATGCTGAGGATCAGTGGGACACAGTGTGCATGCAGCACTTGTGCTGCCGTGGTCTGAGGGAGCTGGGGTGTCATTGTACCGTGACGTGGCCCTGAGAAAATCACCTCTGGCTCCAGCCAGATGGTCTCGTCACTGCGCAGCGTCGCTGTGGCTGTCGTGTAGGGCAGGGTGACCAGGTTCTTCCCTGTGTCAGCCTGTGACAAAGAGAAATACCCAGGACACTGGAGAAAATTTTCAGTTCCTTTGCACAGAACTGTATCAAACAGCGCTGAACAGGGAAAGCAGCGACACGGCAGAGCCTCAGCGAGCGGCAGGAGGCAACTGCTGCCGTGTTCTTGGCAGTGCTGCTGTTCCCATTCCTCAGCCTGAACACAACTTTCCTCCCTCCTGAAGGCTTTCAGAGGTTTCATTAAGCACTGCCACGTGGGCTTGCACTCCTCACTTGATCCACAGCCCAGTGAGCTCTGGGAGCAGCTCGGCTGACCAGCATCCCTGGCAGCCCTCGGCCCACCCGCTGGCCACCATGAGTGGGGTCATGGAAAGGAACTCAGCAGCTGACAGCCAGAGAGCTCTGTCTGTGCCAGGCTGGCAGCTCCAGGGACCTCACACTGAGGGCTGGAGGATTTAACTACTCATGCCTGCACTGTGACTGCTCCCTTCTGTGCTATCAGCAGCTCTGGGATGAACTGCTGCTCCACAGGCTCTGCCATGAACGGTAACGTAGGGAGTTAGCAGAGAGTTTGGGTTGGAATGAACATTAAAGCTCATCTCATTTTCCTTGCCATGGGCAGGGACACTTTCCACTAGACCAGTTGCTCAGAACTCCACCCAACCCAGCCTTGGACACTTCCAGGGATGGGGCAGCCACAACCTCTCTTGGCAACCATATAAATAAACTAGAAAAACAATGATCAGCTAAAGAAAATACAAAGTTTCTCTGAAGGCCCATACTTCAAGTTTCCCTTCTTAATCAAAACGTTGAGTTTGGAGTAAATGGGGCAGGAGCCCTGGCAGGGGGTGGTGCAGACTCCAGTACCTTGTCGATGCTCAGGGGCAGGACGTATCTGCGGGCCTCGGGCTGCGGGGCCTTCTCCGCGTGCCGCTTCACCTCGTCCCAGTTGCCCCGTAGGTTGGCCAGGTACAGGTAATTGTAAACAAACTCAAACCTGCACAAAACAGCATCACAGACAGGAACACAGCTGGACTTTGCAAGCAGGGATGAAGTTGAGGTGTTTTTTGCCTAAAATTCAGTAGAATCATGGAATGGTTTGGGTTGGGAGGGGCTTTAAAGTTTATCCATCCTGTCCCAGCCCCTGTCATGGGCAGGGACACCTCCCACTGTCCCAGGCTGCTCCAAGCCCTGTCCAACCTGGCCTTGGGCACTGCCAGGGATCCAGGGGCAGCCACAGCTGCTCTGGGCAGACAGAGTGAGCCAAGCCCCAGTCCAGCTCCACAGCAGAGCTGAGCTGTGCGTGCACCACAGCCCCTGCCAGGAAAACCCAGCAACTCCTGGTGTTTAACACAAGCACAGGAAGGGGCTTGGAGTAACCTGGTCTGGTGGAAGGTGTCCTTGACCATGGGACAAGTGGGACAAGATGAGTTTTATGGTCCCTTCCAATCCAAACCAGTCTGGAATTCTATGATTTTGTGCCAGGATCAGCTCAGCTCAGGGTGTCCCGGGTCTGCAGCCAACACAGGGTTGAGCTTCATAATTTCAGTGCCACACTTCTATGTTTACATGAAGAGCAGCATTCAGGCCTCACCGACACCCTGATCATTGCAGCCTCAGGAGCCAGAATAGCATCAACCCTTCAGCAGTCACTAACATTTATTAAAGATAAAAGTAAGTAAAAGATAAAAATAATTTTTTCTTGGAAAATGAGTGTCAAACAGGCTCCCTGCTGTATAGTCTACATGTCACCATGTATAAGTGTTTAGATGGGTTCATGCAAGTGCCAGAGGCCCCAGGAGGGATGTGCCAGTGTGTGTCTGGTGCAAGGGGCAGTTGTGATGCCCTGGACTCACCCCTTCCAGGTGCACAGGTCCACGATCAGGAACCCATTGTCCTCATAGGTGTTGATGTGGTGGAAGAGGTTGAAGGCCGAGGTGCGGTACTTGAGGTTGAGGAGCCTGCCTTTCTTCTTCTCTGCCACGTGAAGCCACACCTGAAAACCACACAGGGCTGGGCTTAGGCTCAGGGAAATGAAGATGAAGCCAAGACCATGGACCTCCCAGCCCAGGTCTGGCTGCCCAGTCCAGCCCAGTTTGGGATAACCCCACAATTACCCCCATGGTCTCGTTGGACTCGAAGCAGTCCATGTAGTTGGCTCCCCAAAGGCTCCAGGAGGAGAGGAACTTGAGGAGGTTGATCTTCACTGGTGTTTCCACAAACACTAAGTAGTTTGGGGTCAGCCCAAAGCTGTTGGGAAAGGCAGGGGAGCACATCAGGCTCCCTGGGGTCAGTTTGGACAAAATCCATGGAGTTGCTCATCATAAGCACATGTATTATTGCTAAAATTACCCTGATTTTGGTTAATCACCTAGTTTTCATTGCTGATTACATGTGAGAACCAGTCCCTGGTTCCAGCTGACCTGCTGACCCCATGGAATGTTACCTGTGGACATAGGAGGGCTTAAACCTGTCACTGCAGGGGAACTGCACCACCACCTCTGACTTGTTCATGGGGTCTTCCTTGTCTGGAATGGGACAAGGGAGAGGTTACAGAGGTCTTACCCACACTTAGCCTGTACTTACAGCATCTACCCAGCAAATTTCCGCCTTTAACACTAAATTAATCATTTAGAAACCACCTGGAAGTGGTTTAAATGCAACATTAAAAAAAAATCCAAAGGAGTTTGAAAGAAACCTAACTTGATGACAAAGTTCATTTAGAGGATAAAGAAATTCTTTGTAAGGGAAAAGTTTTCCAGCTGGCTCAGAGATGGGACTGACTGACCTGCCTGCAGAGGAGGAATCCTGATGATGTTGTAGGCCAGGGAGAAGTTTTTTCCAAAGCAATTCCCAATGTTGTAAACTGTGCCATCGTTCTCAATGTGGGGATGAGCCGTTGCCCCATTGACGGACACGTATTTACAGAGATCCACCTGGAGAACAGCATGGACACAGTCAGGAGCTTCCCTGGCAGGGGGTGGGAAGGCACCAGCTCTGCAAGGGGGTGTGAGTCAACACATCCTCGCTCTGCATGTGGGAACTCCCTCTCAAAGTCTGCAGCTGAGCTCTGATTTGCAAACTCCAACTCAAACTTGAAGATGCTCCAGGGGCTGGAGCCCCTCTGCCAAGGGAGAGCTGGGGGTATTCAGCCTGGAGAAGGGAAAGCTCAGGGGGACCCTTCCAGTGCCTAAAGGGGCTCCAGGAGAGCTAGAGAGGGACCTGGGACAAGAGCCTGGAGGGACAGGAATGCATGGTTAGATGGGATATTGGGCAGGAATTGTTCCCTGGGAGGGTGGGCAGGCCCTGGCACAGGGTGCCCAGAGCAGCTGTGGCTGCCCCTGGATCCCTGGCAGTGCCCAAGGCCAGGCTGGACATTGGGGCTGGGAGCAGCCTGGGACAGTGGGAGGTGTCCCTGCCATGGCAGGGGTGGCACTGGGTGGGCTTTGAGGTCTCTCCCAACCCAACCCATGCTGTGACACTGTGATTTTCATTTTAGTTTTACTCCTCCACACTTCTAATAGCCCAGGACAAAGACCCACCTGCTTAATGGTCTCCAGGGTGTCTGGGTTAATCCTGGTGATGAAGTTGGTCTCAGTACAGGCATAGTAATCCTCACCCACAGGGTAGATGTTCACCAGGGCATTATCCGTGACCTCCACACCTTTGAAGTAGGAGAAAAACCTGAGCAGAGAAAACCAACAGGCAGTCAGGGGCTCCTGGGAAGCAGAAACTCAGTAGGACATCCCAGCAATGTCTGTACCACCCCGAGGTACCTGGAGAAGATGTTCTTGCAGGGGTCTGGGTAGGCGTAGGTGCCAAACTCTGTTATCACGATCCTCTTCTCTGTCAGGCCTCGCACGTAGCTGTCAGTCCGGAGAAACCTGGGGGCCAGGGGGAGAAAGTCTGCTACAGGTGACACCAGGCTTGCAATAAATACAAATATTCCTGTGGTGAACCTCCTGAGAGCTCTGCAGCTCCCCACAACCTCACACACTGCATTTGGGTCTGGGTTCAGTGATATCACTGCTACAGCTCTTCCAAAAACCACGTGGACTCAACAAAACCGGTGTCTCCCAGAGGCACAGCCTGTCCCCAGCATTTCAGCCATGCAAACACTTCCTTATTTATTCTTTTCTCGTGGAAGACTGGTGCATACCTTCGGTGGTAGGTGACATGCCCCTCCTTGAAGTCGAACTTGTGCAGCAGTGCCTGGCCATCAAAGAGGTGGTAGTAGGGCTCCGAGCCCACCTCGAACAAGCCAGGACCACATCTCAGGAGGCTTCCTCGCAGCCAGGTGGGAATCCTGCCTGTGGGAGAGGCAGTGTTGGGATGGGCATGGCCAAACAAACCAAGGAAGTTTTATCATGACAGCAAAAAGAACAAAACTTCAGACTCATTTTAAAAAATTTTTAAAGCTGGTATCTAAATACACGTGAGCTCTTTAAGCTCTGATTTCTTCACCTCCACACCTGCTGTGGACCAAGATATTCAGTACTGAAATGTCTGAATATCCTCCCACCCAATCTGACCTTTCACTACCCAAATCACCAGCCCTGTGAGCTCCTTCACATCCAGCCCTTGTAAAGCCTCTGAGCTGCAGGAACAAAGGAGAGCAGAAGGAGATGAGGCCCCAGACCAACCTGTGACGTGGGCAGTCACTGGAGAGGACAGCTCCTCCACTGTCTCAAAGAGCTTCTTGTAGCCTCCAGCAGGATGCTCCACCCTGAAAGGGGCAGAGCTGGGTGAGCCCAGGGCAGACCTGGGAGTGCCCTCCCAGGGAGGGACAGATCTTTCTAGAAGGAATGATTCATGACTTGCAAAGAACTTGAGGGAGGGAGGAGAAGCAGCTTTCCTGTGAGGAAAGGCTCTGATGCTCCAAACAGCTACTGAGAACTGTCCTGAGCACAAGGAGGGACAGGGACACCGAGGGGACAGCCCATACTGCAGCCCAACAAATCCAGGATACCAGACTCATCAGGAAGCAAAATCCAGTTGTATCTCCCAGCTCTTCAAAAAGAGCTTTTTGCTTTCTTTGGTTTTTTTTAAAGCAAAGGATTATTTGTTGGGCTCCAATTTCATCTACTGCAAAGCCCATGAAGATACACCAGGCACAGGCTGGTGAACTCTGCCCAGAGAAGCTGTGGCTGCCCCTGGATCCCCAAAGTGTCCAGGTTGGATGGGGCTTGGAGCAGCCTGGGATAGTGGAAGGTGTCCCTGCCCATGGCAGGGGTGGCACTGGATGGGATTTAAGGTCCCTGCCAGCCCAAACCATTCCAGGATTCCATGATTCTGCTCCAACTTCTAGTCAATCCTCTGTAACCTGGAGGTGAGTCTGTTCCCCCAGACCAGAATCACACCTTGGCAGGGGATGTACCAGCATGGAAACATGGAGACCTCCCCTCCTCTTCCTTCCCTCCCAACCCTGCTGCCCCCCAGCCCCAGCTGATGCTCCATCTGGGGTGTGCTCCCCTAGAGAGGAGCTCCAGGAATACTCACTGGCTGTACATCCTCCCTGATGAAGGGCCTGAGCCTGCAGATCCAAGCAGAGAGGCAGAGCTGTGCTGGGTATTTATGGGGTGCTGAGCCCTGCCCAGGGCAGCCTCGTCCCAAAACAGCCCCCACCAATGAGAGCACCCTGGGAACAGAGCCGGCTTTCAGCACCAAAATCCTCCCTGGGCTTTGGGAGCTTTTGTCCTGCTGGTCACACAAAAAGGGGCTTTCACTGTTTTTCTGAGACCTAAATTCTTCCCAAGCAGAAGTGATTACAAAGAAAAAACCCAGGGAGGAGTCAAAGGGAGGGTGCTGGAGCCATGCAGGGAGCTGGCACCGGCACTGGGCACTGCAGGGACCATCCTGGCTCCTCCAGAGCCTCACCCGGGAATGGGACCCTGGAGACACTGAGAGAGAAGAAAATGCCAATGTCAGACATCAGGGAATCTCCTGAACTGGAAGGGACCCACAGGGACCATCCCTTCCAGCCCCTGGCCCTGCCCAGACCCCCAACACCCCCAGCCTGCGCATCCCTGGCAGCGCTGTCCAAACACTCCTGGAGCTCTGGCAGCCTCGGGGCCGTGCCCATTCCCTGGGCAGTGCCCAGCACCCTCTGGGGGAAGCAGAGCCTTTCCCTGAGCTCCAGCCATTCCCCAGTCTTCTCCCAGCTGCCAGGGGGCAGAGATTGGAGCTGGCCCTTGGGAGGAGCTGCAGCCCCTTGAGGTCCCTGTCAGCCTCCTCCAGACCCATCATCAGGAACCACCTCTAGTAAGAGTCAACAGTTATGAAAACAACAGTGCTCTAAAGAGCAACTTCAAACTTTCAGCTGGAAACAGCTCCAGGGATCCAAACTGGGGTGAAGGCACAAAACGAGACATTAAACATCCCCCTGTTCCAGTTGTGCCACAACCAGCACGTGAGCATTGGCTTCGTTCCCTGGTTTTGTCTGCTCTCTCCTTCAAGGCAGTGTTTCCACTTGGACAAGTGTTCATTTAAGGCTCCTCACAGAAAACCTTTGACTGAGGGCTCCCATTAACCCTTTAAATAACCATAATTATATTGTAATGTCTCTATTTATTCCCATTTTGGTTAAGTTCTGTCAAAACCTTACAAGGGAACATTAAATAACCAGGATCAAGAACTGGGAAGAATGAGGGCAGGCCTTTGAAAGCCAAATCCTGGGAAATGTGAGCTTCTCACCTCCTTAAGTTACTTAAGTGGAACACTACATAAACAAAGCATTTATGCAATGTGGAAGGGGTTGGGAAGCATTGGAAGCAAGTTCAGGCAGGTGCTGGAATGTTGGAGGGAGCTGATCACAGGTTTTCCAGGGAGGAACAGCTGCCCCTGCCCTGGAAGCACAGTTACCCACAGGACATTAAGACATCATTAATCCAGGGTAAAATGAGCCTAATTTGGGTTTCTCACTTAAACAGCTTTTTTAAAAAAGGATAAAAATGGTATTTTTTAGGAGAGAACTGACAGGCTCAGGGTCACAGATGTACCAAGCAATTCCTGGCTGTGAGGGAGGGGAGGCCCTGGAAGAGAATTCCCAGAGCAGCTGTGGCTGCCCCTGCATCCCTGGCAGTGCCCAAGGCCAGGCTGGAGGGGCTGGGAGCAGCCTGGCACAGTGGGAGGTGTCCCTGCCATGGCAGGGGTGGCACTGGGTGGGCTTCGAGGGCCCTCCCAACCCAAACCAGTCTGGGCTCTCAGAGCCATGCAGTAGATTAATTATTATTAATTATTCTTTTCAAAAATACTCCTGCAGATTTATACTCCTGTGGGGGAACCTTTATCTTAGCATAATTAATAAGCAAATCCCTAACTTTGGAAAGAATAGGGAAATTCTGTAGTCTGGTTCCACTCTTCTCACTCCATGGATCTCTCCTATTTTGAGAATCACACCAAGAGATCCAAAAGGAATTGTCCGTGAAAATGTCAGAAATACACTTCAAGTCTTTTAAAATAAATACATATGCAAAAGCTGATGAGGGTTTTACAGATGATATGAACAGAAGCATTTTAGGGAGCAAGATAATCATTTATTTATGGTAAACTGGCTCTCCTGATTCTGAACTCATAGAGGCTCCTTTGTTTAAAGACAAACATTTTGAGAAAAGGCACTTAGTCACAACACACACACACGTAGAAACTCCAATAAATGGCACAAATTTCTGACCAGACATTCAAATGTTATAACAAGAGGCAGGTCATTAGTTTCCCATAAAAAACCCATATATAAATTTTTGGTTAACAACAGCTTTATGTAGATTTTCACATTTTCCTACTCCAATATACTGTAATAATTTGTAAACAGATAAATATTTTTTCTTTTAGAAGTTATTCCAAAGTATCTGCACAAAAAAACCCAAAAAGCTATTTTGGCACCTTCCAGCACAGTGTCCATGTAAACATTTCCTCCTTCCACAGAGCAGCCACTGCCAAACTCCTGCAGCAATTCCTTTGGTGAATCCCTCAGCCTTCCAGCAGGGAGAAATGGCTCAGGTGGGGTGAAATCAATACCTGAGGCTCCGAAATTTGGGTTTCCTGAGGCTCAGCATGGGCTGTTTGATGGTGGGTTTGTTCTCCAGGAGCAGCGCTTCCGTCTCCGTCGTTGGGAACCTGCTCCCGTAGATCTGGGGATATTCCTTCTGGAACTGCAGCACACACAGGCACCAATGACAAGAAAATCCCACCAAAAACTCCAGCTGTGCCAGAGCACACTCCTGGTTGTGCCTGGAGAGCTGCCTTTCAGGAATTCCATGGGTAAATGTGTTTTACCCAACAGGGAGCCCAGACTCAGCCTGTTTTGGAAAGGTTCTCCCAGGAAAGCTTACACTGATTCTATGAAAATGAAAATACCTGGAATCAGGGATGGGATTTGGACACTTTGCCTGTTTCCCATGAAAGGCCTCAGGAAGGGATGAAAAACTGTAAAATATCTGGACATCAGCCAAACCTTTCCTCTGATGGATTCAGCCAACCCCCTTGGTAACTTCTGGTTGTTGGCACTACTGGGACCTTAGCCTCTAGAAAGTGCAATGAATTTGGCTTTTCCCCAAAATTCCCAACATTTCCCATCAAGAAGAGTGTGTCCAGCAGGCCCCAGGGCAGTGCCCATCCCGTGCTGGCACTGCTGAGGCACCTCCAGTCCTGGGATCACTTTTGGGCCCACATTTCTTTCCTCTCTCCTGATGCTGTGAATAATTTCTTACTCCTCACTTACTCCAAGTCTTAATCAACTGTAATTGACCATTCTGCTTTACATTCAGGAAGTTTTGATGCTCTTGAACCACACCAGGCTCACTTTTAAAGGCCCAGAAAGTTTCCACAACACACATGGAAGTCAGAGCTGCACGAGGGGCACCAAAGCCAAGTGTGCCTGCCCTGTAAAGCTGCTTGTTCAAGTGGGAGTCACAAGACTTGCTTAGGACATTCCAGGACAAGCACAGAACTATCCCATTGGGCAGAAAGACTTGCCAAAGGAAAGAAAAACCCTCCAGGATTAAATCCTGCCAAAACTGCTGTGTTTTAGCCTTACTATTAGGCAAGATGTTGGTAGGCCAGAGAAGTGCAAGATAATCTTCAGCACTACAAATATTACAAAACACAAGGCCAAGGCCACCAAAAGAATGTTTCAGGATTGTGAAGAGAGAGTTTGGTCTCTTAAAGCCCCAAATTATTGCTTTTAACACCTATTGAATTGAAACCCACCTATGGCATGTTAATGGTGACTTGGAAGGCCAGGGCACCACAGGAATCCAGGCTGTAATTCCAACAGGAATCACTGAACAGAGAGCAGGATCTCCAGCAGAATAATTTGATACTGGTTTTATACCATTGTTTAAAGTCCAGTGGTGCCAGGCAGAGTCCAAGTCTGGATTATCATGGAGTGGTTTGGGTTGGAAGGGACCTCAAAGCCCCTCCAGTGCCACCCCTGCTGTGGCTTCCACTGTGCCAGGCTGCTCCCAGCCCCAATGTCCAGCCTGGCCTTGGGCACTGCCAGGGATCCAGGGGCAGCCACAGCTGCTCTGGGCACCCTGTGCCAGGGCCTGCCCACCCTGCCAGGGAACAATTCCTGCCCAAGATCCCACCCAGCCCTGCCCTCTGGCACTGGGAAGCCATTCCCTGGGTCCTGTCCCTCCAGGCCTTGTCCCCAGTCCCTCTGCAGCTCTCCTGGAACCCCTTCAGGCCCTGCCAGGGGCTCTGAGCTCTCCCTGGAGCCTTCTCCTCTCCAGGTGAGCACCCCCAGCTCTCCCAGCCTGGCTCCAGAGGATGCAGCATCAGAAACCATCTTTAAAATCCCAAGCAGAGAACACAAAGCACTCAAGAAGCTCTTGAGCACAAACATTTCTCAGCACATTCTGCTCCTCTCCTGCCCCAGGATCTGGTGCCTGAGCCCCTCCCTCACAAAGGCACTGCAGAAGCAGATGAAATAAACTCACTTGTTTTAACTTTTTCTTTTTGTCCTTCACAGAGAGGTTTTTATCCTTGATGATGTTCTCCAAGAGCTCTGCCACTGCAGCCTGCGAGGTGGAGACCTTTTGTTCTTCAAACTCCTGAGGAGTGATTTGTTTGCAGTAGGAATATGTTGGCAAAATGGCACAAATTTCTTCTTTTTCCTGTTTGCACTGAAAGAAAAAGGGCTCTGCATGTACTCAACTCATTCTGTACTATGTGAGTAAGTACCTAATGAATACTCACACCCACTCACAAGCTGCAAAACATTGTAAGATAATCAATAGCTATACATTCAAAATATCCTGGGTTTATTTGCATTTTCCCACCTTCAGAAATAACAATTAACAAATGAATCTGAACTGCTCTCATGGCACCAACCTGAGCCATCTTCAGGTACTTGAGGTGATCTTGCACAGCAACCTGCAGGTAAGTTGGGACTTGGAGTATTTCCTGCTGATGGTCCATCAGGAAGGAAACCAGGCGTGTGGAAAGCAGCTCCTCCAGGTCCTCCTCCTGTGCACAGCGCAGAACGCAGCGGGAAAACGTCTGGATCAGCTGCAAGAGTCCAGCACAACTTCACAACACAAAGCTGAGGGATTTCCTTGCCTTCTCTCCACTCTACAGGGGCACAAGTTCTCCAGTACCAACTGCAAGTGTGGTCACACAAGGAGGAAAAGTCATAGCTGTTGCCTCATCTGAATTAAATTTTTAGAATTGAGCAGAACTTTCAACTAAAAATACATATTCAGAAAAGGTAATAACAGAAAAAGGCTTAACCTGTGGAAAAATGAACATCTTCACAGAGTCATAGAATAAAATCCTGGAATGGTTTGGGTTGGGACATGGACACCTCCCACTGTCCCAGGTGGCTCCAAGCCTCTCCAGCCTGGCCTTGGGCACTGCCAGGGATCCAGGGCCTGCCCACCCTCTGAATAAAGAATTTCTTCCTACATCTAATCTAAACCTAAATCTTCAATTGGTCATCTTGAGACAAGTGAGGGGATTAAAACCTGCAGATCCAACCATACCCACACCTAATGCACACCAAGAGCCAGGTTCAACCTGGAATGAGATGGGCTTTAAGGACCCTCCCAACCCAAACCAGTCTGGGATTCTAAAGAGCAGCTGGGTGAGAAATCAGACTGAAGAATCCTCTGCATTTTAAGAAGAGATTTCCCTGCTCTTACCAAGGACCTGGTGCCCATGGCATCGTGCAGCCGTGGCATATCAACATTGCCACTGATCCTGGCCATCATCCTCAGCAGCAGCTGCAGCTTCCTGCGGCTCGGGGGTGGAAGCAGCAGGCAGCAGATCTGCAGGGCTTGCACTGCAATTCTTTCTAGGTGAGGCTGCAGCAGACCTACAAGTTGACCACAAGACAGCTGGCATTAAGATTTGAACCAACTTCCAGCATATTTTTACCTCAGTACCACAAATTTCTTACTTTTCAGAGAAATCAGTTCTAACACTGTAGAGAGAACGTACAGGGCTTTGTTTGTGTGCTCATCTTCAACTGCCTTCATTATGGTGCAATGAGGACCATCATACAATTAATGACACTAATTATTCCCAGAACTGTTTCCAGAAATCAGTGATTTAAAGAACAGAAAAAAACATCTCCAACAGGCAGCTGTGTGCAGACTGCCTGCCTCCCTCCTCACTTACCTGAGCACAAAGGCCAATTACTGACACATCAAGCTCATACTCCAAAGATACTACACACTACTATTTGTTAGCAGAGCTACAGCAATTTAAACAATTTAGCCAGCAGATTTTCTTTAAAAGCCCCACAAATCCACGTTCTATGTCTATTCACAAACCTAGCAAGAGTGGCAGAGGTGAGGGAAGCAGGGATTAGTGAGGCCACAGGACAAGGCAGTACAACATGCTGGAGAAAGCCCTTACTTGTGGCAGCCAACACACAAGGGGAGGGGGGGACAGAGCGTTGGGACAGTTCTGTGCTGCTCCTGCAGAGTCTCCTTTTGATGGTGCTGTCAGAGCCCTCAGTCCTGCTGGCTCCTCCGTGCCCCCAGGGCTGAGGCCTCGCTGGGATCTCGGTGAGGGCTCTGTTGAGGGCAGTGCAGCTCCTGGAGCTCCTCCTGCCCAGCAGGCTCAGAGGGCAGCGCGGTGCCTTCGATCCTCGGCTGCCACCCCCCAGCTCCTCAGCCCGGGCAGAGGGGGCAGACCCTCCCCTGAGGCCGTGGCTCTGTGCTGGGTCTGAGCTAGCCCAGCCCAGCTCCACCACAGCGTTCACTTCATGCTTATCCAGCAGCTCTCCACTTCTGCTGATGGTGCTCACAGCACCTCCCCTGAGGGAGGCACAGCCTCCTTTATTACACACACTGGAAGCAGCAGCTCCAATTCTTTCCAAGGAGTAACACCTTGTCCTAAATGCTCCAGGTGGCTCCTGTTCATGCCTGGATGCTGTAAGATTCTGGCAGCTCCCTCCCATCAGGCTCCCAGCACTCCCTTGCTGACAGGGCAGGGGGTGTTGCTGCCTTTTCTTTTCATGCTGGTTTTGGGCTCTCAGCTCTTCTGAGGAAAACCTCCTGGAAGCTTCACCCTTCTTCTTCTCATCAGGCTCCCTGAGGAGCAGGCTTAGGAGAAGACACTCAGTGGACTTGAAAGAGTTCAACTGAAGAGTTTTTGAAGGCTGAGGGTCACATTTCTCCTCTTGGACAGAACGTTTTCCACTGCCCAGATCTGGAATCGGGATGTAGCCACACATAACTATCAGGAAATGAAAGGGATGTTAAAGATGCAAGTGGTATGAAAGTGAACCAGTTCAGAGAGCTGCTAAATGGGCAGACAGACAACAAAGCTAAGATATTAATAAAGATATTAATTAAGAAGACTTTAGTTCAGTTCCAAAGCAATTTAACAAGGTAATTGCAACCAACATGCAAGAACAAAGATGTAACACTGCAATAGTGAGGAACAGGCAGCACAAGCACTTTTTAAAAAGTTATTGTTATTGAATATTTAGAATGTGAGCTGAAACAGCAATTTAAATGGGAAATCATGAGACAGAACTACATTTTATTTAACACTGATACAGAACAGAGCAGTGCTGATCCTCCTCAGATCTGAGCTCCCACACAGATCAGGGGGCAAGATCTGCTTTGAATCACACATTTGTCCCCCAACTGATCTAAACTTACAGCTTCCCTGACTGTTTCTAAATTCATACATACCTAAGATATTGACAAAGAGTTCATAGTATTCAAAAGTAAGCAATGGCTCAGGAAGACTGAGAAAATAATCAGCAACTGTCCTGAACACGTCCCGCTCAAACCCACTGTAGGTGGCTTGGCTCATGTCGTTGTTCCTGGGCCCTGAAAAGAGGGGAAGAAAGGAAAGTCACACCAGAAATCCACAATTCCATTATAAAAGGAATTTTTGGAAAATCAGCCTCAGTTTATTCCAAGAATCCTGTCAGTGATCCACAAATATTGTATTTGGCACAAATAGAGTAAGAGATTCCAGGCAGCCACTGAGGAGCTGTGCTCAGTTCTGTTCCACACCAAGAAAATAAAGAAAAATTAACCTATGGTCTCAACAGGCTCCTCTGCAAAATAATAACCAATCCTTTAATGTTCCTTCATTTCCAAAGCACAGTGATCCCAGTTCTCCCACAGGGAGTTCTGGATTCTTGAGCAAAAGGAAACAGCACATGGAAAAAAGCTCATTATCTCTGGTTTCATTTGAGAGGCACTCATCTAATTAATTTCTAGTTGATGGTTAAAAAAACCCAAGAAAATTGATCTCCTCAGTTTAATGTGAAATGTAGGAAATGTTTTGGTCCAGCTCAAAGCCAGGGACTTGAAAAGGAAAGTCCCCTTCACTCCTGAAAAGCTGCATTAGAGGAAACCACACACAGGTTTTGCCCAGTTTCAGAACTGAAACACCACAACTGATTTCACACACACAGATATTTCCCTTTCAACTCTCAAAAGAGGTTTCTGGAACTTAAAAGCTCTTCAGTGACTTACAGTAGGCCAAGCACTTCATGGCTGACAGCACCCAGTGAGGGAGGTCTTCTGAAATACAAATGGATAAATAGAGTAATTTAGACATGAGTCCAAATAATTAACAACTAATAATGGCTCACATGTATAAATAACACTTAAAGTACAAAAGATTAAACTTAAATCTGATTTCAAGTATTGCTACACATGTAATTTTGATAGGACAAAGGGGAATGGCTTTGAGCTGGAGGTGGGCATGGTTAGATGGGATATTGGGAATTGTTCCCTGGGAGGGGCAGGGATGGAATTCCCAGAGGAGCTGTGGCTGCCCCTGGGTCCCTGCAAGTGTCCAGGGCCAGGCTGGAGCAGCCTGGGATAGGGGAAGGTGTCCCTGCCATGGCAGGGGGTGGAATGGGATGGGATTTAAGGTCCCAGCTGTGCAAACAACAGACTGTGAAAGAGATTAGTTACTATTCATAAATAAGGAATTTTTAAGCAAAGCCAGGGAAATGAATCTCACCTGCTTTGTCCTGCAGAATCACCACCCCGTGTTTGCTGGTGTTGCTCATGTTGTACATGACAAACTCAGGAATGATCTGGGCTGGCTGCAGAACCTCCTCCAACGAGGGGAGCCCCAAAATGGTTTGCAAACTGAGGGGGGAAGAGAGCAGAGATTGGCAAGGAATGAAGGAAAACAAGTTCTTTTCCTATCTATCCAAAAACTCTCAAGAAACTAAAGTGCTGTTTAATAACTTCTCAGTTGCAGGAGGACAATTTGAGGACACTTTTCCCTGGGACAAACAGCAACAATCAGCAAGGAAGAGCACCTGTGGTATTTAAAATATATTCCAGCAACAGCACATGACCAGAAATTCCTTAAATGTAACAATCCAATGGTAACAAATACATTGGAAAAGCTGTGTAAACAATGGCAAAAATATTCAATTTAAAACATAGTCTTAAAAATTAAAAACAAATTGCAAAAGCTTGATTGGGCTATTTCAGACCTCAGTGAGAAGGTGCTTTGGGTAATTATCACTTACTGTATCAGGATGATATTTCTCCATGTTTCCTGCACATATTCCTGGCTTATTTCCCTGCCTCGCAGTGTGTCTTCTTTTTTTTCTTCTATTACATCAGGTTTTGGTCTTGCTAAGTTTTCCTGGAAATGAGTAATTTATACTGTAAGGTTTACAAGGCTCTTAAGGCAATTAAAAATGAGAGAAAATTGGAGTTAGAAGAACAGGGCATTCTGTGGAACATTAAATTCCACATGAGCCAGGGAGTAACCTTCAGCCTCAGCACTGAAATGGAAGCACACAGCTAAAAAGCAAAATAAATAAATAAAAAAATACCACCAACCCTGATCAATCCCAAAATAATCAACTGAAAAGGTAAAAACGCCTTAAATCCAGACTTATTAATATGTGAATTATCCTCCTTTAGGTCTGGAGTCTACATTCAGAATTTATGCAGACAAATCTCAAATTAATCAAGGGCCACACTCACATTCCATCTTCTCCAAAAACCTAAAGTTAAATTATTTGTGCCTTTTATTTGTCCCCCAAAGATAATTTAAGTTTCAACAAGGCCATATTGTGCAGATCATTTCTAGAACTTCACCTTCCAGCCCTCCCAATACTTTAAAATCCCTTAGCAGGGATAATTCTGCACTGAGACAAAACAAAGAAAACCCAAAACAAAATAAAAACCTCTCCCATACCAATTTATTTCTCAATTCCTTACCTCCAAATGATTTCTCAAGCTGGAAGGCAAAATGCCACAAGAGAACAGTGTCACTAAAAGACTCCAATTTCACTTTTTTAAAGAATAAAGATGATACAAGAGAACTGCAATCCTGTAAGGAACACAAGTTATTACCAGAGACTGCAGGAACTCGGGTTTTTTCAAAGCCCTCTTGGATGAACTGGGCAGTTTAAAAGGTTTTCCTTTGTCTCCAGAGAAGTTTTCCAAGTTCTCCCTTGGTGGGCTTGGTAGAGGTTTAACTGGAGATGTTGAAGGAAATCTGTAATGAATGGGAGGGATGTTAAATACATTTACAGGTGAAATCAAATAAATCACTTGATCAGAACAAAAACTCTCATTCCATACCAAAGGGACTCCATAGGACTGTAAAGAGATTCAGGAAAATAAAAAGGAAAACATTGATTTTTAATATTTATCATATGATGAAGTAGCTTTGGGCTGTTTATCTTGATGCCAAAGTCAAGCTGAAGATGTTGGCACAGAGTAAGGCCAGAATGTGAGAAGTGAGGGCATCAATATCTTTAATTTCAGAGCTGCTTGGCTCTATTTCCCACTTAGACTTTGTGTAAAAGGTCCAAGAGAAGCAAACCCAGCAGTGAGCTACTACAAAACACTCTGGCTTCACTCCAAAGCACTGGAGTGCTGTTTATCTTCCAGCAAAAACCTCGGGTAGACAAAAGCATGGACACAGGAGCAAAGTAAAACACTCAGAGGAGCAAAATGATGCTAATAACTAAATTTTTTCCCAAACCGCTCAACCCAAAGCAAGCTCTTTTTTTACAAATCTGAGCATTTTAAATTAAAATCCTCAATCTGAGGGGGCCATGGAATAATTTTCATCTCAGTACCTGTACAGGGCACCGTTGTCCTCCAGATTTTCAGCTCCCCACCTGCCTTTGACATCCTCAATGACGTGGTTTTTGAGGAATTTCCGCAGGAGCTGCACCGTTTGCTGCCTGGTCACGTCGGGCCCGAAGCTGCTGTTGCTCCTCAGCACCTGGTGCAGCCAGTCGGCGGCCTCGGCCGCGGTGAAGCAGCCGCCGTGCGTGCGGAAGCGCTGCCGGTGCCGCCGCAGGGGCATCCCCGCTCGGAAGTGCCGGGTCACCTCGTTCCACTGCGCCGGAACGGAGCGGGCACGGCGACTGAAGCCGCGAGTGCTGATCCCGGGGAGCGGGGCACGGCCTCCCAGGGCACCCCCGTGTCGTGACAGGGGGGGTCCCGGAGCACCCAGTGTCGCGACAGCAGGCAGGGGGGCCCAGGGCACCCTCATGTGGCGAGAGCGGGAAGGGCATCCCCGGGCACCCACACACCGTCCCCGGGTACCCCCGTGTCGTGACAGGGAGCAGGGGCTCCCAGGGCACCCGCACTTGGCGGCGGCGGGCAGGGAGCCTCCCTAAGCACCCCAGTGTCGTGACAGCAGTCGCGATGGGCAGAACCAACCCCGTCCCCCAGCGGTCGCACGGGTGACGCCGGCGCCCCGCTCCCCCCTCCGCAGCAGCCGCGCCCCCGGGTCCCGCACACGGCCCCGCTCGGTGCCCCAGCAGCCCCGCTCGGTGCCCCAAGCAGCCCCGCTCGGTGCCCCAAGCAGCCCCGCTCGGTGCCCCAAGCAGCCCCGCTCGGTGCCCGTGCCCCAGCAGCCCCGCTCGGTGCCCCAGCAGCCCCGCTCGGTACCGGTGCCCCAAGCAGCCCCGCTCGGTGCCTCACTCACCAGCCTCGTGGCGCGGTACGGCCCCGGCCCCGGCCCCGGCCCCGGCCCTGGCCCCGGCCCCGGCACAGCCATGGCGGCCCCTCCGGCGGGGAGCGCAGCGCCCCCTGCTGGCCCCGCCGCGCGCACAACGGCCGCCGCCGCCGCCCCGCCGTTTGAATCCACCGGCGGCCGCTGATTGGCCGAGACAGGGGCACGTGGCGCGTGACGCGGCGCAGCGGCCCGGCCTGAGGGGACCATGAAGGCCGCGGGTTCGAATCCCTCCCCGAGCACCTCGGTTAATTACCCAACTGCGATTAACAGTCATTAACAGAAATTCATTAATCCCAGTTCGTTACTTAACGTAATTAACGTGCTGGGACTGCTGGCCCTGCCTCATGTCAGAGCTGCTCCAGAGGTGCAGGGGGTGGCACTGGGTGGGCTTTGGGGTCCCTCCCAGCCCAGGCTGGGATTCTGTGGAATTAATGGGGTTGGGGTGGGAACGCCTTCACCTTCACCTTGGTTTTCTCAGCATTTCATCCCTCTGTGCAACGCAGGGTTTGGGTGTGGCCAATACAGAACTGTCCTGCCTCGTCCCCTCTCCTCAGCTCCAGCCCTCCTGAGTCCCCACAGCAAAATTCCAACAACTCCAGGGTCACCCCATGCCCTGGTTCTGAACACAAGGAGCACGGGCACATGGCAATGCAAGGAAAGGAAAAGTGTATTTAATTAAAATTATTCCAGTCATTCCCATGACAGCACATGATTTTTTTCTTAAAAAAGACAAAGATCCCTCCATAGAAAGTTATTATTTACCACCTGTTGGACTTCATTTTCAATAAAACATCAAGAGAAGGAAAAGCTTTCAGGCAAATCTCCAACTGAATTAGAATAAATCTGAGGTCAATCAAGCTTTTGTGCTGAGCTGATGGGTGAGAAGAGAAAGAACGGAGAGCAGTGACAGGAACCAGCCCCTGTGCCCCAACCCTGCAGCAGCAGAAACACTGAGCTCTGCTGGAGAACAGGGATCCCATTCCCGGGTGCCCATGGCTGCTCCTGGCTCCAGACATTCCAGGGAGAGCCCAGGCTGTGCCCAGCACAGTCCCTGCACAGCCAGGGAGAGCAGCCCAACAGCAGCATGGGGCAGTCCTGGGAATCCAGGCTGGAATTCCCAAAGGCAAAGCAAGAGTGGTTTGGTTTTCCATGTCCTTGTCCACAGCCACGTCCAGTTCCAAGTTCCTTTTTGACCCTCAGGGTTTATGCAAACTGCAGGAAGGAAAGGGAGGGATCATTGTGCTCTGCCCCTCTACCAACCACACATTTTTATTTGGCTTTCCACAACTAAAAGTCCCATTTCAGCATTTGATTCTCTTCATGCTCAGTGCTGGCAAAGAGAAATATGTGGAGTTACCGGTGAAAAGTTTCCCCCCAATAAAACACAACCACACAAAAAGAGAAAAGCCAGAACAAACCTTTCCTGCCTGTACAGAACATCCAACACCTCCACAGCTGCTGCAGGTTCCCATTTCCCCACTGCCCCCAAACCCTGCACGGCCCCTGGCACAGACCAAACTCCCCCTTTCAGACACCTTCATCTGCCAACTCTGCATCAGGGGCAGCCTGCCTGGGGCCAAGGGCTGCAGGGACAGAGCCAGGCTTCCCAGTGCCACAGGGCGGGGCTGGATGGGCACTGGGGGGGGGAATTTGGGCTGGGAGGGTGGCAGGCCCTGGCAAAGGGTGCCCAGAGCAGCTGTGGCTGCCCCTGGATCCCTGGCACACAGGGAAACCTGGCAGGGAGAGCTTTCCATCCACACCCCAGGGTCCGTCTGGGAGGAGCTGAAGGGTCAGCCAGTGGGAAAGGCTGGATGGGGATTATTTTTGGAGGGGAACACCCCACTCACTGCAGCCTTCAGGGCCTGGTCCAGGTCTGCCAGCAAATCCTCCTCATCCTCCAGCCCCACTGAGAGGCGGATCAAGGTGTCTGTGATTCCCAGAGCTTTCCTTTCCTCCTCAGGCACTGAGGCGTGGGTCATGATGGCCCTGAAAGGATAAAAAGGAGCATTTTCCTAAGAACTTGGGACTTTCATTGGTAAAACCAACCCATCTGGTTCCCTGCCAGCACCCCTGAAATGGCAGCAGGATTTGACACCCCCTCTGTGCCTCTTGTGACCCCACAGATGCAAAGAGCTCCTGGCAGCAGTTCCTGGAAATGATGGGAATGCTGACAAGCCAGGGAATTGCATCTCCAGGTTGTATTTCCAAGACATAAATGATTAATAAGAAGTGGATATTTAAAAATCTGGAATTTAAAAAGGAGAAGATCTTATTCCTCTTCCTTCCAGAGCTGTATTCTTATTCTAAAGAAGAGCTGTAAGCTCTGCATGTGGGAATGTGCAACCTCCATACAAAACCTCCTGGTTTCACTTCTGCTTTCTCAGATCCCTTCTCAAACTGTCCCAAAAGTCTCTGGAGGGTTTATTCCCTCCAGCTACAGAGGATATAGGCAAGAAGGGATTTCCTCATATGCTCAGTCACTGGCACCAGTTCCTTTCAGCTGCTGGAGGGGTTCAAGATTTGCTGTTAATCTGAAATCAATAAGTGAAATTATTTAGCATTGAAATATAGTCATTAATTTCCATGTATCTTTCCAAAAAGCAAATTGGCTTTGAGTAAAACAATCCAATTCCACCCAAATCCGATTTTAAAGCGCCCCCAGGAGGTCCTGCCAGGCAGCTGGGTGCACACAGTGAGCAGGGAGCACAGCATTCCTCAGTCCAAGCTGCTCCTTATCCCAACCTCAGCAGCTTCTGGGGACTGTCTGCATGGACACGAGCTGTGCCTCAGCCCTCCAGGCAAAACTCCTCCATCTCTGCACTCCCACTGAATTCCCTCCCTCTGGGGTCTGCCCTGGATTTGTGCTGCACAACAGTCCTGCAGTTTCACTACAGGCAAAACAGCTTTGGGGGCTGGAAATTTTGTGGGAATTTTGTGGTGCTCTGCAGCTTTTTGAGGCTCTGAAGATGGAAGGATGAACTTACGGATGCTCTGCCAGACTCTCGAAGCCCCCCAGACTCTCAGCCAGGGTAAACACCTATGGGAGAAAGGGGAAGGAGGTTATGGCTGCATGGAAAGGGAATTCATAGAATCATGGAATACCCTGAGCTGGAAGTGCCCACAGGGACCACCGATGAAGCTGCTGCCCTGCACAGACACCCCAACAATCCCACCCTGTGCACCCCTGGCAGCGCTGTCCCAACGCTCCAGGTGGAGCTGCAGCAGCCCCAGCCCTGCAGAAAACCCGGCCTGAGCTGGACACGCCTCGCCCCGGGAGCAAACAAACACTTCCCAGGGGCTGAGGCTCCCTTTGTTCCCTCTCCTTAACCCCCAGGGACAATTTACCCCCGATTTGGAGTCGGGCACACCCAAAGGATTTGGCAAGAAAAGCCACTTCCACCCTCCCTTCAGCAGGGCAATTTCAGCTCCTTCTCAAGGGGATTTTATTGCCTTTACTTTACCTTCAGGTTCTTGAGGAAGGCAGAGGCATTTTTCAGGTTCCCTTTGACGTAGAAGGTGACCATCCCAGGACAGCCTGTGCATTGTTTCTGCACCATCTCGTACTGGGGGTGGGAAGGCAGCCCTGGAATAGGGAGAGTTGGGAGAATTCCCAGTGAATTCCAGTGCAGAGCTGGGGCAGCTCACCCAGCCCCAGTCACGGGGCACCACAGCTCCCAAATCCCTCCCCGGGGATGCTCCCCAGCCCTGCCCACCCACCTGGGTAAATGACCTTCTCCACCAGGGGATGGGATTCCAGAAACTTGGCCACAGCCAGGCCGTTGTGGAAGTGCAGCTTCATCCGGATGTGCAGAGTCTTGAGCCCCCGATTGCAGAGGAAACAGTCAAAGGGGGAGGGGACAGCTCCCAGGGCTGTGGGAATGGGAACAGAATTCCACAGAGTTCCACAGGAGCACTGGTGCTTTGCATTCAGCAAAGCCAAACACATCCTCATCTCCAGCATTCCTGAGGTTAGAACAAGTGGGAAGACACACGAGGCAATCTCTGCTCCTCATCTCCCACATTGGGGAGCTGGTTAATGAGGCCAATTAACAAGCTCAGACCTCAAGGATTACATTTATTGGGCACAGTGCACCTTCACTGCCTCTGCTGAGGGCAGAGCCCCGGACAGGAATTTACTCCTGACAATGAAGAGGCCGGAAAATTGTTGGAATCAACAGGGCTGAGACAATTCTGCATTGGGCACATCCTGATGGGTGAGTGAGTTTCAAACCCCCCTAAGTGCAGGTGGGCACCCCAGTGGTTTTAGGATGTGCCCCAGCACGCTCCCGAAGCACTTAGGAAGCGGAGACCAATGTCTCTCATTTTATTGGAGTTTTTATACTGGAGTTTTTTAATTGAACTTTTCCCACTTTTGCCCATTTAAGTTACATTCCCAGGCAGATTTCCCACTTGTGTGCTGGGATGTGAACAGGATTCCTGTCAGGAATTCCCTGTCTGGACTTACAGTACTGCAGGAATTTCAGCCTCTCGTAGAGTTCTTTGTTGTTTACAGAGACCAGGCCCATGAGAACATCGCTGTGCCCTACAAATGACAGGGACAAGAATGGGATCAGCCACTGCAGCTGCTGCAGGGTCCTGCCACAAACTCTCAGTGCTAATAAAATCCCTGGGACACCTCCCACTGTGCCAGGCTGCTCCCAGCCCCAATGTCCAGCCTGGCCTTGGGCACTGCCAGGGATCCAGGGGCAGCCACAGCTGCTCTGGGCACCCTGTGCCAGGGCCTGCCCACCCTGCCAGGGAACAATTCCTGCCCAAGATCCCAGCCAGCCCTGCCCTAAGGAAGTGCTGAACTCTCACACTCACCATTGATGTATTTGGTTGCAGAAGTCATACAAATATCAGCCCCCAGGGACAAAGGACGCTGAAACAAAAGGAAAGTCAGAGCTCTGAATGAAGTTGGTGTGTACTCAGGCTCATTCCCAGCTATTCCAAAGGGCTGTGAGCTTACACAGGGAAAGCAAGTGGAGAAACCAAACACAAAAACCTGAGGATGATGATAGAACATGTGCTAAAAGCAGCAGTACAGGGAGACACTCTGAACTCACAGTAAGCACAAGAGAAGGGATTTAAAAGCACTGCTTCAACTCCCAGGGGCTCCAGGGAGAGAAGAGATTGAACACATCCAACATGCAGCTCATATTTGGGAAAAAACCAGTTCTGTTGCTCAGCTGAGGCAGGGACAAATAATGGAGTTCACCCTATAAAGTGCATTTCCTTGGGAAAGGAAGGACTCAAACTGCAAAGCAAAAGGATTGCTTTGTTTTCCAGGTGTTGGAGAGACTGCCCTGGCGGAGCTGAGAACATGAGGAAAGGAGGTTCCTTTGCCAGCTCTCCCCTCACCTCCCAGCTCTCCCCAGGTGCCTCTGAAGCAAGACAAACCAGGAGCTGGATGGGCAAGAGATGGTGAGCAGTGCCAGTTTTTTAATCAATCACTAATTAAGGGACCATGCACATGATATCAACACATTCTAAAGAGTGAGGGGCATCACTCAATATGTAACAAAGCAGGCAGATGCAAAGACTGCTGGTGCCACATTAAACACAGACTTCCACCCAGGGAATGTGGAGTTGCAGAGCTAGAACCATCAAGGAAAAGGCCTTTTACGCTCAGTATTGATGGACAGATCACTGTGAGATTCTCCTTTTCTTAGCACAGTGTGGTACATCACCTACTGGTTTTCACCAATTAATCATTAGCACTGGCTTTCCCTCCACACCAGGCTGCTCCAGACACATTAACCAGCTCCCTGCGTTCTTCCACACAGCCCTTTCTGGAGGAAATTGAGAACTCTAAAGTGAATAATAACACGTTGCAAGGGAAAATCACCAAACCTGTTATGTCCCAGGCCAACTGCAGAGCTGCTTGAGCTAAGCATTAACACTTTCTGAAGAGTCTCAATTCAGCAAGATCTCAGGACCCTGAACAAAACCAGGCACTTTGCACTCTGCAAAAAGGGTGACTTTTCCCCTAAAATACCAGGGCTTAGTTTGGGCTTAGCTTGGTTTCCTGGGAAGTAGATCGGATATAATCCCTTTCCAAAGGTGTCCCCAGCTCCCCTGGGACAGGTGACAGTCCTGTCCTTTTCCCACACACCTGGAAATATGGAGACATGAAGCTGTTGTCCACTGCCACCAGCATCCCCGGGTGCCTGTGTGCCACGTCTGCGCAGGCGCGGATGTCGATCACCTTCAGCGTGGGGTTCGTGGGGGTCTCCAGCCAAACCAGCTGCACAAACCCCACAAAAACACCAGGTCAGAGAGCTCCCAGTGCTGGGGGAGTCCCAAGGGTGCTCACTGGGTCAGCTCCCCGTGGGCTTTGTGCAGTGGGAAGGAGCAGTGGCCCTGCTGCAGCGAGGGGAGGCTTCAGCTGGGTTCCTCCAGGCTCAGGGAGGTTTCCCTCCAGCTGGGCTGGTGCCATCCCAAGGCTGGTGCCATCTCCAGCTGGAGAAGGCCTCACACAGCCAGGACAGAGTCTTTTCCCAAACCCCTTCCCAGCTGAGCTCCCTTCCCCTGGAGCAGGGCATCACCCACCCAGTGCCAGGGAGCAGCTCGGGCTCCAAGCTCGGGGGTCCCTCTGCTCCTTTTCACCTCCTCCCTTTTCCCTCCTCTCTCTCTCCAGGGGTTTTTGCCCTTCTTAGGATGTTTTCCATGAGGCAGCACACTGGGATATGGTGGATCCAGCTGTGCCCCAAGCTGCCCCCCTCAGCTCAACCCCCCCCAAACTCAACAGGAGCAAGAATAAAACAATTTAACATCCCTTTAAAATCCATTTCCCTCTCCCCTACCTTGGTCTCTGGTGTGATTGCAGCTTCCAGGCATTTTGGTTTTGTGCAGTCAACAAAAATGACTTTCAAATTATTTTCTGAGACTACTTGCTGGAAATATCTGTTTGTGCCTAAAAAAAAACCCCAAATCACAAAATGAAACAACTTCCTTAACTTTAATTCCCTGCTGTCCTGCCTCTTGCACCACCCAGGGACAGTCAGGAGGGCACAGCTTTATGCTGCACACCAGAAATGGCACATTTCTATTTTCTTTATTTACAAAGTTTCAAGATTGTTGCCGATTTAATGATCCTGAAACAGCAAAAATGGGAATATGGGATCAGAGGGATTTATGAAGCAAATGTGGGAGTTTTTGACCAGGAGATTAACAGAGAAGAATGAAGGGGAGGACTCCAGCTACTGTTTCCCATCACTGCATTAAAAATGATTCCTTCCTGTCTGTTTTTGAGGCCTTTCCCTGGGCAGACTAAAAGCATCCAGCAGCACCAATTGATCAATGGATGTGCTGATGCAGCACTCACTACCAGGAAATACTGCCTGGGTTAAAAACTGATTGATTGGGTCCTTTTGCCAAGGTTATCCCCAGGGACTCGGTGTTCCATCCATGGAGGGATGGAGTCTGTGAGCTGAAGGAAACACCCGAGTGATGTTTGGGTGGTTCTGCAAGGAAACCCTTTCTCTGTAACAAACCAAACCAGAGGAGAAACAATGAAATTCATCCCTGCAGAAACCAGCCCAGGCTGAGGCTTCAGTGGGAATGGGCTTTGCTTGACAAACCCACCCTAAGCCCCTCTGAAGTGAGGAACTGACCCCTGCTCTGATTAATTGAGCTGTGAGGGAATTGCTGGGAGTGAGAGAAGCAAAGATTTCTGCTGTCTCCAGATCCAGCTGGACTTTGAAAAAGGGCACCCAGCAGAGCAGAACTGTGACAGGAAAAGCAAATGTGTGTGTTTGTACTGGATGTGCACAAGCACAGGAAACTCACTGGCCAACAGTCACCATTCCCAGGGAGAGGAAAAGGGATTCTTTTTGTTTCCCAGGTATTGCTTGGGAAAAGCCACCAGAGCCTGTGCTCTGTAACTTTCCCTGGACAACATCCAGGCTGGATCTGTGTGCCAAGGCCCTGGAGCAGAGACAGCTCTGCTGACCAGTGACACAAGTCAGCCAGCAAGGACAGCGATGTCACACCATGCCCTGCCAGGCTGTCCTGGGAACTGGAGTGAGCCCAGCCTGCTGAGGGACTCTGGCAGTGCTGGATGCACTCTGCACTGGGGAGTCGTGTGGAAGAGGGGATTGAGAAAAACAGTGCAAGATCAACACCAAAGAGTGGGTGGGGGCAGCACTGAAGAGTTCAGAGGACTTGGGGACAACTGAGGGAAGTTGTGCTTCTGGAAGCAATGATGGAATTGTTATTTGCAACAGTCCAGACAAAATGCTGGTTGGGAAAGGACCAAACCTTGGGAAGGGGTGGGAGAAACACCAGACACTGGGAAGTGCTGCTGCCTTGGGCTGCAGAGGGTCCTGCTCTGCAAACAAATCTGGCCAAGACAAAGGTGTTGCCATTTCCCCTCATTCAAATGTGGATTCCTTGTCATGTATTTCTAAACCTCCAAGTTGTGCCAACTGATTATTTCAACATCCACATCAGACGGGGGGATTTGTGTCCTCACAAAGTGAAAAGGCTTCAAAGAACAGTGAGGTCCTACGTGAGAAATTCAGAGTTCCTGAGAACCACAGACAGGTTTAATCCCTTGATCAATGAAGACTGAAGCCACAGGGTGCTGCACCCACCTCCATAGACATCATCCATGCAGATAATTGCATCCCCTGGTTTCAGCAGGTGACAGATGTTCAGAATTGCTGCTAAGCCAGAGGAATAAGCCAAGCCTGGAAGAGAAAGGAGTCAGTGGCAGATGGGCCATGTTTGATGTGACACAACAAGTCAGACTTGCCTTGGCCTTCCTCGCTTTGCCTCTGAAAAGAACCTGTTCTGTCACTCTCTCACTTGGGAACGTTGGAGCCAGTGAAAGCAGGAGCTTGATGTGCACAGCACAGAACCAGCAAGGAAACTGGGATGGGCTGGGAATGGACTGGGAACAGGGGCTGCCTGCTCCCACCCCCACTGCCTCCAGTGCTGCTGCACAAGGATGGGTCCAGCTCAGCTCAGGCATCAGCCACCGTGGGGAAACACAAGAGAAACCCAGGGATGGAGCTGCACTTTCCTGAACAAGAAGCACTGGGCTCTTCCCCAGCATGGAGCTGCTCTTGCCCACCACCAACAGCCAGAGCTGTGGAATCATGGAATGGTTTGGGATGGAGGGACCCCAAAGCCCACCCAGTGCCACCCCTGCCATGGCCAGGGACACCTCCCACTGTCCCAGGCTGCTCCAAGCCCCGTCCAACCCATGAGCTGCTCACAGTATTTGGCTCCATCGAGGGCGGCCACAGCCTTTTCCAGGCAGTCCCGGGTGGGGTTCCCAGACCTGCTGTAGTCATAACCCTGGTATGGGAATAAGAAAAAACATCACAGAGAGCACTGGGAAAGTCTGGGATGACAGCAGTTCTAGGTTCTCTGAAAAGCCCTGGCTGAGGGCATCCAGCTCCTCCCAGAGCAGCAGGAAGATGTCCTGGCACATCCAGCTGGGCATCCCCACCAGAGAAAGGGGTCTGGGGTGCACTGGGGCAAGGAGCCACATTCTCCTGCTTTTCCCTAGAAATCCATCTGTGGGCACTGTGGGAGAAAAGGGCTTGGGCTGCACAGTCCAACCATCCTCAGAATCCCAGGCTGGGTGAGGCTGGAAGGGACCATGAGGCTCAGCAGGGCCATCCCAGAGCACAGGGCACAGGGTCCTGCCCAGACAGTTCTGGATATCTCCAGTGAAGGAGACTCTACAGCCTCTCTGGAGAGAATTCTCAGGAAAAACGTGTGTCCATCTCCATCACACCCACAGGGCACTGGACAACTCCTCTCATCAGTTCTCAAGAACCCACGCATTTCTCAGTGCCACAGCTTTTATGCAAATTCTGGGGAAATTTAATAAGGAAACCAGCACTCATGCATGCACGGATGCAGTTGTTACCGAGAGAACCTGCTGAGCACCCTGGGATTTGCCTGCTTTTAGGATTTCTCTCTAAGGACAACTTCCTCATAGTCAGGAATCCAGCAGATCGCTCTGGCAGAGCTCCCAGCAAGAACACGGATCCTGTCATCAGGCTGAGGATACAGCACTGTGACTCCTCCTGCGGGCCTCCTCAGCACAGCTGGGATTCTGTGTGGAATGAGGGATCACAAGGCAAATTCCTCCTGCCGACCAGCACGGCGCAGGTTTGGAGCAGGTGCTGATTTAGGAATGGCAGCTTTGTGCCACGTCCCGTCAGAGATTTCAGCATAGTTCAGTGCAAACCTTTCTGGCACGTTTTACAGGGCATTCACAAAATCCTTATGAAATATTCCCTCGGTTTGGAAGGAAAACTGAAGCAGGCTCTTACACAAAGTGCGTGTAGTGGAACAGGGATCCTGCCCAGGCCTGCGGCGGGGGCAGGGCAGGGAGAGCCTCCCAGATCCCGGGCTCTGGGCAGCCCTGGAGCAGCTCCCTCCGAGCCCGGGGACTCCGGGTGCTCCCTGTTCCCCTTCCCTCGCCTTTCACACGGGAATCATCCCAACTTCTCCCGATCCCCGTCCGCTGCGAGAACACAGAACCCTAGGCTGGGTCAGGCTGGAAGGGACCACAGCGGCTCCTCCGGTCCCATCCCTGCTCAGCAGGGCCATCCCAGAGCACAGGGCACGGGATCGCGTGCAGGCGGCTCTGGAATATCCCCAGGGAGGAGACTCCACAGCCTCCCTGGGCGAAAGCCCCGCTCCCAGCGGAACGAGATGCTCGCGTTTGCCCACGAGCTGCCACGTGGGGAAACACCTGCACCGGGAGCTCCCTCCCTTCCCCAGGACCTGCCGACCCCCGGACCCCCGGCCGAGCCACGCTGGGGCCGGGAGGGGAGCTCGGTGTCCCCGTGGGTGACTCAGTGCCCCGTGGGGGGCTCGGTGCCCCGGTGGCGGCCGAACTCACCGCGTGCTCGCCGGGCGCCCGCTGCTTGAAGGTGGTGGAGAGCGAGATGGGCGGCACCACGGCCCCGGAGCGCCACTGGTCGGGCTCCTGCCCGGCGTGGATGGCGCTGGTGGCGAAGTGCTTGAAGGGCGGTAGAAACCCCTGCATCCCCTTGCCCGCCATGGCCGCGGCTCTGCGGGACCGGCCCTCAGCGCTCCAGCGGGCTCGGCGGGGCGGGGCCCCCGCGCCTCCTCATTGGCTGCGGCGCCGGCAGGGCGGGGCCTCCGCGCCCTCCCATTGGCTGCCGGTGGGGCGGGGCCGCTCTGCACAGGCAGCGCCCGC